>JAFIRS010000682.1:0-587621 GCA_018342105.1 Gonioctena quinquepunctata
AATTTATTTTCCAGAAAAAGACCAATCTACGTTTCAACCAATGAAGACCCCCATCAGAATCAGACGAAAAACAGAATGCTTAATATGCGAAGAACTTCATCGTGATGCGCCTGGTCAGAACGTTTCAGAAGGTGGGCCCACGATAATACCAAAGCAATCTAACATCTCATGTGTCAAAACTCGAATATACGAATATGATTTTGACTTTTTTTGTTTATGAAAATTGAGTTTGTTTTTTTTCCATCTTTTTGTCAAGTCTAAACAAATAATCTTATGTAAATTTTTATATATAATTCTATTATTACCCCCTTTGATCTTCAGTTTAGGTAGATTCATTTTTTTTTTTTTTTTTTTTTTTTGGGATAAAAAAATTTTAAAAAAAATTAAAATTTTCCAAAAACACTTGGGAAAAAAGGGAAATTTTTTTTCTTTTCTATAAACCCCAATGTTCGAAGGAAAGGCCCAGAAGTTTAAAATGGCTGTTGGAGCTGAAAAAACTAATCTTTCATTTACATTCATAAGCTCTACCCTTTCATTCTTTTTTTTTTTCTCTTGGTGTACACAAATCAAATCAAATCAATCAATCAATTAAAAATAAAAAATTGCTGTGAATTACTATTCGAGAATTAATAATTTCTGTTACCTGATCGCCTTCCTTTTAAAAGTTTTCCCTCGTGTTAATCAGATACTATTTGATTTTTTTCCGGAAAGAACTTCTATTTTTTTTGATTTTTCTAAATTTAAAGTTAATTATTTGATATTATTTTTCTAAGTCATTTAATTAAAAAAAGAGGTACTGTCTTTATCATTATTCGATCCTTTTTTTTTTTGATTTGGGAATTACATAGGAATAAAAAAAAGGATTTTGGAAAATTTGGATCCTTCACAAATTTTTTTATTGAAAAGTTTGAGGTTTTCAAAAAAAGAATTAATGTTTTAATCCAGTTACATACAAATATTGGAAGTTTCAAAAAGATTTGAACTCTTCTTCAATCTTTGATTGTAGAGTTCGAGTTTCAAAAAATTAAATTTGTGTTCCCCAGTGAAAAAAGTTTTTTTTTGATTAAAAAATTTTCACTTCTGTAAACAATGCAACAATTAAACAAAATATTACAGTGGCAGAGTGGTGAGAAAATGGTTCTAAAAAAAATCTCTGTATCGAATAAAATGTATAAAACCTAGTTTCCCGTCCCTCAATCAAAAAAGATATAAACCCAAAATAAGATGAACCAAGATATGGGTAACTGGTTCACCTCTATCGTGAAAGGCGTTTCTCAACAGCGAAGTGGTGTTAGGAGAAATTTACAAGTGTGGTAAATATAATGTTCAGAATATAATTTGTATAATATTTTGACGAACCATAAATCGGCGCCACAACTCACCTACTCTGAGAGGGGCAGAAAAGGGGAAAAACCGATGGGGAATATTTCAGAATCTTAAAATTTGAAATATCCCGAGTCAGCGAAGAGTCACGCGCGCGACAACCAGCCTTTTTAACCAGTGATACCAATTTGGGAAATTAACCGGTGAGCCAAATTTTGATCGATAGTCGGAACGTTTCTGTGTGGGTTTTTTTGAATGTTTGGGACAATAGGCCCCCTGAGTTTCATTCAACAAGAGTCTCTGTAGGTTAGATTAGGGGGGTAACATCGGTGTTCCTCTGGGCGAAGAGGCTTTTGTCTCGCCAACTAGAGTCCCTAAAAAGAGCAGGGAAACACCGGTTTCCTCTGGGGGCAAAACGGTTTGTTAGTTTTTGAAGCTAAACCCCCGTTTGAGCAAGTAACACCAGCGTTGCTCGGGGCAGAAGACGGTTTTTATACTCCCCGCCGAACCCTGTAGATTGGGGGGTAACATCCGTTACCTCTTGGCGAAAGACGGCATCAGTCCCCCACGCCATACCTGTAGGTTGAAAGGAACACGTGTTACCTCTGAGGCGGGGGCTTGTAAGTCTCAGTCCCCACGAGCCCCCCCGAGTAGCAGGGGTAGCATCAGCGTTACCACTGGGCAAACGGTTTTAGTCTCCCAGATGGTCCCCGTGGTGGATATAAAAAAAAGTATAAAAAAAACAGCTTCAAAGAATAAAATAGAGCCCCTCACACGAAATACTAAAGGGCAAAGACTCGTAACTGTAGCCGTCCTGAATTTACTTTAAATAACCCTTTCGTGCTTTAAATCAGTTTTTTTAATTTTTTATTTGTATGCCACCAGCTTTATCCCCGAATGGCTTTGGGAAAGGGAATCTAAAATCGTTTTGGATAGTTCGGATAAAATTACAAGCTGGCTAATGTCGGACCCGATGAGTGCTTTTTATCAAGCATAGCGAAAGATATTTACATTTTTCAACAGTGTCATGCGTTTTGGATACATATTGATTAATATAGTCTTACAATTTTGAAGCGACATGGACTGTTCGAATTTTTCGGATTTTTTTTGTTGTTTTGCCATTTTGATTGGGTTTCAATGGGGACTCCATCACTAAGGGTTTCCCTTTCCCTTTGGAATTTTTTAGCGCTACTTCGTAAAAAGCGGGAATACTACATTTTTTTCCCATCGGTCATTATAAACTCGATGCTCGTTTGTTATTTTTTTTTTCGAAATTTATATTTCACCGAGTTTTCCTCCAAAAACTTTTTGAATTAGTTAGAAACCCCACACTAGAAATTAAAAACTTTCTCTCCCGTCCTTGCTCTACCATATCCTGCGCGTGTCTTCTCGAAAATTCAGTGTTATCGCAAAATCGGTCAATCTCAGTGACTTCGCTGCGACCTTCTATTCTAGCGGCCCTCCAATTTTTTATTGTATTTCATCGTTAATTGTGCATATTTTGTATGTGAGGGGACTCATGTTGGACACCCTGCTAGCCTAAACATTTGACCCGCCCTTCGCTGGGAAATATTAAAATTTGATTTGGAATGAATTCAAATATATAATACCTAGATTTAGATCTTCAAATATAAAACAAAATATAAAGATTTATCGTTAAATTCTCTCACCTATTTAATTCTCAAAAAAAGGTTGTGATCCAAACTTTTTTATTCGAAGATATTTTGATGAAACAAACCGTCGACCACTCAGTTCAATTCAATAGTCTGTATCGTTTTGTACATGATATTCCTCAGTATATTCAAGAAAGTTTGTCAGTTGCCCTTTCTTTTCATGATTAGAAAATGAATTCCTGTCGAAACATAAGACTCCCTCTTGTGTTTCTTTCTGAAAAATCACAAAGACTAAAATTTTCCCCCCCTCAAGTTGCAGCTCAATTTCCTGAAAAATAAAGGTCGGAAAACTTACGTATCTCCAATTCAAAATCCCAACCCCTGGGGTCGAACACTGTATATATTCCTCCGTTCCAATTCGAAACCGAAACTCCGATGAAACTTCTCCCAATAAAGTACGGGACCCAATTCAGGAATTGACACTTGAATTAAAACTGCCTCTCCTCATATATATTTTCTTCTAGCATATGGGAAAATATAACTCATACGGTTTGGTAAGTACGGGAGAGTGGGCCATAGTTTTTGAGTCAATGAACTCAATTATTATTCAAACACTTGGTTCTCATAATAATGGTTTAATCAACTCCTTTAGAATATATAGTAATTTTCAGAAACTATTGCTTATCTTTCCCAAAAAGTCCATGGGGAACCCCCAAATGGTAGGGAACTGTATAACTGATGCAGTACTATGCATTTCTCGTACTTTTATACGCTCATTCATTTTCTTACACAGAAAATAGTAGATTATGTGAAAAGTACAAATGATTTTTGGCAGACGAATCAAAATGTTTAGGGAGGATGATGTCACTGAATCTCCGACTTGCCCAAAGGTTTTTTAATTGTTTTTGAACCATCAAAAGCTCTGATATATTGAAGGGTTTTAAAAAGGGGTTCATTATTGAACTGGTTTTCATCTTTTTTAAAGAAATAAAAAATAAATTATCACGATGCATTTCAAAAAAAACCAAATTAGAACCATACGTTCGAGTGTAAGAGAATCGGAATAGGTGCCCCCCAAAGCTCGATCTTGGCCCAATTTCATTCTTTTTATATTAAACCACCTCGTGCTATGCAGACGACTTTTTATTGGTTCTTCCCCCAAAAGATGTAGACACTTAAGATTGAAATGTATTAAAACAATTAATACATTCATCCTTTTCAATAGCAAAACACTTTTTTCAATATTAAAAAAACCTGATGTTAGGAATTCACCTCGTCGAAGAACTATTGATGATCTTGAAATTAAAAATGGACGAAAACACTATGGTGAGTAAAGGGTTTTTGGGGGGTATCTGTGAATGAAAACCTCTCCAAACCCCATTCCAACGATTATGTTTTCGAATTTGAATTCTTGAAGATTCCTATTAATCAATTAACGACTTGTACTAGGTGAAAAGACGTTAATTTTATACATTTTAAGTTGAATCGAGACTTAAATTCATTTGCCTGTGAAAGATCTTCAAAATATATATTTATTGGACAAAATCGAATCTATTGCAGGTTTCTTTTACAGAGAATCCTGTAGAAAATTTTTCAAAAAATGTTTTTTTTCTTGACACTTAATACCTCTTCATTTTATAGATAAGGTATCCATGTTTTTTTAAAAAAAGGGAACTTTTATACAAAAATTTTGAAACAAAGAAAGACCATTTCATGTAAATTCACTGGATCTACCTTCAACTCATGTTTTAAACATGACTTCAATAATTTTATTGAAAAAGTGTTTGGTAATTTTATACTGGGTGGACTCTGTGATCAATTATTGTGACAAAGTGTTTCTTTTTTATTTCATTATTGGCTTCTGTATATACTGTGCATGTTCTTTTTTTTTTTGATTTTCAGGAAATTTTCAACCAGATACTCAATGGAATTATGCTGAAGGACAATTCAATGCAAAGAACTATGTCGGGAAAAAATTTGGGAAAAATTGATTGAAATTTATCCCAATTTTATTAATTGTCAATTGAAAAATTATTATTTGAATAATTGATCAATCGATTAATTGATTAATTGAATATGTAATTGATTGATGATTAATTGTTAATTGATTATTTGATTTGATTAAATGATTGATCGATTAATTGATTATTGATTAATTGATTAATTGATTTTGATTAATTGATTAAATTTATTGATTGATTAAATTTAAAATTGATTAATTGATTTTTGATTAATCTATTGATTGGTGTTTGAAAATTGATTAATTGATTTTGATTAATTGATTTGGTGATTGTGTTAATTGATTAATTGATTATGATTAATTGATTAAATTTTTAATTGATTAATTGATTAATTGGATATTGATTGATAATTTGAATAATTGATCTATTGATTATTTGATCCATTGATCAATTGATCAATTTATCAATCATCAATAATAATTTAATAAATTTAAAAAATTTATTGATTGAATTTGAATAATTGATCAATTGATTATTTGATAAATTGATTAATTGATTGATTGATCAATTGGTTGATTGGTTATGATTATTTGAATATGATTGGTGATTATTTGAATAATTGATCATTTGGATAATGATTAATTGGGTGGTTGATTTTGATTATTTGATCAATTGATTATTCTTTTTGATAAATGATTTTTTTTCAATCAATTGATTGATTGATTATTGATCAATTGATTAATCGATTGATTGATTATTTGAATAATTGAATAATTGATTATTAGATCAATTGATCAATCGGTCATGAATAATTGAATAATTGATTATTTGATTGATCAATTTATTGAATTTTTTTTTTTGGTTATTTGAATGATTGATTAATTAAATATTGTTCAATTGATTTTTGTTAAATTGATCAATTGAAAAATTTAAAAATAATTGATTATTTGATTTTGATTGATTGATATCGAATAATTGATTATGTGATCAATTGAATAATTGATTATTCAACTGATTGATTGATTGATTGATTGAATATGAATAATTGAAAAACATTCTAAATTGAATATTGACAAAAAGGGGTTATCTGACGATGGGAGATAGTGACAAAGTTTATCTTTCGGTCGCAGATGATTCCACATCGTTTATGAACATCCTGTTTATATTCTAAACAAATGAATAATTGATTCATTGGTATGGTGAATAATCGATAAATTGGTTAATTGGTTTTTGATAAATTAAAAATTGATCGGTTGATCGATTGATCGATTGATCGGTGTCTGATCGATTGATCGATTGATCGATTGATCGATTGATCGATTGATCGATTGATCGGTAATCGATTGATCATGATCGATTGATCATTGATCGATTGATGGGTGTCGACGATCGATTGATGGGTGATCGATTGATCGGTGATGGGTTGATCGATTGATGGGTGATCGATTGATCGGATTGATGGGTTGATCGATTGATCGATTGATCGATTGTTGATTGAACGATTGTCGGTGATCGGTTGAACATTGATTCATTGATCTATTGATTTTGATTTATTGATTCGTGATTTTTAATTTATTGATTTATTGATTCATTGATTTATTGATTTATTGTTTTTTATTGATTTATTGATTTATTGATTTATTGATTTATTGATTTATTGATTTTATTGATTTATTGATTAACTGATTTATTGATTTATTCATTAAAAAATAGAAATAAAGTTATTAGCTGAAAATAACTTTAATGTGAGAATATCGTGGGTTGCTCGATATCTGTTGTCATAGAGTGGTAGACAGCCCCCGCCTTTGAAGGTAGGTAACAATGGAATACTACCTATTGGTTCCTTCATCGGAACAGACTTTCAAGAACTTTGACATATCTCCGCCGGTCATGGTCTCCAGAACCCAAAAATACCATCAGTTCAAATGTTCATATATCTTCATATAGTGTGTACATGAAGCAAGGATTCACGTACGGATCCATCATTTTGGTGGACCGGCACCACAGAGGGCAAGTCAGAAATGAACTTGATAAAGTACGAACAGCTGGCTTGCCTAGGAATAACGGTTCAGGGACGACGCCTACTAGAGCTCTAGAGTTGGCTGAGTGTCCATGGTCCGCCTCAATACTGACCATTGACTTGCGCTTTTGAGTCTGTTTGCGGTATGCATGGCTTCGTGCTCAATGACAAGGTGCAGAGGTGGTAGTCCTAATAGAGCTTCTAGAGCTCTAGTGGGCGTCATCCTCATGGCATCTGTTATTCCTAGGCAAGCAAGCTGCTGTACTTTATCAAGTTCGTTTTTCGACTTGCCCTTTATGGTGCCATCCCACCAAAAATGATGGATACGTACGTGAATCCTTGCTTCATGTACACACTATATAAAGATATATATATATATATATATATATATATATATATATATATATATAATATATATATATATATATATATATATATATATATATATATATATATATATCATTGAACTGATGGTTTTGTGTTCTAAAATCTGATCGGCGAATATATCAAAATTCTTTGAAAGTCTAGTTCTGATACTTTCTACCTAAGAAGCGTAGGTGCTCTCCACTCAATTTCCATATATTTACATATAGCTGGCGATAAAAAATTGAGACAACTGATATCAAGCACGATATTTCTACATTGAAGTTATTTTCTGGGACAATAATTGTATTCTATTATTTTCACATTTTCATTTATGACATGATTCAATGGAACATGAAATTGATTTATATCTCAGTCTTCTACATAACCCTACTAATAGAGTATACAGTATCGAAAAGAATTCATCTTGGGTATGGTGGTTTCATGAAGGCATTACAATTCCTTCTCGATCGCTCGAAGAAGGGATGTTCGACAAGGAGATAGAGAGTCAGGGCGGTTTGCTAAGGACGTCAGTATCATATCAGCAGCGGTCGGAAGAATGTGTGCGCTACAACAAGAAAAATTTTTGACGATAATATCACATCAGATGATTTGAACAAATTAAACTGAATCATTGATTCAATTTAATATGTCGGACGACAGGTGGATCAAAATATCTTTGGTGCCGTGGTGGCTGCTTAAACACAAGGAAATTCTCAAACATAAACAAAAGCAAACGATATTTCTGTAAGAATAAAAACAAAAAACCTATTTCTAACAGAAAAACAATTATTTCTTGAATGGAGAGAAAAAAAATATTTACAAGAAAAGACCAACCACATTAAATATTTTGTGTACGGAATTATTTTATTAAATGTTCGAACAAACCACCATTTCGGGCCGAACAATAGCCGCAAGGGTAACTGGTGTTACCTGAGCACACAACTGAATAATTTTGCCCTCAGTTCATCTAAATTGGTGGCACGTTCGAACTCATGCCGATATACCTCCGATTTCAGCATTCTTCAGAAATAAAAAATCGGAGGTGCTACATCTGGTGATCGAGGTGGCCAGTTGATTGTACCTCGCGTACAAATAAACCGATCGGGAAATAATTGATTTAAAAATGTAGCCACCCTGCCGGCATTGTGGGCAGGACAACCATCTTGTTGAAACCACACGTCGTTGAAGTCAATTGGAAGAGCGCGAACTGCAGGAATAATTTGATTTTGCAAAAGTTGCAAAATTTTGCTGCATTTGAATTCCCTTCAATGAAAAATGGGCCTATGACGTGATCGCCTAAGAGTCCCGTCCACACATTTGATTTTCTTGGGTACTGTGTCCTCACAGAAATACTCAAATGTTTATTTTTACGAGACCAATAACGTACTACGGATGGGTTGTGTTTTCGATGAGTTGAGAAGGACGATTCATCGGTAAATAACACCTTTTTCAGAAAGTCATCATTTACACGAAATGCCCTATTGCATTTTTCGATCATCGTTTCACAAAACTCCATACGTCTGGAATGGTCTCCAGGCAAAAGTTCTTGTGTGGTCTTGACTTTCAAAATATTCTTTACAGTTCTTTCATTCAGATTCACTCCGTCGGCAATCTGTCTACTCAAACAAGGTGTCGTTTCTGCCAATGCACACACTTGTGCTTCTCTTATTTCCCGTTCCTCGGGTATTTGTCTAGGATGCGGTGTTGGATTTGTGGGACACATTTTTGCAATGTTCTGCCACACACCTAGAATTCTGAATTCATTGATAATTGAAAGGACAGTCGCTTCCGTAGGTACAGGTCTATCTGCAAAAGCCACTATGAATAGATTTCTAGTATCTTGTACAGAATTCACCCCAAAGTACTATTTAGCGATCTGTTATTTTCTCTGGGTTGTAAATAGGCGGCATGTTTCAATAAGTAATAATTGTACGGTCTTTTGTTTCCAACCACGGCTCGGCAAGAATGAGTAGAGTCGCTGTGCGCTGTGTCGCATTGCAAGTGGTCAGTTGATGTGTCGGGTGGGGTGCACAGCAGTGAGTCTTTCTTGTTTATGTGGTATTATCATATCATTGCGTTCCTTGTTGCTGGTGTAGATTTCTGTCTATACCCCAGTTTAAATTTGTTTCCGATACTGTATATAATATCTTCCATTTCAATTTTTTTGAGTTGGTGAAGTTCATTTTATGGACGTCTCAATGAGTATGATGATGCATTCTTAAAAACTCAATTTTCAACTCCCAAATTCAATTCAATTCAATCCATCGAACTGTTAAGCCATCGAAACAGTTAGGTATAACAAATATACGTATGATTCTCAAGAAAATCACAGAACGTAGACAACACCTTCAAGAGTAGCGGAAAATATCATTAAACTAATTATTACTATACAAACGAACTTTCAGTTGATCAGAAACTGATAGGAGAAATCATTTGTACTATGGGGACAGAGGTAGAATGGAAATTTTATAACGATCTCATTCAGATGTGAATTTACTCTCAATTACGTTCAACAAAACCTGTCCCTGTAATAAATATATACGTATTGCTGCAATCAGGTAGAGCTCAAATTTTCAAATCATTACCACATTTCATCTCTTCAATATCCGTTCGTGTTTTCCAGGTAGCGCCTCAACGAAATGTATCGCTGCTGCCCTGATATACGAAAATTACCGCAGATCCGAAACCGCAATTATCTCACCCCAAATATGGAACGATCCTCCCTAATACTATAATTCACGAAAACTCCCAAGTTTTTTGTAGAAATCTCATTTTATTTTTAGCGTTCCCAACCCGACACTATTGTCATATTTTCTCATTTCATACTTGAAAATATTTATCTTATCCTCATAAATATTTTGTGAAATACGTTGTTTATGATTGAAGTGTTCAACGCGTTCTATCCAACATAATAGATACGCTGTGCGAAAATACCGCCGATGCCGTAAATAAAGTTAAATTATGTTTCACTAGAACACCTGGAGACTTTCATCTAGGTATTCTATCATGCAATAGCTCATTGCAGGCTAGACAAAATTAATCTAATTCAGGATGAAAATATGGAAAATGTCATTGTTTTGATTTCAAAAAGAGTAGCGGTTTCTCAATTGGGATGAATTTAACCTTTTTTTAGTGAATCTGTCCGAAATCAAGTTTTATTTAGTTTTAAGGAATGAGAAAATTGACTCTTTCCAAAACAACTTGTTAACATCAACTTTATTCTTTTTTATTTGGCACGTTGTTAGAGTCTTTGAGAGACTTTTTTGCATTGTGACCGTAATGAAAAAGAAGACCTAATCCCACAAGGCCAACAAATGAGCTACCCCCAACGAACACCAGCGCATTTTCACCCCATGAAATAAGCTTTCTCTCAACTATAGAGTAGCTGTATACATACGTGACCCAGAATTCCTGCTATTGGAGTAGTAATAGATGACATGGACTCTTATCTATTTCAGTGGAGTGTGCAGAGTGCTGTGATAATTGTTTTCCTCATTCAGTCTTGATGAACCATTCACCTTGGTCAGACGCATTTTCTTATTTTCTGTTTTTATTTTTCAGAATTTTGGGACTAGAACTATAACTTAACTAAAAACAGTTTTCGGCGTTCAAGATATTCAAGTCGCGACACTTCAGTTTTGAATCCATCTGTAAATATTTTTCAAACGTTGGATAAATCACTGATGTTTATACAATAATTAAATTGTAGGGGGATCGATATGGCTCTTCAGCCTCTCCGTACCTCAACCTATGAGGTCTTTTGTACATTACCCTTCATCTATTCAAGACCCGAAATTTCGAGACTCCTTGCAAAGTGTATCAGTTTCCTGGGAACTGAGTTCCTGATGTCATGGGGCAATAATGAAACTCCTCCTATACAATGGGTCGAGGTCTCCTATCGATTTTACTAGAGACGAATGTAGCCTGAAGGCTCTCACTCCTTGGGCTCAAATAAGTGGGCAACATCCATTCACGAATTTGGGATTTTGACTAAACAAGGACTGGAGACCGGGCTCTAGCCCTTGCTATGATGGGGTTTCTCAAAAATAGCCAAGCAAGGAAATTTGATATCTCAATTTTGGGAAATATAATAATAATAATAATAATAATAATAATAATAATAATAATAATAATAATAATAATAATAATAATAATAATAATAATAATAATATAATAATAATAATAATAATAATAATAATAATAATAATAATAATAATAATAATAATAATAATAATAATAATAATAATAATAATAATAATAATAATAATAATAATAATAATAATAATAATAATAAAATAATAATAATAATAATAATAATAATAATAATAATAATAATAATAATAATAATAATAATAATAAACCCGCCGACCGCTGATCAGGTGGAAAACTTCTGGAAGGAGATTTACGAATATCCGCAGCCACTCAACATAGACACTCCAGCCCTGGCGCAGCTTGGAGCCTTCTGTAGGAGGTTTCAGCAACCTCATCCCATTGAACTGCGCCAACTGATAACCCCGGAAGAAGTTCGGAAAGCTCTACAGGGCTCGAAGAACTTTGCTGCTCCAGGCCCAGACGGGTTGTGCAACTTGTGGTGGAAGAAGTTCCCCAGTACCCACCACCACTTAGCCAGAGTTTTCAACTCGTGGCTTAGTGGAGAGCAGCAGATTCCGGCTTGGTTTGTCGAGGGGCGAACCGTGCTAATCCCCAAGAACGGAAATTTGTCTGATCCCAAGAATTACAGACCGATAACATGCTTGAACACGTGTTACAAATTGTTTACGCGCATTTTGTACACGCGAATACTCCTCGCAGTTGACACGGTGTACGAACGGATATATGAGCAGAAAGGATCAAAGAAAGGTGTTGCTGGCTGCAAGGAGAACCTGCTGATCGATAGATGTATCACGCAGGATTCCGTGCAGTATAAGCGCAACCTTTCGATGGCCTGGATCGATTACCGCAAGGCGTTTGATTCAACATCGCTTGAGTTGATTTTGCATTTGCTCAGATGCCTTGCGGTACCCGATCAAATAGTGAGATGCATTGAACAGTTGATGCCACTCTGGAGGACTCGCTTCACAATAACATCAGGTGGAGCCAAAGTCCAAACGGAGCAGGTTATCTTTAGGAGAGGTGTGTTCCAAGGGGATTCCCTCAGCCCCCTCCTTTTTTGCATCTCACTTATGCCATTATCAGTTGCGCTCAGAAAAACCCGTGGTTACAACTGTGGCACCCCCGGAGACCGAAGGCATAAGGTCACCCATTATTTTATATGGATGACCTAAGCTTTATGCCTCGGGTGAGGGAGATCTCCAGCAATCTCTGAGGGTGGTGCAAGAGTACACGCATGCTATCGGCATGGAATTCGGGATGGATAAATGTGCACTGGTTCATCTCAGGAGAGGACGATGCGAGGATTATGGAGAGGACGCGCAGCTGGTAGATGGAAGCATCCTTCGCCATCTGGATGCCGGAGAGGCGTATACCTACCTAGGAGTGCAACAACGTTGCACCCAAGAGGTAGTGGCGGTTAAAAACGCTCTCCGCGGCAAGTATCAGCAGAAACTCCGGCAGATCTGGTCATCAGAACTGTCGGGCATGAACAAAGTTTCTGCCACCAACATGCTTGCCGTTCCGATACTGATCTACTCCTTTGGGGTAGTGAAGTGGACCCTGGAGGAGCTGCGCGGAATCGACATGAAGACTCGCAAAATGATGCACCTACATCGTAGTTTGCATCCGAAATCGTCCGTTCCACGGTTGTACCTCCCCCGAAAACAAGGAGGCCGTGGACTTCTGAGTTTGGAGTGTCTACACAACAGGATGGTGCTGGATGGAGCCTGTAAAGTCATCAGGAGTTTGGATCCCCTTCTCTGCATGGTCAAAGACCATGAGATCACAGGGAAAGGAGCGTTTCTTTTTAAGGCAGCAATCCGTGCAGCAGATGAACTCAGTCTTGTATTCGACACTGAGCGGGATATCCAAGACTCTATCACCGAGTTGGAGCCCGCTCGACGGAGAGTCCACATAAAAGCTGCAGAGAATACTGTACATCTGCAGCTCCACAAGGATAAGCCGATGCATGGAATCTTCTACAAACATATTGAAGACCACGGCTTATCCGAAAGTCTGACCTTTGCTTTCCTTAGGTCAGGTGGACTCAAGTCGGAGACTGAGGGATTCATCATGGCTTGCCAGGATCGTGTTTTCAACACTCTCGTGTACCGAAGCCGCGTGATGGGTATAGAGGTCCCTGACACGAGATGCAGGGCCTGCCGTGGAGCGCCTGAGACCATCATGCACTTGCTGTCAGCATGTACAGCATATGCGGTCTCAGCCTATATCCATCGTCATAACGCGGCGTTACGAGTGCTGTATTACCATCTACGACACTCGTACGGTATTGATGAGACACCAGTGCTGCCATACGCTCCGGGGGATATTGAGTCCGTTGTGGAGAATGAGAAGTGCCGAATTTATTGGAACTACTCATTCCCCACCCTCAGGCAAATACAAGCCAACAAGCCTGATGTAGTCCTCTTCGACCGCGAGCAGAAAACGATATACGTTATAGAGTTTTCGGCTCCGGGCAGACGAATATCGTACGAAAAGAGGATGAGAAACGGACGAAGTATCGAAATTTACTCTTCGAGCTCCACAGACTCTATCCAGACCATTCTGTGAAGATAGTGGTTCTGATTATAGGGGCCCTTGGTGGAATGATGCCAACGCTACTCTCAAACCTGGAAATTATACCGGCATGCCGTAAATCGGCAAAATCTCTAGCCGGCCGCATGCAGAAGGCAGTCATTCTCGGATCGTTACGTCTGCTCAGGACACATGATTCTCGGACCCAATGATCTCTCACCTCACGGATGTGGGGAGAGGTCATTGGTTTGTGTAACCAGCACGCCCTTCCGAATGGGTCGGAGCTTCGGAAGTGAGGGCCTGACTGGAATTGGTTAAAAACGATAATAATAATAATAATAAATGATTTATTGGCTTCACAGAGGTTACATCTAGGTTGTTACAATTCAGTAATCCTACAGCCAAAAGGCAGAGTTAACGCTTGCTCGTACATGAGAGTATAAACAAGCATTCTCTTACACTCAACTTCAAAGGGAAAAAAGAAAAAAAAAACGTATACATATACTTATACAAAAACAAATGATCAACTATGGTAAATGGTAAGTAAGCTAAATGTAATTTAGGGAAATGAAATTAACAAATCGAGTGGAAAGACAATTAAAAAATGTTGAAGCCATCAAATAGTTTTTGTTTCAGTTTTTTGTTGAAATATGATTGTTTGGTTTGTTTCATTTGGTCGGGAATCCTATTGTGAAGCCTGGTAATCATATAACTGAAGAACGACTGAAATGAGGCTGTGGAGTGGCGGGGAGGGGTTAAACGTGATTAGAAACGAATGTTCAGATGATAAACGTCTCTTCTAAAGGAAATGTTATCGAAAAGATATGCCGGTTTCTCAGTTATGATTAATTTGTGATATAAACTGCAAGAGTGAAGAATTATTCGATTTTCCATATTCAGCCATCCAATGTCGTTCAGATGTTGGCTTATGTGATGTCTTCTACTCAAACCACAAATAAGTCGAACACTGAACGAGTTGTAGCCGATGCAAGTTCAACTTCGATATGGCATGACCATAAATTACGTCGGCATAATTTAGATGACTGAGAACAAGTGCCTCGCATAAAATTATTTTACTATTTTTATCAAGTATGTTTCTAAATCCACTCAGGACGCCATTGCTGACGCCATTGATGACATTAATCAAGCAATGGATAAGAGAAAAGCGTGCTTAGGAATTTTTATTGATTCAGCGAAAGCTTTTAATACTGTTTGTCACAGATTGTTGTTGAAAAAACCGGAATGTTCAGGATTTCGTGGGTCAACCTATAATTTACTGAAATCTTTTTCAACTAACCGCAAATAGAGTGTTCAAATAGGAAACGATGTAAGCAATGAAATGGATATAACATTTGGAGTCCCTCAAGGGACCGTGCTAGGCCCAGTTCTGTTCATAATTTATATAAACGAAATACTCACAGAAGAGAATTCTGGGACTATGATTTCGTTCGCTGACGATACGGCGTTAATATACTAGGGAATCATGGCAACAAGTACGGGAAACAGCTGAAAACGATCTAAGAAATATATTCAAATGGTTCAGATGTAATGTCCTAACAGTAAACGTAGAGAAAACCAAAGTTATCCCATTTACGTCATACGAAAATAATTCACCCCATTACGATACCCTCACGTTGAACAATATGGATGTCCCATTAGAGAGGTCGGTGAAATATCTAGGAATTCATATTGATTCATTTTTTAGGTGGGACATACACATTGTTAATGTAGTAAAGAAACTCGTGGACTGATATACAGATTCTGGCAGTTCGAAAAATTTATAGGGTTCACACATCTCAAAATCCTGTACCATGCTTGAGTAGATTCCATCATTCAGTATGGTATTTTTGGCTGGGGAGGCATTCTAAGTTGTCATCTAAAACCATTAGAGGTACTCCAAAAATGGTTCATCAAAGTAATATTGGGTGAACCGAAAACCTACTCAACTGAACAACTGTTCTCTGAATCCGGACTACTCGACATGAGACAATTGTTCTGTAAAACGATTACTCAATTTGTTTCTGGGAATAAAACTTATATCCATTCGGTGAACCATAAATATTTCACCAGAAACAACAAAGGGATCATGTGTTCATGCTCAAAGCAAATAAGTCAGTTGGCCAGAGATGCTTCACTTACCTTGCTCCTCGTTTACCCCGTTTATTACCTGATGAACTTCAAAGAATCAATCCAAAATCATTACTAAAGAGAAGATTGAAACTTTGGATCCTGGATACCGATGAAACAATAACTCACAGCATTATCAACTGTTGATTCATTATACTTGCTATCTCCCTCATTCCACTTCATTGATACCTTCCCGAATATGTCATTCACTGTATCTACTTCTCTACTATTATAATCATGTGTCTTATGAAATTTAATTTCATGTAAATATTGTGTTTTTAACCGAACGACATTCTGTAATTTTATAAGCAGCGTTCTTTATATTTATATTTGTTTTTATTTTTTAACCAGCGCTATTCCTTTGAAAAATATTCGACCAAAACTTTAATGATATACCTGTATCCTTTGAAAAATATCCAAACCATACAAAGAAATCAAAGATGGAGGTATACTTACGGACAAGTTCTTCACTGAACTTAAGTGAGTTAATATTTCCATGCATCTCACGGCTTTTCACATGGTTTATCCATTGGATACCGTTTCTTTTTTTAACTTTTATTTCCCTGGAAAAATTTATATCCTTTCGTGTATATTCCATTTGCAAAAGTTGATATAGTATGCCCTCAATTATATTCAATAGCTTGCCTACATATATTAAAAATTTCGAAAATATCTCACTATTGAAGAAAGATTTGATATTATTTTTATTGCAAAACTGTTTTTATTCACTGTCGGAATTCTTAATGTAACTTTTACTAACTATGAGTCTACTGGATATTTAGTTTGTTAGTTTTTCTAATTTAATGTGTTTTCCTGTATTTTACTTTTAGGTTCAGTTATTGACAATTTCCATACAATGTAACTTTTAAACGGAAATAAAGATTATCATCATTTGAAAAGATCAACTTCAGATTACAAGAAGCCCTTCTCATAACAATATTGACGTGTTGGTCATATTTGAGCGATGAGTTCATATAGAGTCCTAGATTCTTTGTGCATTCCGTTTTTGGGATCGCTATATTGATATTTAGGAAATCTAAATTTCGAGTTCTCGCTTTCTCCCTACCGAAAAGCATTACGAGTGACTTAGATGGATTTATACTCGAGCAAAACTTGTAAGATAGGTCTAAGATTTTCTCTGAATCGGAATTTATTTTAGAGTTCGCCATTTACAAATCTGATTCAGGGAAGGAGAGATAAAGTTGGGTGTCAACCGCATAGTGGTCACTTTTATAAAACTCAATTTGTTTTCCAAATCCATGTGTATACATAATGAATAACGTTTGTCCTGATATAGAGCCTTGTGGAACACCGTTTTCCACTCAAAGAGAGTTTGAGTGACAGTCATCAATAAGAACTGACTGGGGGCGATTCGAAAGATAACTCTCTAGGAGTTTAATTGCCTCAAAAGTGAACCCAATAAAGTGTAAAATGTTATGAATGTACTAGTTTGGTTGTTGGCCAAAGTGGCTATGGCTCATGGCCAAGTTCATTGTAAGAAGAAGAAGTTGTTGTAGCTAACCTAAAAGATAAGTTAAGAACGTGTGTAACCAAAATCAATGTTATGAATAAAAAACGTTCAAAAAAATAAAAGTTAGTTGTTATTTGATGAAACTAAAAGACACAAGCTTGTCCCCCCATATATTACCGTAACAGGTTATGGGCCCAGATGAACAGAAAACATAATTAAAAAGTAATAAAGAAAAATGGCGTCTACAGCGGTACACTACCACAACTAATTCCTGAATTTAAAACGGAAGTTCAGAGTAAAAATGCTATTGGAAGAAAAACAAATATCCGAGACACTGGAAAAAACAATAGATGACTTTACAGACGATAGATCGAAAAATGAGTTCAGTGTGAAAGATTCAAAAGCAAAGAGTATGATCGTGCAATGTATTACAGACAAACATTTGGATTTGGTTAAAGATTCAAAGTCTTCCAAAGAAATGATGAAAGCTCTACAAGACGTTTTTGAAAGAAAAAGTGTATTCACAAAATTGACACTCAAAAAGAAGTTACTAACCTTAAAACTCAAAAGGAATGAAAAATTGGAAGATCATTTCTTGATTTTTGATACATTAATAAGAGACCTAGAAAGTGCAGGTTCTAAGCTGGAGGAAGAAGATAAAGTGTGTCATCTCTTGCTATCGTTAAATGAAGAGTTTGAGTCAGTTATAACTGCAATCGAAACAATGAGTTCAACTACAGTATCAATGGACTTCGTTAAATCAAGACTTCTCGATGAAGAACTGAAGATTAAAGCAAAATTTGAATCAAATGGTGGCCATTCTGAAATGTCATTCACAGCAAGCCCGTATACATGTTACAAGTGCGGTAAAAGAGGCCATAAGATTGCAGATTGTCGCCAGAGTACAACCCGAGGAAATTTTAGAGGACGCAGAGGATATAACAGAGGTTTTCACCGAAGCAATAGGGGTCAAGGCTCAACTCAAAATAACAATCAAGGTCAATCAAGTATACAAGCAAACAAGGCTGATGAGATTGCTTTTATTGCATTATGCAGTTCCACAGGATCAAACAGAGACATTAACAAGTTTATTTTGGATTCAGGGTACACACAGCATATGGTAATGGATGAACTAGAGAAATGTATGTCAGAAATTACAGAATTGAAGTCAGAAGTTAAAATTGGTACAGCAAAGGACAATGAAATTTTGTATGCTAGGAAACAAGGAATAATAAGAGGTATTTGTCAAGGAAAAGAAATAAAAATACAGGCATTGATAGTTAAAGGTATGTCACATAATTTAATTTCAGTCTCAAAATTGTTGAAAAATGATTTCAAAGTTATCTTTAATAATAATAAGTCAGGTAAAAAACAAGCAATGTTATCCAAAAATGATTTATTTTTTTTAAACATAGATTTTGAAAACGAAAAATCTATTTACACAGAGAAAAATTTTAGTTATACAGATGTAAATGATTTTGATTATGTAGCAGGTGGAAGTACAGACAAAAATCTTTGGCATAGAAGATTAGGTCATGTAAACAGATATAACTTAAGACAACTAGGTTTACCCTTCAGTAACGTTATTTGTAATACTTGTGTTGAAGGGAAATGTACACGAAAACCTTTTTATAAATGTGAAAAGAAAACTACCGAAATTGGTGAGTTGATCCATTCTGACATAGCGGGCCTATAGCGACTCCTACTACAGAAGGGCATAAATACTTTCAAGTGTTGATTGATGATTTTTCTTATTTTTTGGTTGACAAACTATTAAAACAAAAAAGCGAAGGGGAGCAAAATGTTATTGATTTTATCAGAACAATTAAAACACAACATGGATTAAAAACTAAAAGAGTCAGGGTAGATAATGGTGGGGAGTTTGTGTCAAATTATTTTAAAAATTATTGCAGGAATAAAGGTATTGTAACGTAAATAAACTTAACTTGGTTCTACTAATTTATTTCACACTTAATCTACAACTTAATTTATATTACTACGCCACTGAATAGCTCGATCGTATGGGCTCGTTCAGACTGTCCGTGAGACTTGAGGGCTGTCTATTTATCTCCGTTACAGAATTCCCGATCTTTCGAATTCTGGCGGTTGGCGACGGCATGTTCTAATTGTTTCCAATATTGACCGTTGTTTTACGTGGAAGAGCGACTGGATGGTTCTCGAATATCTCCGGGGATGATCTCATCGCTGTCGATGGCAACGTGTGAGGCGACAGGTCCGGCCTAGGTTCGTTACATTGCCCCCTTCTTAAAGGCATTTCGTCCCGAAATTTCATCCTTGGAGTGTGACGATATCTGCATGACTCCCCATATCTGCACCGTGAAGTTCGATGGAAGTAACACTCCACGGTCTTCATGATCGGTCGTGGAAGAGGGTTACAGCAAACCAAAATCCTGACGCCGCTGGATCTGAATATCGCCTCCAGCATACTTCTTATGACTCTCCAGTCCAACCCATCAATACCACAGGATAGTTTTGGAATTGCTAGATCCGCCAGATTCTGGTCCACCATAGTATCTCTTAGTTTGGTGAGACTCTTCCAGACATCTTCATAGGACGGTTTATCTTGGGAATGCCTCTTGGTAACTAGGTAGTAGATGTTTCTCTGGCCTTTCTTCAACTGTAGCACCACACCAACTTCTGGATTCTGATCCCGCAGTGTTTGGAGTTGACCAAATTTCTTGGAGAACACTACGGCGATGCCCCTGGACATTCGAGGATCTTCTGCCACACAGTGCGCTAGTGCGTAGTCAGCAGGCACCTCGAAAAGGTCTCATGACTCCTCTCTAGTAACCCCATGTAGAACTTTCTGCCCGTTTGAATACAAGGACATAAACTTCTCGAACGTCATATCATCCTCCGGTGGCTTGAGGGTGCGAACTTGGTCATGGTTTCCAGCGTAAGGGGCCAACCTGTTGAAATGGACGACCCTTGGTTTCCCTCGGGTGGCTTATGGATTCGGTACACAAGGTCGTTTATCCTTTTCACGATTTTATACGGGCCTTCCCACGAGTTCCGCAACTTTGGTGATAGTCCACGACGACGTTTGGGGTTGTACAGCCAAACCAGGTCATCAACCTTAAATCCTCCAGCGTCGGCCTTGATGTCATAGGTCTTCTTCATTTTATCGCTGGCACTCTGGATGTTCAACCGGACTCGTTCGTGGATGTCGTCCATTCTCTGCCGAAGTTTGCTGACGTAGTCCTCTCCCGCAGCGTCTTGTCCTGGCGGTATCCCAAACTTCAGGTCACAAGGCAGTCGCAGTTCTCGGCCTATTATAATACTAGCAGGAGTTTGACCGGTTGACTCGTGTACTGCGGATCGATAGGCCATCAGGAACAAATGAAGATACTGGTCCCAGTCTCTTTGATGGTCAGAGACAACCTTGGACAAGTGGCGGTTGATCGTCCTGTTCATCCGTTCCACCATTCCATCGGACTGCGGATGTAGGGCCGTGGTTCTTGTCTTGCGGATGTTCAGCGTAGACATATTTCTTGGAAAGGTTGGATTCGAAATTTCTGCCTTGATCCGAGTGCAGCTCCATTGGAATACCGAATCGACATATCCATTCTTTCACCAAGACGTCGGCGACGGTGATGGCTTCCTGGTTGGGCAGGGCATAGGCTTCCGCCCACTTACTGAAGTAGTCCATTGCCACAAGGATGTATTTATTCCCGTGGTCGGATACGGGAAACGGGCCGGCGATGTCAATGGCGATTCTCTCGAACGGGCTGCCTACGTTGTACTGACGCATCGGGGCCTTGGGTCGTATTCGAGGTCCATTGCTAGCAGCGCATACAGCGCACTTTCTGCACCAGTCCTGGACGTCAGCTTGACAATTGGCCCAGTAAAACCGTTGCCTCACTTTCTGCAGGGTCTTCGTCACTCCCAGATGTCCCCGGCGACTCCATCATGGATTTCCGCAGCACTTCCTCTCTTCTGTTCCTGGGAACAATTATTTGGCGTCTGTCTTCCCCACCAATATCGGCCTCCAAACACGTTTCAGGATCCCATTGTCCAGAATAAGAGAGTTCCATTGTGCCCAATAGGACTTAACAGCCGGTGGTAACCTGCGACTTCCTGCCATGATGGTCTTCGGATTGCCCTTCTTCCAGCTGACGACTAAGCCAAGGTCGGGTCTCTCTCTTGGTCTTTCTGGATCTTGCTGTCATTCCAGTTGTCATCCATTGCCGCGGTTCTACAAAGTATTGCTTCTTTCTCTTCTGCTCGTCGGCAATGTGAGCAATCATCTGGACATGGTCTTCGCGACAAGGCATCTGCATTCTTATGGCTAGTTCCGGCTCGATGTTCGATCTCGAAATCGAATTCTTGGAGTCTCTCGATCCAACGTGCTACTTGACCCTCAGGATTTTTGAACTGTAAGAGCCATTTGAGAGCTGCATGGTCAGTTCTCAACAGGAATCTTCTTCCATACACGTACTTGTAGAAGTGTTCCACTCCCTTTACAACAGCTAACAGCTCTCGCCTGGTGACACAGTAATTGCGCTCTGGTTTGCTAAGCGTCTTGCTGAAATAACCAATGACCTTCTCCTGTCCCTCCTGGATCTGAGATAGGACAGTTCCAAGTCCCACGTTGCTGGCGTTCGTATCCAAAATGAATTTCCCTTTGGGTAGGGGATAGCTCAGTATAGGTGCGTTGATCAAAGCTCCTTTCAGCTTCCTGAATGAGTCTTGACATTCTTCGGACCACTGGAACTTTGTTTGGCCTTCCGTGAGCTTGGTCAGTGGTTTAGCGATGTTGCGAATCCCAGCACATATCGGCGATAGTATGTGCATAAACCAAGAAACTTCGAAGTTGGTGAATGTCTTTTGGGATGGGCCAATCCTTAACAGCTTTGAACTTCTGGTCGTCCACTGCTACTCCTTCCCCAGAGACAACGTGGCCGAGGTATCGTACTTCTTTTTGGAACAGATGGCATTTCTTAGGGCTCAGCTTCAATCCGGAGTTCCTCAGTCGCAGGAATACTTCCTCCAAGTTTTTCACGTGGTCCTCAAACGATCTGCCGACCACAATTATGTCGTCAAGATACACTAGACACGTGTTCCATGAGAGTCCCTTCAGTACTGTTTCCATCAATCTTTCGAATGTGGCGGGAGCATTACAGAGCCCGAATGGCATAACGGTGAACTGCCACAATCATGAGCCGATGGTAAAAGCAGTCTTTTCTCGATCTTCCTGAGCCAGTTCTACTTGCCAGTATCCACTCTTCAGATCAAGGGTCGAGAAATCGTGGAACCAGCCAACGTGTCTAGGGTGTCATCTATTCTCGGGAGAGGGTAACTGTCCTTCTTCGTGACATTATTAAGTTGGCGATAGTCTACACAAAGCGTGTCGATCCATCCTTTTCTTCACCAGTACGACTGGAAGGACCAGGGACTGTCAGATGGTTCGATAACTCCTTCTTTCCCATATCGCTGACTATTTTGTCAGCCTCTTCCTTCTTGGCAAGAGGAAGTCTTCTTGCTGATTGCCGGATCGGTCGGGCACCCCAGTATCAATCTTGTGCTGGACCACATTAGTTCGACCTCCTTTTCCTTGTCCGGTATCGAAGATGTCTTGGTACTTTTGACTAAATCTCTTAGTTTGGGCTGTTGAGCTGGTTTTATGTCTTTGGAAGAGATGGCAACTAATTTTCTAGTTCTGTGGGCAAGTTGTTGGGTTGGCTAATCGTACCTCGTACGCCCCGGATCACAGATGAAACTGACGAGCAGTGCCCTAAAATTGTTCCTTTCTTTAAGGTCACTGGAAAGTAATTGACATTCATGACCCTTACCGGTACAAATTTTTCAGCACGTAACAGGGTTTTCCCTAGGGCAATCCCTCGTCCAATTTTCTCATCATGAAGTTTGGGCTCGAACATCATCACGTCTCCACTGCTCGCATTCCCGTCCAGGCGAGCCGCCAGGATGGTTTCAGCCCTCTCAGGTACGCTTACATCTTCAGCCAACAGCACACGGATCAACTCTTCACTTCTCCCATGAAGTACCAGCTCTTCTCCGTTGACCGTAGGACGCCGTCTTTGAAATCCAATTCAAACCCTCTGGAATTCATGATGTCCATTCCGATGATTGCATCGTCTTCGATGTCCGCTACAAGTGCCTGATGTTTCACTTTAGTGCTGCCCAAAATTATTTCAATCGGTAGCTCGCCATATACAGTAGCTGGCTCCTGTTGCTGTGCGTAGCTTCAAGTTGTCAGTTCAATTCGTTCCTGTGTTCTGGCAAAGGAAGGTCCGAGAATTGTCCTAGTCGCACCTGTATCTAGCAGCATGGTGCAAGGCTCGTTATTGATGAGACCGTCTACGAAAACACCTCTGTTCTGTCGTTTCAGGATAGCGACATATGCGTTGTTAACCGGGGCTTACTGGACACAGGCCGACGATTGCCCCTTCTCGTCGACCTTCTTTAGTTTTCCTGCATCGGGTCGTGTTTTCGAATGTTGGACATTTGCTACGCACATGTCCAATTTTACTACAATTCCAGCATCTTATCTGTCTTTTCTCTGGCAAAACTTCCTTCATCACTTTTCTTATGGCAGGGTTCCAAGTCAGCATGCTCCTGTGAGTCTTCTTCAATACTTCGAACTTTACTTTGGTTTTGCAGGATTGCTTTGCTGCCTCAAATTCAAAGCGCGTGCCAGTGCGTCTACGAGATGTGTTGGACGAGCTGGTGTCAACGCTTGTCTGGTTTCTTGGTCACGGAGTCCATCCAAGAATGCCTGAACCGCTAATCGCTCCATTACATTCTCCGGTGTGGCTGGATATGCGAGACAACCAAGCGTGCAATGTCAGCTTCGAATTCTTGTAAGGATTCGCCCGATTTCTGGCAGCGATTTTTCAGTTGGGGTGGTATACGTGTTCCAAATGGGCGTGGCCATATCGTAATTCTAGATGTTTAATCAGCTGATCATAGTCCTCCTGTTCTTGGGCGGTGAGAGTTTGTAGAATATTTGTCGCTTCCCCACGTAATGCAAGTGTCAATGCTACAGCTCTTTCCCTGCATTCCATCCGTTTGCTTTGGCCGCTGCTTCAAACTGCCGGCGGTAATTTGCCCATGGAGTTTTCCGTCGAACTGAGGCGGCTTCATGGAAAGCTTCCTATTTCTGAAATGACCTTGACATCTTTTATACCCTCTTGAACTTTATCCACGTTCAAACTCGAGTCCAGCATTGCATTTTCGTTAACCATCTCTGTGGAGGACGCACTATTAATTTGTCTTTCCAGCTTACTGATCGTTTCCTTCATTTTGTCCATTTCTGCCTCGACCCCATCTTTGATTTTATCTACCTCCGTGTTCATTTGCTCCCTAATTTTATCTATCTCTGTCTCAACGGTTCCCATTCTTTCTTCTAGAAAATTAGCCACACCACACAATTCTTTTTTTAGGCCTTCTGTGTTTTCCAGGAACTTCTCTTCCAGGCTTCTTGAATTTTCTAGAAGCTTCTCTTCAAGATTTCTAGAATTTTCTTGAAGCTTCTCTTCAAGATTTCTAGAATTTTCTTCCACGCTTCTTGAATTTTCTAGAAGCTTCTCTTCAGATTTCTAGAATTTTCTTGAAGCTTCTCTTCCAGATTTCTAGAATTTTCTTCAAGCTTCTCTTCCAGATTTCTAGCATTTTCTTCCAAGCTTCTTGAATTTTCTAGAAGCTTCTCTTCAATTTCTAAATTTTCTTCCAGGCTTCTTGAATTTTCTTCCAAAGTCCTCGAATTTTGTTGCAGCTCTTCTTTCAAGGATTCTATTATCGGACTCAAATCACCTCCAGGAACTTCGAATAAAAATGTTTCGGGGTCCTCACCTTCTTGTATAAGTCCTTCTGCAAGTCTTTCCTGGAGTACTTGCTTTTACCCGTTGTTTCCAGTTCCCTTTCCTCCAATTCCTGTTTCAATTCCGCTACCTTCAAATCCCAAGGCACTTTTCTTGAACACATTTTGTCTTTGACGAGGTATCAGTCTGTTTCACACGAAAACCGGGCCACTGTCTATTTTGGGCATACAAAAAGGTCTATTTCCCAATTCCACTTCGCAAAACCGGGCCACTGTCTATTTTGGGCTACAAAAAGGTCTATCAATTTATTTTTCTGACTATCCACTCCACGATCACTTGTTTATTTTCAAAATCTCACTTCCGACACCAATTGTAACGTAAATAAACTTAACTTGGTTCTACTAATTTATTTCACACTTAATCTACAACTTAATTTATATTACTACGCCACTGAATAGCTCGATCGTATGGGCTCGTTCAGACTGTCCGTGAGACTTGAGGGCTGTCTATTTATCTCCGTTACAGAATTCCCGATCTTTCGAATTCTGGCGGTTGGCGACGGCATGTTCTAATTGTTTCCAATATTGACCGTTGTTTTACGTGGAAGAGCGACTGGATGGTTCTCGAATATCTCCGGGGATAATCTCATCGCTGTCGATGGCAACGTGTGAGGCGACAGGTCCGGCCTAGGTTCGTTACAGTATTGCGCTTGAGTATACGTTGCCATATACTCCACAAGAGAATGGTACAGCCGAACGGATGAATAGAAGCCTTTTGGACAAAGTACGCACGAAATTTGCAGAAACAAATTTACCAAGAGAACTATGGGGAGAAGCAATTTTGTGTTCAGCCTACGAACTGAACAGGTCCCCAACAGAAGCTAATGGTGGTGAAACTCCGGCCCAGAGGTGGTACAAGAAAAATGATTTGTCCAAATTGAGAGTTTTTGGAAGTCAAGCTTGGGCAGTCATTCTACCAAGACAAAGTAAATTGGAAAAACGTGCACAGCCATGCATAATGGTAGGATATACTGGAGCAGGGTATAGATTGTGGAATTATGAGAAAAATGAAATTATAAGTTCAAGAGACGTAAGATTTAATGAGAGAAATACAAATTATAATGAAATATTGAAAAATACGAAAGATGAAGATAGCAGAAAAATAATACAAATTCAAGAAGATTTGACAGATAGAATTAATGAAATTGATATAGAAAAAAATAAGTTGAATGAAAACAGGCAAGATGATTCAGAAAGCACTAGTTCAGACAATTTTGAAGAATAAATGAAACGAATAGAGGAAGGAAAATAAATCCACCAAAATATTTGGGGGAATATGAAGTCTATACAGCTCATTGTCTGATATCATCAAGTAAAAGTGATCCTCTAACATACGAGGATGCAGTTAAAGACAAAGAATGGAAGGAAGCTATCGAGAAGGAATTAAATTCACATACAAAACTGAAAACATGGACTGAAGCAGAATTACCAGAAGGAAAAACCGCAATTCAAACAAGATGGGTTTTCAGAACAAAGGAAGATGGAACTAAAAAAGCGAGAGTAGTAGCAAAAGGATTTCAGTTAAAGGAGGAGAATTCTTTTGAATCAGTATATTCACCGGTTGCAAGATTATCTACAATAAGATTACTCCTATCAGTAGCACTAGAAAAGGACTATAATATAAGGCAATTAGACATTCCTACAGCTTTTTCAAACGGTACACTAGAAAGTGAAGTATTTATTTATGCGCCATCTGGTGTTAAAACTAAATTACCTATCTTAAAATTAAATAGAGCTTTATATGGTCTAAAAGAGTCACCGAAAGTTTGGAACGATACTTTTAATTATTTTGCAACAAAGAATAAATTTGAAAGATCAAGACATGACTGTTGCTTATACTATAATAAGAATGTATGGATATTACTTTATGTCGATGACATAATAGTTGTTGGAGAAGAAAGTTATATTGAAGAGACAGTTGAACTACTGAAGCAGTATTTTCAAGCGAAAGACTTGGGAGAAGTTGAGAATTTTCTAGGAATGAAAATAACAAGAACAGAAAATACGGTAAAGAATAATCAAACGAAATATATAGAAAAACTATTAACCACCTTTAACATGGAGCACTGTAATCCAAAGAAAACTCCAATGGAAAAGGGATTTCAGTATAACGAAGACAACGAAATAATAAGTAACATACCATATCGTCAGTTGATTGGAGGACTAATGTATTTGTCCACTACAACTAGACCTGATATAACATTCGCAGTTTCGTATCTAAGTAGATTTTTAGATAGACCAACAGTAGAAACATGGAACGCAGGTAAAATAATATTGCGATATTTGCAAGGAACTGAAGATATGGGACTTACAATAAAAACAACTATAATGATTTACAGTTGGAAGGATATTCAGATGCAGACTGGGGAACTGACAAACAAGATCGTAAGAGTGTGAGCGGCTGCATGATATTGTATGGACAAAATCCAATATCATGGTTTTCCAAAAAACAAAGTTGCGTTGCATTATCCACAGCAGAGGCTGAATATGTGGCAGCGGCTGCTTGTGCTCCAGACCTAATTAATTTGAAAGGAATTTTAAATGACCTTAAACTCAACAAAGATACAGTTCTTTATTGTGATAACAAGAGTTCAATATTAATGTCTAAAAGTAATGAAAATTCAAAAAGGGCGAAACACATAGATATAAAAAATCACTACTTGAAAGATTTAGTCTCTAGAAAAGAAATAAATGTAGAATATGTTTCAACTGATCAAAATCTGGCGGATATGCTAACAAAATCTCTTAGTAAAGATGTTTTCACTTACCTTAGAAATAAGATCTGTGTTTCCTGATTTATCTAGAATAATTTAAGTTCTACGATTTTCATGTTTTATTTTTATTTTGTATTATTAAAAAAAAAATATCTAATCGAGGAGGAGTGTTATGAATGTACTCGTTTGGTTGTTGGCCGAAGTGGCTATGGCTCATGGCCAAGTTCATTGTAAGAAGAAGAAGTTGTTGTAGCTTACCTAAAAGATAAGTTAAGAACGTGTGTAACCAAAATCAATGTTATGAATAAAAAACGTTCAAAAAAATTAAAGTTAGTTGTTATTTGATGAAACTAAAAGACACAAGCTTGTCCCCCCATATATTACCGTAACATAAAATAGCCAACAGTAATCTATGATTAATTCTGTCAAACGCCTTGGAATAATCCAGTAAAACTAGAGCTGTGAGATCATTCTCATCAGTTGTCGTCAGTTACTTTCAATATCGCCGTGATGCAGCTATGATTTGCCCTGAAGCTAGACTGATGAGGTGGTATCAAGTTTTGACTTTCTAAATAATATTTCATACGTGACAAGATGATTTTTTCAAATGGCTTCGATAAAGCACAAAGAATACTAATTGGTCTGAGATCCTTGTAGCCCATAGGATCAGACACTTTTGGGACAGGTAAGATGAATAATTTTTTCCAAGTGATGGGATGGACACTATTTTGTAAGCAAAAAAGTAAATATGGCATATTATTGGCAGAATAATTGGACATGAGCGGATAATCATTTCAATGTTGATTTTATCAACACCAAGTGCTTTCGATTTGATGGATAGGATGGTTCTATAGATTTCATTTTCATCAGTTGGAAGGGAGCTGAAGTTATCCGTTAGTGATTTAATGTTATTTGCAAAAAAATTGATTTTGTCTTCATCAGGAGGATTGGGACACTTTGAGGCGTTGATGGAGTAATCATTGATTTGTGAGGAATTTTCCAGCTCTTCTGGTATCTGACGACGCGCTGAGCTAGCAAGAGTCGTCATATTCCGCAACTCTTTCCAAAAATGTTTTTTGTTTTTATCAGTTCTCATTTTAAAACTCAGATAGGCTCTCTTTTCGCTTTCTAAAGCATATTCAGTTTGGTTTTTCAGGTCTTTGTTGAAAGTCCAGTGTTTCTCAAGTTTACTTTTTTTGAATTTGAGATGAGCTTTGTCCCGCAGGGACTTCATTACTCGAATAGTGGAAGTAATCCAGGGTGCTTTAGTTCTAGTTATTCAAACAGTTTTTATAGGCGCATGCGTATCGAAGAGACGGGTGAGGGTATCAGTGAATATATTTATTTTTTCATCGATATCGTACGACTGATATAGTGTGTTCGAGGTCAAAGCTGAAATCGTTATCATTGAATTTTCTGAAGTCACGAAAGGTATGATAAAGGGGTTCATTAAATTGATTGGTTTCAGTACCAATAGAATAAGTTACCATACAGTGATCTGATATGTCTGGTACGGATACCACCTTAGTTGATTTGACCGGTAAATTATCGGTAACAAATATAGAATCTAGAGTTTTAGCACTTGTTTATCCATATCTCGTCGGTTCTTGAATAATTTGTTCGAGCGTATATGACGTCCTGATATCCATTTTCTATATAGGATGCAGTTTTCACCATGGATTGGTGAGTAGCCCATCGCTCCAGAGAGCGCCTGGGACGTTTGAAGCGTGAGGGGTCGTCTATGTTGTAATCAGTGGTTTGCCTAACAAGGGAGTTCTCAAAGACATTCTGATTGCGATCTCTAATGATAATGATGGAAGGTAGATTTGAGTCTTCGTGGATCCGATCATTCCGCATGTACCACGGAGCGTTCGTTATCATTCACAGAACCATAATTTGGACCCTTTCAAGGACACGAATGCTGGTTCTGCAGGTTTGGCCCCAGGTGGCTGAGGCATACAAAATAACAGGCCTGAATATCATTTTATGAGTCGTGACTTTGTTCTTGAGAGAAAGTTTGATTTTCCTTTTCATCAGGGGATGCAACAGATTTTCTTAGCAATTTTGGTTTGACAATTTTGACGTGTGGTCTCCTGGTGAGCCGGCGATCCACCGTTGCTCCCAGATACTTGACCTGCTCTGACCATTCTATCTCCCTTCCTGAGATAGGCAGACACACCCCTCTTCGAGTTGTTTCCTTTCCGACCCATCGAAATCGCCTGCGTTTCATCAGGATTCAGTTTTATTTTCCACTGCTGGAGGTCGTTCAATGCATTCTGTGAAGGAACAAGCCCATCGAATGGTTAGCTGAAGAAGAAAGCAAAGTCGTATCGTCATCGAATGAGGAGATCTTCACTTCTGGGAATATCAGACGTGTAGAGAGAATTTAAAAAGGAAGACTGTACTCTTCTTATATCTGGCGGAATTTCTTGTTGTGCCTGGTGGTGTCTTCTTGTACCTGGTGGAGATTATTTCATGCCTGGCAGTATATGGAGATTCTTCTCATATCTGGCGGAATTTCTGTTTGTACCTGGCAGAGCATATTGTACCTGACAGAGCGTTTTGTGCCTGGCGGAATTTCGCTCACTCAGCAGAGTGTTTACAGTACTCCTTCCGTTATCGGATTTGGTAGCACGCAAGTCATTCATTGATGAATCGTTCATTTATTTATTCGACCCCATTGTTGATTCTAGTAATTTTTTTATTCGACCCTAGATTCTAGTTGTACTCTTGATAATTATTTTTATTGGTTACTGGTATTGATACTCCCCACCAACTTCTTTTAATAAGTGTGAAGCGGAAATTATACCACCATCGCGACTCGTGATAATTGACCATCGCTTGTGCCTGAGCCCACGAGACGCCGATTGGGTTCCCCGATTTTGTTTTGCGCCCCATTCCATTCAATGTCTGCTGTTTCCAGCATCTTGGCGTTTGGTTTGGGATAACTAATGACGGTTAACCTATGTCAACCTCTGATTCATGAGATGAATCATTAGGATTCGATCTTGTTTTCATTTTTTTTCAACAATAACTGATAGATTGTTAATTGTTGTGTAAAACCTTTTGTGTATTGGGACATAAATCTATCTGGCGCCCATTTAATATCTTATTGAAACAAATAATTGTGTTTGAACCACTCCCATCCCCACTGTAGTGTCACCTCAATACCCACATGTTGAAAGTTATTAGTTTGACAGGCGAGCCTATGACCCTTTGAAAATTTGGTAGGTCGCATCACGTAAATGAGACAGACGAGATATTGCGCGTATTTAATAAGTGTGTGCACTAAAAATGAATAATTGTTCTGTACTTTGGAAACTGCCCGTCATGCGATGACAATTTTGTTGTTATTTAATTTTTTGTCCATTTTTATCTCACGGCCTCCTCGAAACTGGAGCTTGGTGAGTGCGAATATTGTACATGCTTTTCGAGCTTAATCAATTGAACTTAGTTTTCAAAAAGTTACTTGGGAAAGTTAATATGTGAATTCAATATATTTGTTAACAACAAGAAAAAGACAACAAATTTTATTGTGGGGACGAAATAGTCCACTATAGTGATCCTATTCAGTTTCAATATCTATCAGATCATCACTCCCAGCAGAACGTTACACTGAAATGAATATATACGCATCGGCCATCTGGAAAAAACTTCACTTTATAAGTCATTACCACATTTCATCCATCCATTATAAAATTCATCACTCGTGCTTTCCTGATATGAGATAATTAGCTGAAATCTCAAACACCGCAATTATCCCACCACAAATATGAAACGATCTCTATTATCACAATTCACAAAGTCGATTTTTTTGTTGGAATCTCATTCCATTTTTAGCATTTCTATCTCCAATACTATTATTTTTGAAATTTCATATTATATAGAGAATATTTCCTGTGATTTTCATCTAATCTCCACATGGAACACGTCGTTTATGAAAGAAGTGTTATCAACGCGCCTAATCCAATTTAATACGATACTCTGTGGGAAAATTCCCCTTATTTTATGTTGACGCCGATGGACGGAGTATGCGAAAATAAAGGAGAGAATTCTGTCCCACTGGAACACCTGGAGGCTTTCATTAAGGTGTTCTATTATGCAAAATCGTATCGCTGGCTTTACAAAAATGAATTCCCGATGAAAATATGAAAAATTACAGCATTACTTATAACAACAGGATTACTTTTCAATTTCAAGAGATCGATTGGATTTTTTAATGGTTCCGAGCATCAATAGAAGAATACACGGATATCATACAAAATATTATAAGAACAAACATTACCGATCACGATTCCATTTCTTTCTCTTTCAAAATCAATACAACTCAACTGACAAATATCACTGAATTTTTAAAGGAGCATATATGGATTTGAACAATTTTTCAGTAGATGCAAGTTAAGATTTACTATTTTTTTATGTTGTCACTATCGGAAGAAAAGTAAGTCCATTTCATTGAATTCTTTTGAACACTCGAAATTCAGTATATGGAATCCAACATTGGTGAGAAGATAATAGAAATCTTATCCTGGAAGAGATTATTTCGAAAAAAAACAATTTAGCCTTTTAGTGGATTAGATTCATTAAGCATGTCCATTTTTGATATTTCCTATGTAATACCACTAATACTTCCAATGTTTTAAAGACTTCCAATATCTATACAAGATGAGTCAGAAGTACTTTGACAAACTTCAGGAGGTGATTCCTCACAATATTCTTATATGAATTGTCCAAATAAATATATGTCCGGAAACGCTTCGTTTCCAAGATACAGGGTGTTGAAATTTTATTTTTATTTTCGTTTTTTTCAATAACTTTCGAAATACTGACTAAATTAAACGGAAATTGATAATGAGAGATTTTTTGAGGTGTCTAATTCGAACCTGATGTTATTATTGCTCTTGCTCGTAGAGGGCGCCACCTACACGTCTTTCTCTTTTTTGAAGATTCATAATTTTTTTTAACGTACTTCTAACACATCTTTCAGTGGAAAAATCAATGTCTCTATCATATCTACGTAAAAAAGCTACCCTTGCTACGAGTCGCTCTAAGCAACCGTTTTCTAGATATTTGGACTTGAAAATTTCAAGTCGATTATTTGATAATCGATGCGTGTTGAAGTTATCACCATTATTTTGAATTTTTCACAAGAATGCTTAGGAAATGAATTTGATGTTTGAGTAAGTAGTTTTGGTTTTTTGTAGAAGGCGCAACCTATTCTATTCATTTTTACTCGTTTGAAATAGTTATTTTTGTATCAAAGGTGCAAAATCTGTATTTGTTTTAATAAAATTTGCAAGAAATATCAACATTTCATTTCAAGAAATTTTGAATATGTAGATTCAAATAAAATAAAGGAAACTGAATTGTATTCAAATGAATTGGTCAAAGTGTCCACCTTCAGCGAAGATACAGGCATTCAGTCTTCTAGTCATTGAATCTCGTATCCGCTCAAAAATTAGTGGTGTGTTTCTTATTGTTTCACTACTATTCGGTTTCTTAGATCTTCCTCGTTCGCTACTGGAGTTTTATAAATTAGTGACTTTAAATGACTCCAAAAATAAAAATCCAGCGGGTTCAGATCTGGTTAAGTTCTTCTACACCCCTACCGATCCATCGATTTGGATAGACAGTGTTGAGGAATTACCTGTAGTCCCGGCAATTCATTTTCTAAAAAGTCTCTGCAAGATGCCATTCAGTCGGAACGGAAGAAAGAAAGGACCTATCAAGTAATTATCAATTATTGCCGCTCATACATTCACAGAAAATTTATACTGATAATGTCTTTCACCAACTACATGCGGATTTTCCAGAGCCCAAACATGGTTGTTATGAAAGTTTGTGATAGCATTCCGGGAGAAGTTTGCCTCGTCCGTGAAGAGTACATATTTCAAAAATTGAGGATTTGTTGCCAATTTTCTCAAAAACCACTGACACATAGTACTGTAATGGGGAAAGTCTCGTGGTGAAAGAGCTTGTACCCTTTGAATATGGTATGGATGAAATTGTTGATCGTGGATATTTCTTCAAACTGTGGACTGAGTAGAATTGAGAGCTCCAGCAGTTATTCTTGTACTTGTTTCTGGATTCTTCTCGAAAGCGTTCAAAACAGCTTCTTCCAATTCTGGGGTTCGGACTGCTCGTGGTTTTCCAATAATGTCAGCTGCCCTCTTAAAGCTACCTGTTTCTGCCAAACGATGGTGGAGACTGGTAAATGTTGGAGCTGAAGGCAGTACTCGATTAGGAAATCGCTCCTGGTGAATACGTCTTGCTTCGCACGCATTGCCATCCGCAAGGCCATAAACGAAACGCATATCGGCTAAATGAGCATTATTGTTTAAATAATAATTTTTTTCAAAATTAGTGTTTTAAAACTTACAGAAACTTCAACAAAACAAGAAAACTGTCACATGATATGTAATTGCCAAAACAACTTACTTGAACGTCAAATTCATTTCCTAAGCATTCTCGCGAAAAATGCAAAATAATGGTAATAACTTCAACACGCATCGATTATCAAAGAATCGACTTGAAATTTTCAAGTCCAAATATCTAGACAACGGTTGCTTATAGCGACTCGTAACAGGGGTAGCTTTTCACGTAGATAGAGGATAGATAGAGGAATTCATTTTTCCACTGTAAAATGTGCTAGAAGTACGCTCGAAAAAGAAAGAAGTGTAGGTGGCGCCTCCTATGAGAGAGAGCAATAAAAACATCAGGTTTGAATTTGACACCTCAAAAAACCTCCCAATACGTTCGTTCAATTAAGGTCAGTATTTCGAAAGTTATTCGATGAAACACTAAAATAAAAATGAAACTTTAACACCCTGTATCTTGGGAACAAAGCGTTTCCGGACATATATTTATTTGGACAATTCATATTAGAATATTGTGAGTAATTACCTCCTGAAGTTTGTCAAAATACTTCTGACTCACTCTGTATAATTATATTTTATCATTTTAATTTTACCAATGTTTTCAATAATTTTACAATAATGTTGTGTCATTTATCTGCACTTTTTATTCTACATCACATTTTTTTTGTTCATGAATTTTTATATACACATTTTTTTTTCCTTTTTTTTCTGTATTCGACCACATCAAATACTTAATTGAGATCTATAGAAGATTTGAATGACTCGCTGCAAATCGAAAACAGCACTGGCAACCTTAGTATCTCTCATTGCTCTGTCCTTACTTTCGGACTTTATTCTTCTCACATCATTTTTTTTGCTTCACGTTGCAAATACGTTTCTTCAAGTGATAATTCAACAGAGTCATCACCATTATTGTAAGTCATAGAAAATGTGCATTGATCCTTTCTGGGACGATGGAAAGAGAGATTCATATATTTGAATATCTTCCTGTATAAGAAGACGCTCCCGTTTTCATTATTTTTGTTTTCGTCTAAATACATACAATACATTTTGGGAATCGATAACTGTGAATTGACAGTAGTGTTATTCTACTTTGGGAAACTATTCAATATGATTAATGATATTTTGATTTTAATGATTCCATCTCTCTCTGTGTATTTTTCCTGCCACCTCTCCGTTCTTTTTCTGAAACTCCAGAAGGTAGTAGTTTTTTCAAAGAAGTTCTCCCATTGTTTTTTCACTGATACCCAATGTGTTCAAAAAAAACCTGCGAAACGGGTACTTTTTCGCTAAAGTAGGGAGATGAAATTTGCAAGTTCATTTTTGCAAATTTCAAAATAGAGCGAATATGCATCATTTAACGCCAAGGAATGAGCCGGTGAGCTTGGTCCTACGTCAACAAATAGGGTATTTCATAAAGGCCCGTTAGTGTCGAACTATTTAAAAAAACTATGCCATCTGGACATTTGCCGGTTTGCTTCGGAATATTTTACTCATTTTAAATATACGCCTACATTTAAAAACACCATAACATCCAAACTATCTGGAGTTGATTTACGCACTTTGAGAGCATATAAATCAGCTTCGGAGCAATTTGCTATGAAAATTTACGCCTTTTTTCGATGCGCCCCTTTGAAAATTCACCGACGATATGTTGAGAAAGGAAAATTGGAATGCCGTATTTAATTGTTATTATGTAATCAATTGCCAGTTATATTTTTTGAGGAAAGCTTAATCATTATATTGATCGTTCAACTGGGATATTCGAATACCAATCCTTGGAGAAAGAATTATAATTACATCAAGAATAAATACTTTCAATATCGAAATAATTTTTTTTATTTGTTCAGAAAAAATAAATGAATCATTTGGAATGAGGATTGGAAAGATGTAATTCTTTCAAAGATTTATGGAACAGTTAATGAATGTGAGGGGGAGTCGAACATAAAGAGATTATAATTGGGAACGAAGAAAAATGGCCGAAGCTTTCAAAGATTATTTCACGAGTATCGGTGAAAAATTGGCGACAAAACTCACAATTCATTCCGAGGTACGAGAACCTAGGAAAAACTTCATCAATCGATGTTTATAGGCTAACGAATACTCAATCAATCAAAAATATAATATGAGACCTGAATGACAAAAAGCTTGTTGTCCTGACCAAATCAACAAGCAAATTATTCAGTCTGCAGTGGGCTTCACATCAAAACCCCTTTGTTATGTAACCGGCACTTAGCTATAAATAGTGGTGAAGTCTCAACACAGTCTCGAGCCATTTATCAAATTGGGTGGAAAATATTCCACTCTGGACAAGTAGTGTACGATATTGCTGACATAGCGCTTATCAATTTTTTTTAAACAATGAAAAAGACTAACAAATTGCTTAGATAAACACAAATTTATATCACTTCTACGATTTGCATTTCAGCCAAATGTATCTACTCAGCATGCCAAATGTATCTACTCAGCATCCAGAGTCTTTAATGCAATTAGACGACTCCAAGCCATGATTGGGTATATTTCTTGATCTTACAAAGGCATTTGATACTATGAGCTATAGGAGATGCATTGGTATTAGGAAAAATGTATTGAAACTTTTTGAAAGGTATCTACTTGACTGAAAGCAGCAAATTTTGATCAATGGTTAAGTGAGCTTTGAAAGGACCGTTACTTGCATTTATTATATATATATATATATATTATATATTATATATATATAATATATATATATATATATATATATATATGGAAGAGAGTAATATCGAGGGGACTGTTAAAAACTAAATGGAAGGAATTCAATGGACATAGCCCTCAGAGAAAAGTGCTAACCGTAGACACGTGTTTCGGGCTCTCGGCCCTCATCAGTACGGTGAAGAAGTGCAAGGATGAACAACACTTGGTAGAAAACGACAAATCAACGGAGTCAACATACAGAAGCCAGCCGCTCATTTGTGATTTATATATATATATATATATATATATATATATATATATATATATATATATATATATATTTGTTATGATTGGTGTTTTTCATTATTTATTGATTATTTATAATTTGTTTCATTGATTGTCTTATCTTTTTAATATTTTAAGAATGAATACCTATCGTAACAAAAATGAAAACTCCGGCTATGTTGTCTTACCCATTTTCAACACTCTCTTCACCTTATCCCAGCTCAGTCGGTACGCCTATGAAGAATGAGTCATCTCTGTCATCAGCAGTCGGTTCAATTGTGCCAACTTGGCGCAATGCTTGGTGTCAAATGAGCTGTTTAGTGGGGAGAATTGTGGTTAGATGTTCACAGATGATAAACAAAGAATGCAGAAAATCGTCAAATATTTGTTTTTATTGAAGTAAATCCCCAAAACTGACCTACTCGTAAACAACCTTATGGAACTAAAAATAGTGATTTGAAATGGTGAAATTTGTTGCGTGTGATTCTTACTTGCTAAATGAGTGTTTGACAGTCTGTGAAACATGAGAGTGACATGTCAAAACATTTTGATGGAAAATGATTAAATATAAAAATTTTAGTATAGAAAATAGTTAAATATAAATTTTGACAAACTCTGTATATATTATGTATACTATTGAAATGTAAATTGTAAGTAAAATCCCTAGAATAGTTCAGAATGAGAAAAACTATCCCAGAAAGTGAGCAAAAACCTAAAATTTGTGAAAATAAACAAGAAGTGAGGGTTGCCAAGAAAAAAACCAACAAGTTTGGGGGAAATGAAAAATCGTTTTTGAAAATAAAGCCGTAACAAATTTTGATAATGAATAAATGTGGAAATACAAGAAGATCGCAAGCAAATCAACCATTGGACAATATAAAACATATCCAAAGACAAATAGGCGTAGAAACTACCAAGAAAAACCACTACCTTCAGAATACAGCTCAAGTCCTATCCGTGACGTTGCCAACAACAAGGGGACCCTTCCACAGTGGAGCTGCAAACTCCAATATCCGAAGAACACTTCCAGGATTCACGAGAATGCTCAAGAGAAACGAATAACAGGTACTTTTCAACCCAAAACTAAACAAAGTGAACGTATTCGTATCAGACACTTATTTCGGGTAATTTTGATGACTTTTATCCATTCGTTTGAACATTATTTCTTATTCTTGCTCATAAACTGAGTATAACCCTCAAACTCATATTCACTAGTTACTCTATTGCGCATGAGCCAAGATTTGACAGTCTTATGCCACTATTTGGTGAAATTATTGAAATTAAGATAGATTTCACCAGTTAGGTATTTTTAAGGATTCATTTTGAATAAAACAAACATCATTTGACTATTTTCTGGATTCATTATTTATCTGTTTGATCACATATGTCCACAAAACATTACATTGAACAGTGACTCCGAGCAAAGCAACAAGGTGGCACTCCTGAATCCTACCTTGAGAAGGAGAAACATCATATTTCCATAGGCGTACCGACTGAGCTGGGATAAGGTAAAAGAATACAGGTAAAAGAGTATTTCAAAAAAGAGGCAACATAGCCGGATGTTTTATTACTGTGATGATAGGTATTTCCTTTTTCAAAATTTTCAAATAAAAATAAATCATTCAATCAAACATATCATAACAAATGGCAAATATTTCATCATGATGACTAGTTATTATTAAAATAAAAATATTATATACTAGCAATAACACTAATAATAATAGCATAATAATATATATATATATATATATATATATGTGATAAAACAGCATAACGGGTTAACGAGAAAACGATATAATGGCATAACCGGAAAACGGGATAACGGGAATGACGAGATAGCGGAACAACGGGCTAACGGGAATAACGGGATGACGGGAATAACGGCATAATGGGGAGATAGCGAGACTAACGAGATAACGGGATTACAGGATAACGGGAAAACGGTAATAACGGGAAAAAGGGATAAGGAGATAACGGGATAACGGGTAAACAGGATCATAGGATAACGGGATCACAGGATAACGGAAAAACGGGAAAACGGGATAATGAGAAAACGCCATAATGGGAAGCGGGCAGAATCAAAAGCACAATCTAGTTGGAACAACACAAAGAAAAACATAGACAAAAAGAAATTCTACGCGGACGAGAGTTTTCAGGCAAACAAATTGAGGTAATATAGAGATTTGGACGGAACAACGTCTGTCGGGTCAGCGAACGCTATATCAAAACTTACATGTTTCCGAAAGTTATAAAAGAAATGAATGTATTTCAACTCCCAGCATGACCAAAAATGAGAATTAAATCAAATTCTGATCATTTTGTGTACAGTTCTTTGAAGTTCCATTATGGTTGTTGCCATCCCTTGCTGCTAGTAGTAATTGTTCACAACGTATTCCTATAACTGAGTTCTGCGGCGTTATGCATCCGAATGGTATGTGCTTGCATATTTTCTCCTTGCCTTCTCCACGCTCGACTACGTCCGTTTAAACCATCAAAATCAATTCTGCTCTCATCAATAGAGAAAAATCGTCGCTACACGTTGCATCCTATTTATTATCCAGCCAACCGCAGACAAGCAATACAATGATGGGTCTTCTGCCTGTCCTGTTATTCTTGCAGTTCGGTATGAAATTACGCTCCCGACTTATCGAATTACCATGCAGGATGAACACTACTGTGAGTTTGGTTCTTGAAAGCATTCAGCTACCACTTGCGTGGTTATCCGATAGAGATCCCGCCCTAGTCTACGTGTATGATTAACCGTCTCTTGCAATCTCTGGAGAGCTCTACCGAACATTGTATGATGGAATCCAATACACCAGCGCCATAACTCCTACCTTCTTCGACCAAAGTTGCGGCTTGAAGAACTTAATTTTCTATTTTATTTATTTCTAAATGAGAAACAATATATCAACAGAGGAATTATAGTACTGAATACTGTGTACAATAGAAATGAAGTTTTTCACACAAAAATGTTTTAGATAAAAAAAAATCAAGAAACAACGTAAGTATTGAATGAATGTGGTTTTTTGTGGAGGAACAACGTTTCCTGACATGTTTTTTGGGTGACCTTCCACAGTCTGGAAATGAAAATATAATTAGGAAAATCTATACAAGTGTAGAAAGGGCAAACTGATTAGTTCACCCCGATAAGTTATTGCGTTCACCAAATTATATTTCCTATAGAAAAATGATTCAATTAGTCAATAACTTGCCGTTTTCTGAATTTGCCTATCAATTTTTTTTTTTTATTCAAAAGATACTTCTTTATATAGTTTTTGCTTGACGTTTCGGGGACTATATCAGCCCCTGTTCTCAAAATCTTCTAAATCTCCTTCAATTGTTTAAATAATTCGGATTTTTTCTCGCATAGTCTTTTTCGCTTTTTTAACTGACGCATGTCAATTGCGATCTGCCAAAAAAGTTTGAGAGTGACGTATTGCTCATTTGATATATGGGATGTTGTTCAGATCAGTTTATTAGCATTCTACCATATCTCACTTCCTCTCTGAGTAGAAATAATCATGTATGATCCATTTCAACAGAATTTGTTGAGAAGCAGTTGTTATTGGAAAAAAGAATACAGGCCGTTTCTTTCAATTTTCTCCTCTCTTGATATGGTTCTTTCATCAAGATTTTTGTCCTATTCCATTCAATCGTATGATCGCCATTGGATGTGAGGATATGTTCTGCAGTTTTTGATCCTGTTATTTGTCGATTTCTGATGTAACTCTGATGTTCACTTTGGCGCACTTCCGATGGTCTTGACGTTTCACCTATATAACTATCACCACACGAACAAGGTATGTTGTAAACACAGTTTGTGGTACTTTCTTCTTCGTTTTTTGGTTTTGTTTGTGTTAGTATAGATCTCAATGTGTTTGTTGTTCTCCCACCACCTACACATTTCACAACCAACATAATACCTTATGTCCCCGGATTATCTGAAAAGATCAAACGAATTGGACGAAGGTATGATGTGAGAACATCATTTAGAACAACAAACACACTGAGATCTATACTAACACAAACAAAACCAAAAACGCAGAAGAAAGTACCAAAAACTGTGTTTACAACATACCTTGTTCGTGTGGTGATAGTTGTATAGGTGAAACGTCAAGACCATTGGAAGTGCGCCAAAGTGAACATCAGAGTTACATCAGAAATCGACAAATAACAGGACAAAAATTGCAGAACATATCCCCACATCCAATGGCGATCATACGATTGAATGGAATAGGACGAAAATCTTGATGAAAGAACCATATCAAGAGAGGAGAAAATTGAGAGAAACGGCCTGTATTCTTCTTTCCAATAACAACTGCTTCTCAACAAATTCTGTTGAAATGGATCATACATCGTTACCTCTACTCAGACAGGAAGTGAGATATGGTTGAATGCTAATAAACTGATCTGAACAACACCCCATATATCAAATGAGCAATACGTCACTCTCAAACTTTTTTGGCAGATCTCAATTGACATCCGTCAGTTAAAAAAGCGAAAAAGACTCTGCGAGAAAAAATCCAAATTATTAAAACAATTAAAAGAGATTTAGAAGATTTTGAGAACGAGGGCAGATATAGTTCCCGAAACGTCAAGCAAAAACTATATAGAGAAGTATCTTTTGAATTAAAAAAAAAAAATTGATAGGCAAATTCAGAAAACGTCAAGTTATTGACTTATTGAAACATGTTTCTATAGGAAATATAATTTGGTGAACGCAATAACTTGAACTAATTAGTTTGCCCTTGCTACACTTGTATAGATTTTCCTGATTATATTTTCATTTTCAGACTGTGGAAGGTTACCCAAAAAACATGTCAAGAAACATTTTGTAGTTGTACCATTCGTATCATGTTTGAAAAAATAATAGTCATACTCCATCTTAAAATTTAAAATTTATGTAATCTAATAGTATTTTCGTATATGAAAACAGTATTAATAATATGTATAAAACAACATTTTCAAGCTTTCTTTTTTTTTTATTTCGAATTAGCTTCAATATTCAATAACTAATAGAATATAACAATTGAATCCATCAGAGTCTCTCTCTACGAAGCGCAACAATTTTAGTGGCTTTTGTTTAACAATTATCCGACTTGGAATATAAACGAAAACTCTAAAATAATAGTTGAAGAATAATAGGCTTGTATCTATGTATTATAGAGTGACATATAGTTTTTAAATTAATATTTATTATTATATTTTGTTTAGTTGCTACTGCCGGTTTTGGGACATGGTAACGGCTTAGCGCTCGCCGCGCGGAGCTCGTTTTTCACCTTAATAATTCCCAATTTACCAACATTCTTACTGATTTCATAGTCCAGCCATTTTCGGATAGAGAGCGCCATTGTTAATTTCATTCATCCAGAGCCCACTATACTTTAATGAAATAGGAATCTGATTTTGAGAAAGTATTTAGATGTAGCAAGATAGAGAAAATGAAAGTTTCGGATTCGGAGATTATTCATAATCGTATCATGGAAAGTAATTTGGGGAAGGATAAGTGAAAGACGGAGTCCGGAGGTTCAATCATAATATAACAAAGCTTTTCCTAACTGATAAAAGGCACACGAGAAATAATTCTTCTGAACTTCCTTCTGAGGTTAGTGCACCGTCTTTGCCAGTTAATTTATTCAATATTTCGAAAATTGTTTTTTCGCAAAATGCTGATATTTTTACAAACTTTCATTGAACTTGCCTTGTTTGTTTCTCTCCGATTATTATTTATTTCCCTATTACTGTGGCAGGTGTTCATAATTCCGGTGACAATCTATCATGAAATGATTTGTGCGACTATGGTCCAATTCTATTCAAAATTGGTGTTTCGGAAATTATAATTTTTTTGTCAGAATTCAAATAGGTTGACGGATTTCATAAATGACTAGAAAGAATGAAATAAAATTGATAAAAAAAATTTTTGAAAAACTTTTATACAAATGCATTGAAGAAGAAAAATTCAAAGTAAATAAGAACATATTGGGAAAGAAAAGTTTTTAATCATATACATATTTCTTTAATCGTTTGACTTAGGTTATTCTATGAATTATAGATTCATAAGCTCGCCGCGAATACAAAATTGGTATTATTTCGCCTTGACATTTAGGGTTTTCAGGGAAATGGGTTTTGTGATATATACTCCGGGTTTTTGGGGTCGGATATCATGATCAGGATCATTCTGAATGGCAGCTCCAATGAACTTCTTTAAAAGGCAAATATGTGTTGCATTGAAAATTACTCTCTGTATAATGCTTGTAACCATTGAACACTAATAACACAATAATGAACTGTACCAATTCGCTTTTGAAGTATTGGAATAAATTATGGTTTCTTGGGCGCTCAGTACACATTGTTCCATGGAAGTATTTTTTTGTTCAGATATGTGACGTAAGTAAATCATTGTTGTCTTATAGTGGTGATTTTATACGTCGAAATGAATTCAGCTAATCAAATGCATTCATCTAACTTATCAAATCCCAATATCAGCGAGTATACAGGTGTTGAGTAAGTACGTTACCAAATTTGAAGGAGTGATTCTTTGAGTAATTCTAAGACGAAAAGTTCATATAAACATAGGTCCGGTAAGGCTTCGTTTCCAAGATACAGAGTGTCAACATTTTTAAAAGAAATAGTTTTTTCCTAAATATCTTAATAATCCATTAGCTGAATTTGGCGGTGTTATTTGTTGTAGCAAGGGGCTAATTTGGCCCTAACTAGATTGGAAACATCATGTCCAGTGGCGTCCCAATATTATTTCAACCAATACTTTTGACAAAAAAAATGTGCGCCACTGATTTTTTTGCAATTTTTGTATTGTTTTTGCGTAAATCTACTGAATCTACAACTGTTTTATTCGTAGCATTTTTTCGTATCTTGCTTTGTTTTTGAGAAAAGAATAAAAATCACTTTATTGTTATGTGGTAACGCCGGAAATTAAAAAAAAAACATGAAACAAGAAGAACCCTTTATTAAAACTACACCTGAACAAATGGTACGCAATTTTTTCCAGTAAGGAGACATTTAACAATAAGTAACACAAAACTTAACAATAGTTGCTCAAAATGTCCTCCTTCAACTTCAATGCAAGCATTACCTCGTCCTAACATCGATTGCTGAGCACGTTGAATTATTTCCGGTGTATGTCTTATCTGATCACATGAATCCCGTAACCGTTGGATTAATTCTTCTTCAGTGTTGACTGGAGTTTTATAAACGAGGGAAGATCTAAGGGATTAAATCCAGTGACCTGGGTGGCCATGACTGTGGATCTGCGTGACCGATCCCGTTTTCTCCATAAGTTGCATCCAGAAATTGACGTGCTACTATGCCCCATTGTGCATGAACCAACCAACAGGTAACACAAATTCCAAAAAATGACGATACTCTTGACCATTTAATCTCGGCGGTAGAAAATGAGATCCAATGAGATGATCAACAACAATACCAACCCAAACATTCACGGAAAACTGTTGTTGATGATGATGTTCTATAACCGCATGGGGATTTTTTTCAGCCCAGATATGATTGTTATGAAAGTTCATGATTGAATTTCGGGAAAAACATGCTTCATCGGTAAATAATATACGGGATAGAAATGTCGGAAATGCTGCATGTTGTTGCAAAAGCCAAGTAGAATAAACAACTCGCTTGAGAAAATCCGCAGCTAATAACGCTTGCACACGCTGTATGTGGTAAGAATACAGTTGATAGTCCCTTGAAATCTTCCATACCGTAAAGTGAGAAATGTTTAATTGTTATGCAATTTTGCGTGTACTTGTATCGGGGCTACGCTCAAATTCACGTAAAACTGCTTCCTCCAGCTCCACTGTTCCTACCGTTGCAGGTCTCGCAATAAGAGCAGCCGACCTGATTTGCACAGCCTTTCATGTATTCTTAAAAATGTTTGGCTATTTAGTACAATGCGATGAGGATATCTTTCTTGATAAATGCGTCTAGCCGCTCTGGAATTGCCTTGGGCCATTCCATAGACAAAATGCATATCGGCCATTTCTGAGTTTGTAAACCGAACCATTTTCTAATATCAGTAACGAATTTTATAGCCTAAAACTCTTGAAAACACTTCAAATAATTACTATCAAATAATTACGTATGCACTGTTTCAAGTTATGTCAAAGTCAAATTTGTTTGAAGAATTGTTTTACCTTCCATGGCACTTTACTTTCAAAACACTGCAGTAAAAATTAACGTTCTTTGTTTCATCGAGAACAGTCAATCTAAAAATACAGAAGATGACTTTCGTGTAATTTTAATTGTTTAATCATAAATACAAATCTCGTTATTGCATATCCATGAACAACAATAAAAATAGTTTTTAATAACTAATGAGAAAATTATTGCTCGTATTACTTTTTATAACAATTTCTAAGACTATAATGGACTATTGATATGAAAAAAAATAGCAAGTACACCCCAGTTCTTGATGGTTTGGTAGTTCAAATTTTTTATTATGTTGTCCCAGGGACATCCAATAAAGTGATTTTTATGTTTTTTCTCAAAAACAAAGCAAGATACTAAAAGAATGCTCGATATAGATAAATTGTAGTTACAGTTGCCCAATGCGAAAAAGAATACAAAAATTGCGAACAATCAGTGGCGCACATTTTTTTGGTCAGAAATATTGGTTGAGCTGCTTTCTGGGACGCCATTGGACATGATGATTTCAATCTAGTTGAGGCTAAATTAGCCCCTTACTACCCCAAATAACACTGTCAAATTTCAACAAAATCGGCTGAAGGATTATTAAGATATTTAGGTAAAAACGATTTCTTTTAAAAATGTTGACATCCTGTATCGTGAAAACAAAGCATTACCGGACCTTTCGTTATATGAACTTTTCGTCTTAGAATTACTCAAAGAATCACCACTTCGAGTTTGGCCACGTACATACATAACACCCAGTATATCATGTTGCTAGTATATCCGGGAATATACAGGATACTTGCTATGAAACAAGCAGGCATTTACCATTGTTTATACCAAACCTATCGAAATAATTCAGTTTATTGTCAAATCATATTCAAGTCACTGGCAAATTGAAAAATGATGTACGACCGTTTCGAAAATACTTCCTTAGAAGAAATTCGAAAAAACGTAGTGAAAGTAACACTATTTTTCAAGTGTATAATGTACTGTTATAGCTAGCTCGATATATAATATTGTCATATACCACTTGTGACAGATATTTTGGGTAGAGTATACTTTGATAATTTTCCGCCAATATTGTTGCAGAAATACCACTCGACCAAATTTCATTTAAAAAATTATAAAGGAATTTGGTCTCGGTAATTTCTACAACAATATTGACACAAAAATGTTAAAGTATACTCACCAAAATATCCATCACATGTGATATAACTATTGAAAATCACACGCGATGTATGAGAATGAATCAATGATTTCTGAATTTACAGAGAAAAATTCAGCGAACAACATATAGGACGTGAAAAAATATCATTTATCTCTTTCTATTTTTTTATTCTACAGCATCTTCTATCTAAGGAGGTTCGTAACATGTTTCATCCCTCAGAGAACGTTGTCTGATTATTTCCTCCAGTACACAATCCATATGATATATTTCTAACGTGGGAAACATTTTTTCTATTCACAAAATTTCGTCTCTTTCTCAACGAATATTAAAAAATGCCACAGATATTGAAAACTGCTTTTTTCTGAAATTTGAACAAAGTTTTGTTGATTATTTTTTGACATTTCTAGAAAACAATGAAAACTTTCATTTCAAATCATTCATGTATGTTTTGGCCAATCAAAACATTATTATAGTGGGAATATTCTACCCAGAAAATTGCCACGGAAACAATTTGAGGTTTTTTGTTTTCATTGTCTGACAACATATATTTTTAATTTGACATATGTCATCAATTCGCATGAAAAGTGAGAAATTAATCAAAACCAGTTCGTAAATTGTATCATTGTTCGAGGAAATGTGTTTATGATCGTAACACCAAATAATAATCTATAGAATACCACACGAGAGTTCGATAAAGTAGAAAATAATTATACAGATTTCTTCCTCAAACTTGTTGCCATTTTGCAATAGCCGCTCGAGCCCGTTGGGCTCTCGTGTAAATTGCCTGGCAACAAGTTTTCGAAAATATATCGATTTATTTTTACTTTATTCTCACTCTCTTGTGATATTACAATTGAGAATATATTCCCAACTCTGATATCTTCTGTTGTAAGAATCCAACCAGTGAGTTATGGCATTCAAAGATTATTAATTGATTTTATAAAAATCGGTTAATTCCCAACGACTTATTCAAACAAACTCAAACGAAAGTCGCAATCAAAATACATATGAACCTGGGATTCAAAACTAATATATGCCCGGTTGACAATGCTAGACTTTCAAAACATTCACTGAAAGAATATAAAAATTCAAAATCTAATAACGATTCCTCTGCTGCTGGCGCTAGAATTATATATTCTGCCGTAAAATCCGTAACGAGGATTTCCTTAATTCACTTTCACAGGACAACCCAACTGGCATGTTGCCAAGCCCGCCAGTATAATTACGAATTTTTACGTTAATTTTTTTAACCTTCGTTGCACCTCAAAATAATGGATATAACAACGTTATATTTTATTTTCAAAGAACGTTATTTCGGAACAACTATTTCATGAATCATTTCTTCCTGGTTAATTTCCAAACCAAATGATGATTGATACTTCAAAACAGCTATTACATGTAGTGCCCGCCGGCCAGTTCTCTGGCTATTGTCTCGTGGTAGAAATAATTATCGACTATAATTACTCATTTGCACGATTGGAGACTCAGATAAATACTCACTATAATGCATGGTGGCTCCTCTCTCGGATTAGTTTCACAAGTATTATTTGTCGCCGACCTTTACACCATTATCAGTTCATTGACTAGACTATTATTAGCACGTAGGTTTGAGTTGCACACTTCCCTCGATCAACATCTCCATAAATTATGATGAATGAATTTTCTTATGAATTAATTTATAATTGAGTTCATTTTCCATCATTCTATCAATATTTACTCCGATTCATCTCGTTTAACTTCTCCCTTTCTTTTTCAGATAACACTGACAACAGATGCGTGGAGATACGAATGGAGAGAGAAGTGATTAAAATTCCGCGTAACCCAATTACTCATAATTAAAATCGCTCGTTTTTTCCTAATAAACCAGAGCTTTGGATCGTTAATCTTCTTTGAAAATTGATGTTGTGCTATCCTGTTTCCAATTGGATGGGAATAAACCGGACGAGATCCATAAAAATGGCGCGATAAAAAGTCATTCGATGTCATTTCATAAATATGTCGCAAATAAACTTGATATTGTATGAATAATAATCACTTCGTGATGGAGGAAAACAAAACAGTTACCAACACCACGGTGTGGCCGACATTAGAGATGAACTCTACAGAAAAACCCGTCAATTATATGAACATAACCACGGAAATGCCCATTGGGTACGCGGTGCCGCTTTACGGATACGTCATGCCCTTCCTTTTAGTGATAACGATTGTCGCCAATACTCTCATCGTCGTGGTTTTGAGAAAAAGACACATGAGGTCTCCAACGAATGTGGTGCTGATGGCGATGGCCCTCTGTGATATGTTCACTCTACTAGTACCGTCTCCATGGCTAATATACATGTACACTTTCGGAAATCATTATAAACCCTTGGCGCCTCCAAGTCTATGCTACGCTTGGACTGTCATGCATGAGGTGAGTATGAAAGAGTAAATGTTCATTTGGAAATGTTGAGTATATTTACCGAGAAGAATTCTAGTCACTGAAGGGTTTCACCTCTAAACCCACTGAAACATCTCCGATTTTGGTGTTTTTTTGATGTTCGTCGTATTCAATCACAATCAGATCAATGGAACTGACCTCAGTGACGTTCGATCATAATTATACAGTGCGGTCCATAGGTATGGAACTAATTAATTTTCAGCGTTATTATGTATTTGTTTTAAAAAACCTGGAAAAAGTCGATTTCTATTGTCAATTTGACAATTTACAGTATGAAAATAATACCCCATTCTTGCACCCCTCTGAATTATGAGCAACCCCTCAATAAATTTAAATAAGAACGGGGTCGCGTGGCACCTTGTTTCGAAGGGTTTTTTATTCTATGTTCAGCAATATTGAGTTTTTCAAATTTGCTGCAATCATAACTGAGAAAATTCATTTTGAATTTTTTTAATTTTGATACTTTACGTAGAATGAAGGACATAATGTCACATAATATTTAGGAAGTATTTTTCAATTTATTTTAAAATCGAATCAAATATTCAAAATGACCAACATTCACTTCTTGACATAAGCAAGTCGATCTCGGAAATATCGTACAACATTTCTTCCGTTATCCCAATTTTCAAATCTGAAATGTTGTCTGGTCTATTGAAATATACTTTTGATTTTAAATAACTCCTGAGAAGTAATCGAGAGGAGTTAAATTGGGAGATCTAGGCTGCCATTCAATCGTTCCACGTCTTCCAATCCACCTATTGGGAAAAACTTGTACAAATAATCTCTAACAATACGTTTGTAATGCGGTGGAGCTCCGTCTTCTTGTTACCAAATTGATCTATCTATTGCATTTGGATCATTAACATCAGGAAAAAGTCTTTTTAATGTAGGCTGTAAAAAGTTCATCAAGAAATCTAGATAAACCTCACCATTAATTTTGTTGTTAAAGATACCAGCCCAAACGTTGAATTTTTCAGGATATTGTGTGTGATCCAATGAGGATTTTATCGGCAGTTTTGTCTATTAACCGTTTTATTTAAATGGAAAGTAGCTTCATCAGTTCACAGAATTGTTGCCTTCTATCAGGATCATCCTCATTCAACTCCTGAACCAACTGAACTTTATAAGGATGGTATTTTTCTTTATGTAATCCTCTCAATATCGATGATTCACTTACATCATTGTCGGCGGCAAGTTGTCTACTTGTCATATGTGGATTTTCCTCAATCGCTAACAGTACATATAACTTTTTTCTTTCATCCAATTTAACATTTCGACCTGGTTTTTGAATAGTTTTTACAAGTCTAGTTTCACGAAATTTTGTTTCCATTTTGCTAACTGTAGACTATGAGACGTGTTGACCAGGGTATTTATTATTAAACATTTCACAAACTCCCTTTTGAGTTCTTGTTTTATTACCGCATCCATTAATAATTAAAATGTCTATTCTTTGAGTTTCGCATAACTGAGCCATAGTTAAATCAAATACACATACAAATATATTTCAATATACTGACGTGTGTCAGCAACTTATAAATATCAAAATAATAATAGTCTACTAGATTGACATTACATTATTAATGTGGGTTTTGTGAATAATTTTTGGTGTCTTGAACGACTTTTTCCTTCTTTTTCCTTCTTATTTAGAATCAAATATATTTTAATAGACCAGACAATATTGCCTCTTCAGAAGTTATGATAACGGAGGAAATTAACAACATAACCCCAGAGATTATAAAAAATGGTGTACGAGAATTCCAAGATCGACTTGCTTATTGTCAAGAAGTGCATGGTGGTCATTTTGAACATTTAATTTTATTGTAAAATGAATTGAAAAATACTTATAAAATACCTAAATATTATGTATTTCCTCCATTAATATGATTGCAAATTTGAAAAACTGAATATTGCTGAACATAGAATGAAAATCCCTGTCAAACAAAGTGCCACGTGACCCCCCTTCTCGTTTAAAATATCTGAGGGGTGCTCATAATTCGGAAGGAGTGTAAGGAGGGCGTAATATTTTCATACTGTAAGTTGTCATACTGACAATAGAAATCGACCTGTTTCAGGTTTTCTTAAACAAATACATAATAATGGTAAAAATGAATTTATTCCATACCTATATGGAACGCACTGTATAAAACATCTTGTCCGAAATAACATATACTGTGTAGTATGTAGTAGGATCTAATAAGTGGAGCGAAACATAATTTATAATAATTGGGATGTTTCTATTTCAATCTAATTTATTTTTTATTTATTTATTTATTTTTACAGGAGGGAAGGCAGAGGCTTAACGCCTATTATGCCCAAAAGTTGTACAAAAAAGTATTGAACAGACACATCATGAAACATACGAGAATTATAAAAATAATCAAAATCTTAATAACTAAACTGAAAAAAAAAGAAAAATTGTAAAGAAAAATTGCCCTACGGTTGACAAATTATTGAATTGGAAAAAATTAGTAACTAGTAAAGTTTGTACTTTCGATACAGCTACTGATTGGAAAAGCCTGCTATCCCCATTTTCAATCAAATTTCGTCAAGAAGTGTCAAAACCTGGTCTCATAGACAGATACGCGATCACTGGAAGGTTGAATGTCGAATAACGTAGACTAGTTGTTACTGTATATCTTCTTCTATAAAGGTAAACATTTTCAGAGTAACTATGAAAATGATAACTGTATTATGTTTGAACGAAGGTAGAAGTCCATTCTGCTCGAAGTGGAGTGGATGTATGATGAAATAAAGTACTCGAAATCATCTTCACGAAATTTATTCAAGAGGACATGTTTCGGAGCTTTGAAGCTCCATCTTCAGCTGATACATACAAAATCTAAAAAGAAGGGAGGGAAAAGCTCAACTCTAGATTCAACAATTCACATAAGCGGATGGAAGTTTGGTTGTGAATACTCACATCATGGAGGAATAACAACAAAAAAAGTGGTAATTTGTTAAGGTCACAAAGCATTATAGCTTTGAACCATCTTGACCCGTAATTAGGATAAAACAATACCACTCCATATAGAAGGCGCATGGTAATCGTTTGTATAACATTGATGGCATTTCGAATGAGCTCGACATTTTTATATTTTTATGTCTAAATGATGACTGAACATTGACAGAAGGGAACAGAGGAGGAAAGTAAGCGTACTAAGGTATAGTACGGCTACCTAGTGTAAAATTGTTGAACCTCTAGTGAATAACATGAGAAGGTAACATCTATTATTATGGGGCTAAAACTAAAATGTAGGGTGGAACAAAAAGTGAAGGAGAAATACCAAACTGTGGATGTTAACTTCGACTAGAAGTTTAAAAAATCGAAGAATTGAATGCAGTCAAATTTAATCTGTTCATTCAAAGAAGTTGTAGAGGGGTCTTCCAAGGGAAAATGTATTTCAAAAATTCCTAGACAATTCATTAGGGAATCCTCATCAGCAATGTGAAGAATTATAATATCTTTACCGGGATCAAAGTAGTGGAAGTTATCCACATGGTTGGCAAATAAACTGCACGAATTGATTGATTCAAATGGGTGGGTTGTGAATTCTTCTTTATTTTTTTCTATGATTTTTGTGTATTCTCTAACACCAGTACTAATTTTCCTGCCGCTTTGGCCCATATATTTGACATTGCACGATGGTTCAGAACAAGTAATTCCGTATATGCCAGAATTGTCTGAAGGATTGGCCTTGTCTTTGGTGTTGACTAGTTTTTTAGACAAGGAATTCATCGTGTAAAAGCTAATATTCAAATCATCACTCTGGCGTTGAAAGATGTTTTTTATATCTTTAACATCCACAGTTTGGTATTTTTCCTTCAGCTTTTGTTCCACCCTACATCTTAGTTTTAGCCCCACAATAATAGATGTCACCCTCTCATGTTATTCACTCACTAGAGGTTCAACAATTTTACACTAGATGGCCGTACTATTCTTCAGAACGCTTACTTTTCTCAATCTGTCAATGTTCAGTCATCATTTAGACATAAAAATATAAAAATGACGAGCTCATTCGAAATGCAAACAATGTTATACAAACGATTACCATGTCCCTTCTATATGGAATGGTATTGTTTTATCCCAATCATGGGTCAAGATAGTTCAAAGCTATAATGCTTTGCGGACCCTAACAAATTACCACTTTTTATGTTGTTATCCCTCCATGATGTAAGTATTCACAACCAAACTTCCATCCGCTAATGTGAATTGTTGAATCTATAGTTAAGCTCATCCCTCCCCTCTTTTTAGATTTTGTAAGTATCAGCTGAAGATGGAGCTTTAAAGCTCCGAAACATGTCCTTTCAAATAAATTTCGCGGAGATGATTCCGAGTACTTCATATCATCATATTATGTTTATTTAGTGACATTTCTCTAATGGAATAATCAAAATGGTTTACAGTGAGGAAGGAATAGTTCAAATATTTATACAAAAATAGATAACAAAGATTTATTAAGGAAATTTAAATAACACAATAACTCATAAAAGATGTTCAATGTGTCCACCATTATTGCCAATGCATAATTGATAACGTCTTCTTATATTTATAAGTGCATTGGAAATTGCTTCATTATTGACATTCAGATTCTCTATTTCAAATCGAATCTTGTCTTTAATATAGTTTAATATTATCATTATCAACAATGTCTTTCAGAAATCCGCAGAAAAATGAATGATTGGGAGTCAAGTCCGGACTGTTAGGAGGCCATTTGATACTTCCATTATTTCCCATCCATATTGGGAATACATTATTCCAATGTTCTTGAACTGGTAGGACACTATGCGGAATTGCCCCATCTTGCATCCAAATCATACTGGCAAGCTCGGCTTCCGAAAAAATCTGTAAAATAATATTTTCTACTTTGGGATGAGTATTTCTTGATAGGTAACAACTGTTGATATTGAATTTAGGACCAATAATTTTATTTCTAAATATTCCGCACCAAACGCTAACAGTTTTTCTTCCTGTTTTCTTTATTTGTTCCACCAATCTTTTTCTGTTGCCTTTTTTTCCCACGACCTTCATAATATTTTAGTTAAATGATCGGAATCTTCATTCAAATTCTGAATCTCATCTGTTGGCAATCATCACAATAAGAGAAAAAGTTCCAGCGTTTTTCTCTTATGAGTCTCTGTTGAAACTTGTTCTGGTGAAATTGTATATGATGTGTAGTTATTCTTCTCCAAAGTACGTTGAATTTTAAAAACACTTTTTTCTAATTTTGACATTTAGAGTGACTCTTTTCAAAACTCGTTGACGTTATCAAATGTCTTACTTTTCATCGCCAGTTGCGGAAAGGAAAATTTTTCGCAACTGATGATGAAAAGTAAGTTTCACCATTAGTTGCAAGAAGTACAGGAATAAAAATTGTTATAATTTTGAGGCTAAACTAGTTGAAGTACTTCTTTATTGTTATTATATTCTTTGTGCATACTATGAAGATTCAATTTTATTCAAATTCAATACATAATATGTGAAGTAAAAACTAATCATGAATATTAATAATACAATTTGAACAATTGGTGATATTGACCCCAGCTCACATTTCAGCCAACTTGTGAACTTCCTCACATTGGCTGAGCGGTCTGAGGCGCCAGGTTTAAGTTTAGTTCTTGAAAGCTGTGCAAACCCCACACCAGACAAACTTTTTTTAATTTAAATAGGGTTTTTTGAACGAAGTCTGTGAGTCCAAAAAATAAACATTTTCGGGCGTATTGCGTACAATATTTTTTCGGCAACCGTGTAGAATAACAAATCAATGAGACGACATATTTCTTTATTATACATTTTAATTCTTATTTGAATCAAACAGAACAGAACAGAAAATACTACATATTAACAGAACCATTCTAATTCTTATTTATATTAATATATTTATATATTCATATATATATATATATATATATATATATTTATATATATATTTATATATTTATAATAATTTCCCAAGGCACATTTTCAAAATCACTATCGCTGCTGCTTTCCATATTTTATTGCGAATTGCGTTCAAAAAACATGCAAACTTTTGACAACTAATTTCATATGAACTGTCAGCCGTTATTTCGTTGCTATGGTAATTAATTATCAACTGCATTTATCAAAACCATACCTGACAAGATTTTTATATTTACAATGACAACAACGACGTTATTCTTTCCGGCCTAGTCCGGGAAGTACGTACTTCCCGGACTAGGCCGGAAAATGCTACTTTCTCAAAGAAAAAGCGTCCGGGAAGTGGGTGCATCTCGGACGGTTGCCGAAAAAAGTGTTATGTTCCTCAAAGATATGTAACCAAAAAGCACCTCATGCTTTTTGGCATATTTGTTGAATATTAAAATAATATTTTACTTTTTAGTGCGTTAAAAGCGTGTTCTTTAGTTTTTTTAATTATATATATATATTTTTTCATATTTCTTACTTGAATTAAAGAGGATTACATCATATTCAAAATTTAAAAATATATTGTGTGATACACGTTGGGAAACACTATTTTTCGTAATTCGCTTCGCTCGTTCCGCAGAAATCCGCGCGTTACGAAAAATGGTGCTTCTCCCAACTGGTTGCACAAATAACTATTACCTAATTGATCGGCTACATTTCTTGAACTACATTCAGAATTTTATAAAAAACAGTACAATGTTTCAAAAAAGTCTAATTGCGAATTAATATGGATAGGCTCATCTTCGAAATGAAGCAGTATATTTAGCTGTTCTTCCTGGTTTTCTTGAACTCCACGCTTTTTTCTACTGAAACTGAAGCTATGATTCACCGTTTGGTAAATATTTTTGAATATATTTTCTGACGATGTTGGACGATTTGGATACACATCCTATATGCACGTTTTGCTGCACGTTCATTTTTGTTGTTTTGTTTTTGAACTTCTTCTACCTCACTGTAAACCCTTTTGATTATTCCATTGAATAAATGTCAATAAACAAACATGATATAGTTGTCATTTTCATAGCTTACTTTAAAAATGTTAACTTTCATTGGATATGTATTTACAGCAACAACTAGTCTAACTAAGCCATTCGACGTTTAATAACTCAAAAACGGTAACATATGATATACTTTCTTAATCAGGAAAAATAAATTATTCAAACAGTTCAATAATATCCAGGGTATTCTATTTGAAAAAAATATATCCTGAAATCTGCACGCTACTGCATCTTTTATCAATATTCAGTCATAACTACATAACTTTCACATTTAACTTTTTTTTCTATAGGCAATGATGACGATGATATGGGGTGGGTAATTTATAGTGAATAACCCGGTACAAATTTGAACAACTCCTTTAATTTGAGTTGAAGATATACATTTTCAACTGACTTTGGAAATACCATGAGTTCATTTGATCTTATCCTACTATATTCACGCCCTATCGTCAATGATTCATAATGTGAAGATATTCCAAGACAGTTACGATTAAAATTAGAAATACAATTATTATCTTCAAACATTGACTGTTCCATTGATATGATATCCACAAATTTTGCCAATACTACTGGGCAAAGCAAATTTATTTTAAATTCAAAATGAATCATGCTGATACAGATTTGTCATATAAAGGTCGTTTGTGAAAACCAGCAGAAGCCGTGGAGTTATAGGATCGCCCAGCCGTGGATTTATTCAAAACAAGGGTAATGCCACTTTTTTTTTGGAGCTGAAGTAGGTACATGCGTTACCAAACAAACAAACTAGCAATTGAATTAGGTAAAGCGTGAAATGATGGCAGCGAGATGCACAGCGACGTTTTGATTACTTCTTCAGGGTATTATAATGATCTTCGATAATTGTTTGTGTGGCGCCGACTTAAAATTAATTACTCACATTAGTTTAGGAGCTCAATTATCATTAAGACTAAGAAGTTTTATTTGATTTTTTGCTTTTCAATCAATTTTTTCTTCGGTTTAATTTCTTGTTAATGATATATAACAGTCAATACTTGAAGTAAGGTGGGTAAGTAAGTATTTCAAAAGTAATCCAAATGAACTAGGTAGCAATTAGTAGATTTTGGCAAGAAAAAAATTAAAATTGTGTTCTTAACGCTTTTTCTTCAACTCCTTGTTTTCTATTCTATCACATTCAATTGCCATTATACCATGCAATATTATACCTATATATTATTTTTCCAAACTCACCCGCCACAGTAAAAGGTATTTTATTCCTGATAATACACCACCACAAAACCCGCATTTTTTACAAAGACCCCCAAACACCAATTTTCATGTTCCTAACTCAAAAACTTACTATAAAACTTTCAACCCCCATTTTACCCATTAAGGGCTGAATTTTCGATAACAGTTCGATACAGTTGGTTATGAAATTAAAGTCATAGAAATTGGTAGCTGGGCAATTGTTCACAAATGAAGATGGACATTTATCTTCATTTGTGAACAATTGCCCAGCTACCAATTTCTATGACTTTAATTTCATAACCAACTGTACTTTCACTTTCACTCCCCTTCTCACCCACCTTTCCACCCCTTCGGGGATGGAATATCAGAAAAATATGCTGTCGAAATTTTAGCTCCTAGGACCAGCGGTTTGGCATGGGCGTTGATCGTATATTAGTCGATCCGTGAGTCAGGACATGTAATTATATATGTACATATTACCCCAAACACGGAGTAGCTGCTGTGAACCGTTGAGGAGATCCCTCGACTATCTTCCGTCTCCATAATCGAATCAACACCGAGCCTCCATAATGTTGTATTGTCATCAGAACTTCATATGTGTGCCAAGTTTCAACATAATCGGTTCACAGTTGTAAAAATCAATAAATCATCCCCTATTTTTCTACCCTTGGGGATGTATTTTTTTTTTAATTCTTATGGGACCATCTTTGAATCATACCCTGTACAATTAAGAATCGGATAACCAGTACAAAGTAGAATCGGTTAAGAAGTAAAAATTCAGTGGGTGAACCAACAATCATCCCCCATTTTCCTACCCTTAGGAGTAGATTTTTATTCCAAATCCACATGAGACCAACTCTTCGAAGTATGTCCTATCTACGAGAAAAGGAATCAATAAAATCGGACAACGGACAACAATAAAAAAATATACGCGTCGACTAGAGACCCTCCTCTTTTTTTATCGTCGGTTAAAAATGAACTTGAACGATGGATTTATAGGAATTCGAAACATGTAACAAGCCTGTAACTATACAAGTGACCTCCATACCATAAGTATGTGAATAATGTAGTTTTGGAGATGACTTGAGTTTTCTTTCCTTCGTCTGAGGAAAATTATTTTTAAGAATATGCTGCCATGCGTCTAAAAGTATTTTATTGATATTCCGATGAATGTATTATCAGCTCCCCCAAAATCATGCAAACAATATTATTCCAAACTCCTGCTTATCAGGAGTATTTTACCCAGAAACTACAATCTTCAAACATCCAAGAGAAATTTAAATGCATTTTGTATTTCCTTCCCAACCCTGACAAAATGTTTTCTGTATATCTTTTTCCCAATCCTACGAATTCTTTCAATGTCCATTTGAGAACATTTGAGAACATTTGAGAACATTTGAGACAAATAAAAGCAAGTGGGTTTCCAATTCTATGATCATGGGATTTCAGTTCTGTGATCGTTCATTTGAGTTTTAAGGAGATAATTCTCTGTATAATACTTTCCATTGCAGATTTCATTATGAATATGTGATCACTTTTGGGGAGTTCATTCTCATCTGGATTCACTCATGAAGAAAAAGAACAAACATTCTTCGGAATTACGCATACACGGGGGACTCTCATGTTAATACTTTTCCATTCCATCCCATTCCAGATGTTCCCCACATCCATAATTGGAAATCAGCTGCCAGCGGGTTCTTTGATCATTTATAATTAAAAAACAGATGAAAGTTCAGGCTACGTGTTCGACTACGAACTCAAGGATAGGATCCATCCACCGATACAGTATCAATTTTTTTAAACTGTTTTATTTAGCTTGTCTTGTTTATGTCTTGTGTGGGTCAAATCTGGTAATTGAAATTTTACCCCTTTCCTGTTGACCGATTGATCTGAAATATGGTACACACCTTTAGTTCTGATGACAATACAATTATGTGTATTCAATATCATTGTAAATCCAAAAAGTTGAGAGGTGTCAAGGGACACCCGGATGGAACGAAGTTCCTTTCGATTAATTAGTGAAGGAATTGTAATATTTTTTTTTATGTTTCAATAATATTTTTTTTATTATTAACAAATATAATGTAATATGAACTTAATCAGTAGGCTCAATTTTAGTACATACGCATTGATATTGTAATATTAAAATATAATTTGCTTTTAAATTTATTAAAGTTATGACGCGTACACTTGCTGAACACACAATAATGGAGAGATTATAACGCGTATGACTTGGTTAGCACAATAGTAAAGAGAAGTTATAAGGCGTACTTGCTAAAAATACATTAGCATTTATTATTGTCTGTATAAAATCTCTACTTACCTAACTTCATCAGCAATATCCGGAACATGTGCAGAAACACTGTCAGGATTCATTATTGTGATTATTTTTTATTATTATTTATTATGTACAAAAAACCTGTATACACTCAACAAAAATAATCGTCGCTACACCTCACTGTTCAATGCGAAATAGAAAGACGAAACGAAAATAACTGGCTTGCTTTCTATGAGAGAGAGAGAGAGAGAGAGACAGACAGAGAAACACGAGCACACCGCACGGCTTACAACTACAGCAGAAAGTGTCGTTACAACTTTTGGTCTTAATTCATTCCGTCTAGCCCCCTTTCGCAACGCGCGATAAGGAACTTCGTTCCAAAAATATGTAAACGGTTTTATTGTGAAGAAACATAATCATAATGCAGTTAATCAACTAACAGCTGAAAAATAATTGAGTAGGTACCACTCATCACACCATCAATATAGGGCATTGATCAGACTGAAATAAAATCGTGGGGCGCGTGGAGTTTTTATCATCTTCAGTCAACCCCTCATATCACTATATGCTTTGGATGCATCTTCTCAATAGACAACTTATGCAAAATGTGTGTAAAAGTAAATCCATCACTATCATCGTGCGATATCACAGAACGATCATTTACATATTTACTCAGGTTACGCTACGCCCCACGATTTTATTTTTGTCTGATCAATGGCCTATAATGATGAGGAGAGTGTGATGACTAGAACCTGGTACCTACCTAATGATTTTTTAGCTTTCAGTACAATATCTGATTACGTTTCTTTACAATAAAACCGTTAAACCAAAAAATTTGTAATTTGTAATTATGGCCCGATTTTATTCAAAATTGGTATGTCCGGGTTACAACACAAAAGGTAAATACCTCATTGGGAGAGTTGAGTGAAAGAACAAGAGAAGTATCTCATCGTCTTAAAATCTATCATTTATTTAGAAAAATTGGTATCTGAGCCAAGAATCCAACCCAATTTGAACCAACCGAACAAAGTCAGCAAATATTTCTGCAATCTGTAGAATACCGCAGCAATCCAATTTCTACTAAAAACGATTTAACAGAACAACAGTACAACACAATCTACAAGTACAGATCGACACGAATCCGTAAACGAGAGAAAAGAATCAACAAAAACAGATAGCGTCAAAACGCAAAAACCTGAAATCAAAATACACACCGAGATAGCACGATGACCATGTTGGGACCAACATGGGAGTCGTCATAATTGTCCGAGAGATGTATACCAAATGTGAACCTAGGAGATGAAAATGTTACCAAACTCCTCATTATTATGATGTCCTCAGGATGTGCCATGCAAAACATTGGATGGAACAGGGATACAACTAGGTCACAACTAAGATCAATTTCTGCATGATTCATAGATTCAAGATGGCAGGTACATTCAAAATAGCAGGTAGATTTTGTAAACGAGTTTGAAATATTATATATGAAAAAAAAGCTTGTAAACTCGTTTGGAGATCAATATTGAATAAACAGTCAAAATACTTGATTGGATCAATTTAAATAATTATTATTTGTTGAATTTGTTTCACCGAAGATTGAAGAGTAGAAGTGAATATATTTTGCTTGCTATCTTGATGTGAGTTTCGAATTATATCTCGTACATTTTCAAAGATGTAACAAAGGCTCGGAAAACCCTTTTTCAATGTTGAAAAATGACAATTGTGACAAAGAAGTAAAAATGGTACATTGACGAAGTGGAAAAGTGACTGCGGAGTGTTTATCGGAGCCATTTTTTCATAAATCAGTGATTCAAATAAACATGAGTAACAATTAGTGCAAAAAAAAATATTTTATTTGAAACTCAGAAAAAGTAGTCCAATCAATTCTCTTTGATCTGAGAAATATTATTTCTTCGATTTTCTGTGACAAATTAAATTTTAATTCGGAAAAAGTTTTCTCAGATGTGGAAATCACAAATGCGTTGGGTTGCAAAAGGATCACATTTTGTTTTTCATTTCATTGTTATTCAACGCCAAGATTTATATTATTTTCCTTGGGATTGGGCTGAAAAGGATATTCGCTTCGGGAAAACATATTTCGAAATCGTTTATTGACTTGTTTTTGTAATCTTTTTCTATCTGGGGTAACAGCTATTCTCTTTAATGTATATCATCTTGAAATTAATTGCTATTATGGGATGAATATCCCCAGTTCAGGGGGATAAATACATATATACACATTTACAGGCCGCATAGAATACAATCCAGTGTTCTCAAAGACTACCCAAGGTGATACTGCGTGGACTTGAAAATCTTGCCTGGTGTATTTGGATGATGTCATGGTTATGGAAAAAAACATTCGAAGAATTTCAGAAATGAATATTCCTTCCTGTATTTGGGAACACCAGAAGATATGGCAAAATTTCCGGTAGGAGAAAGTGTGCTAACTGACGTCGGTGTTTAGCTCCGGTCGCAGAAATGGGTGACGTTAAATAAATAACTGAACGAAAATGAAAAAATCAGAGTTGATCAAAGCTTAAGCTGCTTGAGTATGTAGTTTAATGATTCGTGAAAAATCGCGAAAACGTACGAAATCAGTTTTATTATCAGTTTTCAATTTTCGAATATCACATGTAAATGCTAGATGGTCCGAGATTCATTGAACGTCAGTTCGGAATCGAATACCACTAAAACGTATTTATTTGGGTTTTGCTTGAAGCAGTGTTTTTTTGGGTCATTTATCAATTGAGATAGTTTACGAAAACCATGAAATACGGGGAAATTTGAATACCATTATCAGATGTCAACAGATTGGCATTCAAATCAAACATTACCATAGGAATAACTAGCTGGAAAGAGATTGGGCAAAATATCATCCAATCCATTGATACATTGTCCAACATCACCTGAGGACCTGAGGAAGAGGGGGGCGGTGAAGTACACCAAAACTGTTGTCAGCCAAATTTTTCGAAACCCTAACTTATTTTAACAAATGTGTTATCTGCAAGTTTTTCCAGAAGATGGCATATCCTTCTCCTCAGTAGGTATTGAATTATGGGTTGGGAGTAGAACTGTGTTTGACTTCATTTCAGGATAGTACCATATTTCAGTTAGAATATGTATATTTACATATATATATATATATATATATATATATATATATATATGAGCTTCACTTGTATGTTTGTTTGTTTGTAACCGACTCCTTTGGGCGCGATTTTGACCCACTTCCAGACGTCCGAATGATCTGAAATTTGGCAGGTGTACATAATTCCGGTGACAATGAATTAATACATTTTTGTGTGGAGAAAAACAAAATGGCGGCTCCAATATGGTGTCCGTGTTTTGTGATTATTGTCCGATTCGGTTAAATTGGTATGTGGGGTTTTTGGCGAATTATGATTTTTTTGTAAAATTGAGGAATCAAATGGGGCTAAATGGCGCGAGTTTTGTGATTATGGTCGATTCTATTCAAATTGGAGGGGTTTTTGGGGTCGGAGATTATGATTATTTTGTGAAAATTGGAGGATACAAGATGGGGGCTCCAAAATGGCCGCGAGTTTTGTGATTATGGTCCGCTTCTATTCAATATTGGAGAATAATAGTTAAAAAAATTCAATAATAACAATAATAGTTTGAAAAACTAAAAACACGCGTCAATAGAAAACTAAACTTAAAAGTTGAAAATAAATAATAGTTTCAAAAAACTAAAAAACACGCTTTTATAGAAAACCAGACTGAAAAAATAGAAAATAAGGAAAAAATTTATTTTATTTCAAAAAAAGCGTGGGGTGCATGGTATCAATGATTATATAGTACATTACACACCTAGGGCAATAGAGTGAGAAATGTCTCAGATCACAGGTATTTGGTGGCCGATGCGATACCATGCACCCCACACGTTTTTTTAAATAAAATACTTTTTTTCTTATTTTCTATTTTTTTAGTCTGGTTTTCTATGAAAGCGTGTTTTCTAGTTTTTTTAAACTATTATTTTTTACAAGTAATGAATTTCTTGATATGATTCAACCCAGTGAGTTCAGATCTCTCATTGAGGTACAAAATTCAAATTTTTCAATTATCAACCGACAATTATTATAGAAACGGGTTGATCTCCTCTCCATGTATTCAGGTTCAGAATATTCCGCCTCCTACTGCTTTCTTTTACTTCCAGATGGTTGACAAAATTTATTATTTTGTGTATGTGGAACCCGGTTGGTTCTAGTTGCTGACTTGTTTAATTCAAGCCTACCACTACAAATTCAGCTTTATCGATTTTAGCTGGTAAGTTGAGGTTTTTGGCTCTTCTCAAATGACAATGTAGAATTATTTTCTCGTTATAGTGCTCTCCGGTTACAGATAAACCACTACCGCTTGGATTTGATAGTTTCTCTGAAATGGAAACTATCTGATGCTGGTATACAGTGCGTTCATAGAGTGTGGAAACTCTTGATTATCTCACGAGTTAATTATTTTTGGAGGTAAAGCTCGGACAAGTCCATTATTAATTTTATTTTTCTAATTTTTTTAACAAAAAAATAATTTTTATCCCCGTTACCTTACAAGATATGATATCATCGATAATTTTTCTGAATGGGAATATTTTTCTGAGTTCAACCATACCACATACGTCATAACATTTTAAGTTACAGTATACTGAGTATGAAGGAAAATGGTGCTCATATTTCTCATTTCATCATTTATTTTGCAACGAAAATATTAGTAGAGTCAGTACATAGTAAAAATAAATAAATAACACATTCACAACAAATGCTCGAATTCAGCTCCTTGGGTTGGGGATATTGTCAACTACAACAGTTTGTAATTCGTTGAATTTCAGTTCGAATTCACTTTTTAAGGTCTTTCAAAGTGGTAGGTCGGTTTATGTATACTATATATATATATATATACAGTGTGACCCATTTAAAATGGAATCACCCCTGTAAAATACGCATTTTTCAGTCATTCTCAAAAAAAATTGAGCATCAAAACTATATCTTGACACAAATTTTCATAACTTTAGTTTCATTTCCAAGGCACTCTATGGTTTTTTTTCTTCGTTAAAAACGGCAAAAGTTTATTAGGCAATTTTTGTTTTGAAATTTGACTACACCACTGGATTCGTAGTCTTTATAAATGGAAACCATGGAAATTTCATGGAAAAATATTGGTTAACAACGAAGTTACAACAACTTTAATTTTGGAAACAAAGTATTTGATATTAATTTTCATTTAGATTATAGACATATTTGAAATCTGGCAACACTGCCGATACAAAATAAAACACCAGTGAATTTGTACAGTGAAAATCCGAAGTCAATAGCTCATTCAGTTCTACAGTTATAACTCCTGAAAGTATGGTAATGTGAGCGATTTCTGGTGGAAGCGATTTTGTAATAAAAATCTAACTACGCCACTGGATTTGTGAATTATATTCCCTCATAATCATTTATTCAGGTTCAGGTTATAAGTGTATTCGAAAATAACAGAAAATTCAAAATTCATTTTCAAGTTATGCAGTTTTCAATAGCCGATAAAAATGAAATGAACCGAATCAAGTTTTAAAGTATCAAAATTATGTATTCAATAATAAAACAGAAAGCAGGACAATAAAATGTTCCTTTTTTATCCTGCAAAACTCAACTAAAACAAGCTTTTAGAGAAAGTATCAATAATTTGAAGAAAGCTGAACTAATACATTAGGCATAGGTATTGTACTAAATCAATAGTAGGCTGTGATTTAGTACACCACATTACCATAGTTTCAGTAGTTATAACTGTTGAACGGAATGAGCTATTAACTTCGGATTTCCGCTGTACAAATTCACTTGTGCTCTACTTCGTATCGGCAGTGTTGCCAGATTTCAAATATGTCTGCAATCTTAATAAAAATTATAATCAAATACTTTGATTCCAAAATTAAAGTTGTTGTAACTTCGTTGTTAACCAATATTTTCGATGAAATTCTGATGGTTTCAATTTATAACTACTACGAATCCAGTGGTGTAGTTGAATTTGGAAAAAAAAATTGCCTAATAAACTTTTGCCGGTTTTGTCGAAGAAAAAAAACCATAGAGTGCCTTGGAAATGAAACTAAAGTTATGAAAATCTGTGTCGAAATACAGTTTTTGATGCTCAATATTAAAGAAAATATTTTTGAGATTGACGGAAAATGGTATTCTACAGGGGTGGTTCCATTTTAAATGGGTCACACTGTATATATATATATATATGTATTTATATATATATATATATATGATATATATATATATATATATATATATATATGTATATACATATATTAATTTTCTAATAACCTATAATCTCAAGTATTATTAGAGTCATGAATGATCATAAAAATAAAATGAAAATTAATTTACCTAACTCCAATAATTTGTCTCGGTTTTTGTACATGATCTACAGTGGGATTCTCATCATCAATTTGCATTTGATTATTGTCATGTTCAATGAAGATTTCACCAATTATTTGTGATGGTGAACCTCTACAATTAATAAGTATTTTATTATTTACGTACTAGTTATATTTTATGTTATCCTATTTTAAAGATTTTCTGAAGTAAATTGTAGAAACGCGGAGCCGAAATACGGAAGAGTAACAAGGAGAAAGAGAGAGAGAGACAAAAAAAGGACAGAGAATCAAACGCGCCCCGAAGTCGAGAGTAGAATGCCGCGTATCAGTAGAGGGAGAAAATAGACAAGGAAAAAGGAACGCTGCATATGAGATACGCACTGGTATGAGATACGCACTCACTTTTTGTCGAGACCGTTCGCTTCGCACGATCACACTTTTCTTAACGCTCTCGTCACGCATTCACCAGCCTACTCCCCAAGTCAAGCGTGCGTAAAGAAGTTTCACTTCAAAAATCCATAGGAGTTAAATCTGGGGACCTACCAGACCATTCAATGTTACCGCATCGTCCAATCTAGCGATTGGGAAAGATTTCATTCAGAAAATCTCTAATTACTAGAGCATAATCTATTCGACCAGGATGTCTGGAAATGTTGCAGTTGAATATGGAACTACATCAGTTTGTAACATTTCCAAATACTTTTAACTCGTTACAGTATCGTCAAAAAAATGAGGTTCCTAAAAATCCCAGCCCACACAGTTACTTTTGGAGGATATTGGGTATAAGCTCCCATCGTCCACTTGGGATTTTCAGTTGCCAGTAACGATACATTAGCGTATTCACGGTATCGTTCATACAAGAAGTCAATTCGTCGAAAAATAAGACATGAAATTCAGAACCATTATTGTGATAACACACTTTTTAACTATATATGAATGTAATTTGATATTTCGTGGAATTTTTCGCTCACCATCACGACACATCTCATTGTTGCCAGATAAAGTTGTAATTGACCGATGAGTATTTTTTCAATTCCAAGAAATACATTTAATTGAGTGTTATCGCTAACGGTAGGTCTACCACTCTTAGGCTTATTCTCAACAGTACCAATTCCATTGAATTTGTGCAATATTTTGCTCAATGTCGTTTTGCTTATTAGTTCTTGATCAGGATATTTTTTCCATTAAAGATGTCGCACACTTCTTTTACGATGGCCGTAACCTAAGATCATCAAAATTCCGCTGTTTTTCTGACAGTACCTATATCGTAATTTCAAATGATTTCTTCTAGGGTAATATTTTTCAGAAAGATATTGAAGACCTATGAATCGATATGCTATACAACAAATCGATTGTGCTGCAAGAGCGTTGAGCAAAGCAATAAATGAATGCATCCTGAATAATTCTCTGGAAAGCTGGGAGTTCCCAGAATCCCTTATAAGTGGTGAAGCATTCGTTCTTTTTTATGGGCAAGAGAGCACCAAATCACTTATTTGATTTTTTTCTGTTGTATTGTATTTTATACTCAAAAGTTACTTGTTATTATTTTGATCAGCTTAATATATTGTATATTTAATAATGACATATGCAATGATAACTAAAGACTCATTGTCTGGTTGCTGAGGGCTTTGAGATGATTACAAAGCCTACTTGAGGTTTGGAAATATACTCGAACTAACTACTGAGTAATTTTCAGGTATTCATTGCAAAATAAATGATGAAATGAATATCAAGAAATATGAGCATCTGTTTCCTTTATACTCAGTATACTATAACTTCAAATGTAACAGATGAATGTATGTATTGAATGTATTGAAGTTTCATGTAGTGCTGCTGTGTAAAATATGTGCTCTGTTTAAAACAGTAATTTCAGTAAGAAATAATAAACATACAAAGTTATAACTTATATCAGTGTGTAGCTGGAAAGAAGGAGTTTGAACAAAATCAATTGGAAGTGAAAACTGTGTGGTAATACTCAGGAAATCAGGGGACCTTTCCATTTGCCATTATTGAAATTGCCTTTAACGAGACACAGATAAATATATCATTACTAAAAAAACACCAGCTGATAAGCAATTCTTAAAAACACTGAAAGTGGAAGCATAGACCATAGGCGTACTATTTTAAATTATTTAAAGTTGCAATCTGCCTTAAAATGGTCAATTTCGAATGCTGCAAACAAAAATCTTTTCCGGCGAGTTATTATATTTGCATTCGATGTTTCAATATTTTCCACAAGAGCTGCGCTATGGCAAACAAGCAAAAATTTTCATTTAAAGGAGATTTCAAGCTGACCTGCTGTGAAACTATTGACGAGTTGGACACAAATAAGAGTCTTGATATAAGTATATTGGAACAGACAATCTCTGAAATTTCGGAAGAGAGTAACATAAGAGGAAAACATATAGAAAAACTACGAAAAGAAAATGAGATATTTAATGAAGAAGCAGTACAAAGAGAAGAAGAACTGGTGCAAATAATCAAGCAACAAGAGATCGCGATACAACAAGCTGAACGGAAAATAGGGGAAATGGAGAAAAAAATTGAAACTCTGATGAACAAAAAGACGACGAAGACAACTTGTACCCAAACTGGGATAGAAAACAAAGAGCAAAACATACAAACGGATCCTAACACTTCTGATTGTAGTATGCAAACATGTTCTCCAATGACGAAGGACGAATCAACAAACATGTCGGGACCACAGCAATCATTGGATGATGAAACTAACCAATCCAACGAACATCTACACTATAGTATAAAAAATTTATAAAGGAAGAACTAAGACTATCTGTTGATTACATAATTGAGAAAATTTCACAGACTGACACCAAAATAGATGTGTTAAAGGACTCCAATATTGATCTGGTGTCACTTTTGACAAACAAAGATAACTTGATCAGAGATATTTCCCATTCGTGTTACAATAAACCTAGGATTCCATCGACCATCCAGCATACTATTAGTAATGAAGAATGTATGATGACCAACAACAAAAAAAACTCTGAGGCAGAAATAGAGCTCAGACCAACTCAGTTTTTTCGTGACAACACACAACACAAAAAAACACAACAAAAAAACCATCCTCCAAAGGCACAAAAAACGCCAATTACAACCAAGAAAATATGAAGAAAAAAACTCCACTCAAGAAAAACAAACAAACAAGTTAACCAAAACCCACCACAACTATACACAAAAGAAAACACAAATTATGCATACAACACCCACGAAATTGGACACCCTAGAAACTACAACAGAGCTCCTTCATGAACATACCGGCATCCTGGACCACATTACTCAACCAGAATCTTCCACAACAGCAGGTACAATCACAATGTTTCCGTCAACTACTCTTACACATCAGACTCATACTATGAAACGCAAAACCACAACCAACCTTAAATCAATATCCTTTATGTTATTAAATATTCAGTCAGCCAGAAACAAAGTTAACGAATTATCTGTTTTCCTAGAGGATTTAAATCGTCCAGATCTGATTTTATTGACTGAACATTGGCTTGCTCATAATGAACCTTTTTACTTACCTCATTATACAGAAATGTCAAGATACAGCAGAATTAAGAGCACCCATGGAGGAACCATGATTCTTCAGAATAACTCACTAAATGTAAAATTCGTTAACGTGGAAAAATTCAACGATTATTTGGAAGAAAAATCATTTGAATTTTGCTTGTTACTTTCACAAATAATGAACATGTATGTAATATGTGTTTATAGAACACCCACATCTGATGTAAATATTTTCATACAAAAGTTAGAACAGCTTCTCAATGAACTTCCTTTAAATGCATCTATTCTGGTAGCAGGAGATTTAAATATTAATTTCGCTGACAAGAAATCTCTAGCCACCCAGTCTCTAAATAATCTTTTAAACTCATTTAACTTGACTATGCATATAGAGTCCCCTACACGAATCTCTCAGTATTCTGCCACAACGATAGATTATATATGTACGAATTTGGACAAACAATATATTACTTGTGATATCACTCCAGCTGGTATGTCCGACCATGAAGCTATATTATGCTGCTTCAATGTGAATTTTATAGTGAACCGCAATAAATTTAGATTTGGTAGATTATACAGTAAAAAAAACTATAAAAGATTTTATAATACATGCCTGAATACCAATTGGGATATTGTGAACAATGACCAGGATTCATTCTCAAATTTTTACAATTATTTGGTGACTATTTTCAATACTCAACCAGAATCTTCCACAACAGCAGGTACAATCACAATGTTTCCGTCAACTACTCTTACACATCAGACTCATACTATGAAACGCAAAACCACAACCAACCTTAAATCAATATCCTTTATGTTATTAAATATTCAGTCAGCCAGAAACAAAGTTAACGAATTATCTGTTTTCCTAGAGGATTTAAATCGTCCAGATCTGATTTTATTGACTGAACATTGGCTTGCTCATAATGAACCTTTTTACTTACCTCATTATACAGAAATGTCAAGATACAGCAGAATTAAGAGCACCCATGGAGGAACCATGATTCTTCAGAATAACTCACTAAATGTAAAATTCGTTAACGTGGAAAAATTCAACGATTATTTGGAAGAAAAATCATTTGAATTTTGCTTGTTACTTTCACAAATAATGAACATGTATGTAATATGTGTTTATAGAACACCCACATCTGATGTAAATATTTTCATACAAAAGTTAGAACAGCTTCTCAATGAACTTCCTTTAAATGCATCTATTCTGGTAGCAGGAGATTTAAATATTAATTTCGCTGACAAGAAATCTCTAGCCACCCAGTCTCTAAATAATCTTTTAAACTCATTTAACTTGACTATGCATATAGAGTCCCCTACACGAATCTCTCAGTATTCTGCCACAACGATAGATTATATATGTACGAATTTGGACAAACAATATATTACTTGTGATATCACTCCAGCTGGTATGTCCGACCATGAAGCTATATTATGCTGCTTCAATGTGAATTTTATAGTGAACCGCAATAAATTTAGATTTGGTAGATTATACAGTAAAAAAAACTATAAAAGATTTTATAATACATGCCTGAATACCAATTGGGATATTGTGAACAATGACCAGGATTCATTCTCAAATTTTTACAATTATTTGGTGACTATTTTCAATAGTTCATTTCCGATTCAAAAGATAAAAATCAAGCACAGAAAACAGTGGATTACTCGAGGCATAAAAATTTCAGCAAATAATATGCGATCGCTGCATTATATTCGGAAGTTTAATGATGATATTTTTTTTCATCGGTACTTCAGTAGATACCGCAGTATTTATAGACAGGTTGTCAGACAAGCAAAATGAAGTTACTATAAAAATAGATTCGAGCAAGCTGAAAACAAATCGAAAGAGACTTGGCAAGTAATTAATGACCTAAGAGGTAAATCTAATAAAGTACATGAAGTTTCACTTTCACCAAACGCTCTTAACGAATATTACTGCTCTGTTGCAGAAAAACTGACTGAAAAATTGACTACTCATAACGACCCTATGGAACAATTCAAAAACCCCTTTATTTCTGAAACTTGCATTATTTATGACACTGATATTTATGAGTTGAAACAGGTGATTGTTTCCATTGGAAAAAGTCGTCATCTGGTTACGACGACATTACAGCAAACATTTTGAAAAATCTCCCAGATAACACATTACAACTGTTAACCAATATTATTAATGAATCATTTCAATCAGGAATGTTTCCTGATTTCCTGAAGGTATCATTGGTAATACCGCTACATAAAGGTGGAAATCAGGACGACCCTCGCATTGATCGGCCTATTTCCCTAATTCCCACACTAGGAAAGCTTATAGAAAAACTAGTCAAGATAAGGATAACTGCATTTCTGACGAAACATAAAATCGTTAATAAAGAACAGTTTGGCTTTCAAAGTGGCAAAGGCACTAATGATGCAATTTTCTCACTCATGGAAAAAGTTATACTGGAATCAATAGTGGCGAGGTTGCTGCTGCAGTATTTTGCGATTTTTCGAAGGCTTTCGACTGTGTGGATCACGAAATACTGTTGCGGAAGCTTCCTTACTACGGCTTCAGAGGAGTGATACTGAGCTGGTTCAGCTCATATTTGTCAGGTCGTAGTCAGATGGTGAAAACAAACCATCGCTCAGAAATTGGGAAAATACATAATGGTGTGCCTCAAGGTTCAATACTAGGGCCAACATTGTTCCTCCTCTACGTCAACGATTTGACAAGTATAAATATCGCAGGAAAATTCATACTATTTGCAGACGATACTACCATTTTTTGGCAATCAGACAATGCAAATGATTTAACTAAAATCATATCCAATGATATGAAGACAGTAAAGAATTGGTGTGAATCAAATCGTCTTTCTCTAAAAACTAAAATTTGAAGACCATGTTTATGCCTTGTGTAACAAAGTGTCTTCTGGTTGTTATGTTTTTCAGTCAGAGTAGTCGCAAATGAACTTGGTTTAACAGTAGCTAAGACTGTTTATTTTTCTCTGGTGGAATCTCACCTGAGATATGGAATTTCATTTTGGGGCGTATGTAGTGGTTATCTACTACAAAATATTTTAATTTTGCAAAAACGAGCCGTAAGATATATGTGCAAATCAAAACGTAGAGACTCTTGTAGATTACTCTTTACCACTCATGGAATTCTAACAGTGATTTCTATCTTTATAATGGAAACAGTGTGTTTAATTAAAAATATTTGAACAAATTTCAATCCATACCAACCCATTATGTGACAAGGCAATTCAACAACATTAAGTTGCCAATACCAATGACATCAGTCATAAAGGATTCCATTATCTATAATGGTTGTAAAATGTTCAACCATTTGCCAAAGAATGTAACAGAAATAAAATCTTTACAATGCTTCAGGAAGGCTGTGAAATGTTTTTTAAGTGATAGACCATACTATAATATACAAGAATTTTATAATGATAATTTTTAAATAACCAATCAATACTGTGATTTTAAATTTTATTTGGGGTATATTTCATTGTGACTTATATATTTTATTTATTTTTATATTTATATGAATTTATGTTATGGGTTAAGACAAACTTGTTTATTTTTTACTAGTATTTTGTACGACTTATATGTTTTTATATATACAAACTGACTTCATGTATTAAGTGAAAATTGATTGTTTTAAATGCATTTTATTTTTACATATAAAGTGCCTTATAGATTAAGATTAAGTGAAACTTTGTCCACAAGATTACTCTTATGACAATAAAGTATATTCTCTCTCTCTCTCTCTCTGACGTATGTGGTATGGTTGAACTCAGAAAAATATGGGCATTTGATTTTTGATATGAAAATATTCCCTTTTCATTCATTTTTCAGTTTAAAAAAGTAGAAAACTAAAACTAGAAATCGACCTGTTTGAGCTTTACCAGGAACACACTGTATAAGTTTCAGTAAGATTGGTCATGATTTTCTATCTTTGTAACACCCTTTATTTTTGAACCCCAACTTTGAAGTATCTGATTCAAATTTAAGAAGGTAAAATCACTTTGCTGATAGGCTGCTCAGATTGATACGGTTAGGCCGTGAGTAAGGTTCAATTGATAACTTTTCCTAGTTTGTCAAATTGGGCCACTAAAAAAATTATACATCAATTACCTTGACTAATTCAAGAGTTGGGCGCCAGGCTTCTAAAGACAAAAGTCAGAGATAAACAAAAATTTACTCAATAAATGTCACCTAGCTTGTATGGGAAGGCAAATAAATATGCAGAAAATCAACTTAACAAATTTATTCCAGACTGAGGAATATTTTGACAGTCCGTGGATAGTATGAGAATTTATAAAGAAGCTTTGAACAATGCTGCTTACTCCCTTGGAGAGTAGAGAAAAAAAAATTCAATGGAAAAATTCAAAAATTTAATATACATAGCAAATTTTGACTCCGATCAAATTTGAACATTTACAAAGATTCCTCTAGACGATGGTGATATGGTATGTACCTGCGGAGAAGGTCTTCAATGGAGGGAGATGAAGAAGGCTGGTTTAGAGGAAGATGGTCTCAGCGGTACGACGACAAATCTGGTCGTGGGTGGGGATCTGTTGATTTTTAGACCCTCTTGTTGGCGTGAATTGGGTTCATCTCCACGGACCAGGCTGAATTTGACGTGCTTCATGACCTCCTAGAGTACCAGTCCTTCTGTCTCAGTAGATGGCTTCACTCCGTGGTATATATCATGCGAAGGAGCTGATAGGAATCAAAAATTGTACAAAACCTCAAGTTTTTATGATTCAAATTTCAATCTAGAGAGTCAAAAGATAGATGCAAATTAAAGCATACAAAAAAATTTCCACAGTCCATATATAAGACTGGAAGATTACAGTAGAAGAAAGAAATATAGTAGCAATTAAATCTGCTATTCTGGATTCAAATTTCCAAGTTGATTTTAATCATTTGAAAAACAATAACAATGAGCAAAATTCAAAACAGAACAAAACAAACCTCACCCAAAACGTTATTTTAAAATTCAGTTAAATTTTGAAACAAAGTAAGCTTTGATAAGGTAAATAAATGTACAAGAAGAGTCCAGAGAATAAGTAAATGTATTCAAAAAGAAATATAAAAATTTCCTTGAGACTTTACCAAGAAAAATTAAATTAAGTATTTGAAAAAAAATCCCTGAAGTTTGCCAGAGAAAAAATATAGTATTTTAAAGCAATATCGTTCGTCAAATACCGAAGGAAAATCTAGCGTTATGAACCGAAATACTAATCATGTACTAAATAGTATACTTTTATACTATTCGGTTCTGATGAGAAGAGGGAGACCACACGTCTTCCAGTGGGCACAACTCTCTTAGATAAAGATAAAATTCAATTATTTTTTCAATCAAAGAATTTTCAGAGATATTCCGGAATAGGGCGGCAATTTCTCTTTTCCAATCGATAGGCCAGGTAATTATTGAAAAATTGAATGAATTTTCCTGCTCTTGGCAACAAGGTAGTGACTGGAATGAATTGATTCTACAACGAATAAAAAACCCTCACTGTGAATTGATGAAGTAGAACGATTAAATGAACTGGTAAAATGTGAATCAAAATTTATGCTTGTGGAATATATTAGCAATCGAGTGTTCTGAGACAAGTTAAGCCAGAGGTACAATCCTCTCCAGGAGCAATTTTTTTCTCAAGAGAAAACCAAAATAATCTCATAAAGGTATATTTATGAAATAAAAAAATATGCTTACCAGAGGGCTGTCCTATAATGTACCTGCATAACTGTCCCAGAATAGTCGAATACACCCTTCGCAATCGGAATCCTGGTTCTGTGAGGAAAGCGCTAGTCCACTCGAAATTCCCAATTATCTGGTACCTAAAATGGGAAAAGCGTAGAACTGATTTCCAAAAAAATTATATTATATATAATAATAATAATAATAAAAATATTTATTCAGTTCATTTGCATAAAAATTATCAATGTAAACATAAACATAAACAGTTTTGAATAAATAACAGATTTTGAATAAAATAAAATGAAATATTTCAAATTGATCAAATTTTTATGTCCAGGTTCACTTTAGCCTAAGCTAGACTGTGTTCCAAGACACAAAGCGGTATTTGATCTTTTTGAAATATATTAAACTAATGTAATAAAAATTAAGTACTAGTAAAATAATATAAAGTTACTTAAGGTAATTTAAAGTAAGTGAGAGATAATTTACATAAATGTACCAATAACAGTGGTCACATACTGATAAATTAGTTAACTACACATTTATAAATACATATACACTTCACTCACGAATGTAGAGTAAAACATGTACACACACAATAATAACAATAATATTTATAGTATTTATACCTAGATTAAGTATTTCTATCATAATGAGAAATTAAGACTTTCAGAAATACTATAGACTAATAAAAATACTACTATGTTGATAAATGAATATTGTAGGTAGAATATATAAGTATAGAATTTGGACTTATATTAATAGCAATGGTGATTGATTAGCAGATTTCAGATTGGATTGTATATACATGTATCTGTTCTTTTATTGGTGTGTTTATAATATTTTGACTGTTGATATAAGTAGCCAATTTGTTACTATGTTTTTGAATTTTTTTTTTTTAATTTCCTTTTTCAAACTTAGTGGTAGATAATTGTATAATTTCTGTCCCACGTGTAGGAAACTTCGCTGTCCAATGGACTTCTGAGACTTAGGGAGCACTATATTGGCATTTTCTCGAAATCTTGTTGAATAAATGTGAGTTTTATTCATATCTATTAAATTATGTTTGACTACATTGAGTATTGAGGTTTTGTAGAAAGACATTGCTACATTTTTAAAATTACCACATTGTAATTTATATACAGGGCATTGTTTTCGCCGCTCGTCGGCAACTTTATTAGTAGATGCTGGAGGAGATATAACAGCACTGAAACGCCATGGCGGTTGGCGATCAACTACTGTGGCTGAGGGGTACGTTGATGATTCCGAAAAGAATAAGAGAGATAGTCCAATTAAAATATACAGTTCTATAACACCTCAACCAGTTAGTACATCAACAACATAAATGCAACAAACCCAAAATGAAATAATAAACTTGCAGTCCCACATATTTAGTTTACTGGTTGTTCAAACTTCACAGTTAATTTTATCAATAAAAAAAATGAGTAATTACAACTAAAATTTTTATAGCATTGTTATAGGTAACTATTAAGATTTGTGAATTAAGTTCTTTCTCTGTACTTGTATCTTAGTATTTATTGTTATAGTCGTAGATAAAGTATAGTATTCAACTTGCGGTAATGGTCATAACTCACTTGATGAATTACAACACTCGCCTGCGGCTCGTGCTGCAAACTTCATCTGCGTGAGTTATGACCTACATTACCGCTCGTTAAATAATATACTATTATAGTAGGAAAACCAACTCCAGATAACGTTATTTTCCATTTTCTCGCAACAATATATCATAACCCCGATTTCCCCTACAGCACAATAGTGGATTTTTTAAGGTAATGAAGTTTGATTATTGATTACACAACATAACATGATTCATATTTCCCTTCAAATCCTTTCTCATAAATGGAACACTTTGAATCATGTCCATTGTCTAGCCATAACCTTTCCAGTCTTTCTTTCTTGGTAACATTAAGGAGCCCATATAAAAACGTCCTGCTAAGAACGGGAAATAAACTTGCAGCTCGAAGGCATTCACACCAGCATGAAGGGGCGTTCTTTGGTAATATAGATCTGACCAAGGGTTCTTGAGTACATCGGATATACGACAATTTCAATAATCCTTTTCCTTTGGCAGCTCCATGTATCTAACCAGAGGCTATTTGTTTTTTTTCAGTTTAGGTGGAGAACTAACCCCGTATATTTCTGATTTCTGAACCTAATAGTTCATGTTCATTCGGAATGAATCGAGTTATAACATATTCGAAATAAGATCGAAGCGCACTCTCACGCGTTTAACAGCAGATACAAAACTGATTTTGCCGTCTGACATGTCCCCACATTGATAGTAGACGATAGTCACTTCGGCACATAGACATATAATATTATGGACTGGAGACCATCGATATCAGAATATCTATGAAAAAGGACAGAATGAGTTCAGGCAAAACAATGGTTTTGTATACTGTTTATACAGTGCTAGTCAAAAGTCCCCTCCCCCCCTCGTATCTTTTGAACGGGTATACTTATAATAATGAAATTTGGAGGGTGGAAATAAACGGATGTAGGCTTCTCAACTGGTCATAAATGACGTCACAAGGCCACTGTGACCAATAATTTTAAATGGGACCCTATGGCAAGTGACAGCTCGTTTGAAAGGTATTGAAAATACCTATTCAGTCATACCAATTTTGTTTGGGTTTCGGCTGATTTTGATTGATAAATTGAAGAAATACGAAAATTATAGTTTCGCATTTAATTAATAAAGATTTAAGAACCAGTTCTTATAATAAGTGTTCAAAATGTGCTCCATCTACTTCCTGGCAGTAATGCATCCTATTGCTAAACTCTTGTCGTACTCGTCCCAGTGTGTCAGCGGAAATTGCCCTACATTCTTCAACAATTCGTTGTTTCAGAATGGCAATACTGTCAGGTGCTGTAGCGTAAACCTTAGATTTCAAGTACCCCCATGGAAAAAAATTCTAATGGTGTAAGGTCCGGTGACCGAGCTGGCCATTCGATCGAACCTCGTCGTCAATCCATCTACCACGATATGCTGCATCTAGGGAACGTCTTACGTGCACCGTAATAGTGTGCAGGAGCACCATCTTGTTGAAACGTTATTTCCAAGTTGTCGAATGCATCTGGATTATCTTCTAGAATTTCAAGAATTAACGACTCAATATCATTTTGTAACATCTCCAGATACAATTCACCGGTTAAGTTAGCATTGAGAAAAGAGGCCCAACTATGTGGTTTCCCAAAATACCTGCCCAAACATTTACTTTTCTGGAAATTGAGTATGTTTTTCACGAAAGATGTGAGGATTTGTGTCACTCCAATACCTCACATTTTGAGTGTTAACATTCCATTGAGAAAGAAATAACTTCTCATAAAACAAATTTTTGTATGTACCTGGTTGTGGTCATTTTATTGGACATAGTTTAACAGAATTCTAGTCTTCGGTCGGGGTCATCATCTGAAAGTTGGTGCACCATTTTTAATTTGTATGGATGAAATTTGTTTTAGCCAACACCCTTGTACTGTCCTTTGACTGACTGCACAGATAGACGCAACTTGGGCTGTGGAAGAAGTAGGGTTTACTACCATTTCTCCAATTATGTCAATTTTTTGTCATCACTAATTGTTGGTCGACCAGATCGTTTGGCATCTTGAACACTACCTGATGCTTCAAACTTCCGAAGAAGCTCCCTCAAATAAACCCTCGATATAGGGCGATCGGGGTACCTCTCATTAAACAGTCGTTCCGCTGCATGGAAATTGTTTCTACATTCACCAATTATTAAGATAGCTGCTACTTTGTCGACTACAGTACGTACCATTTTGCCTATGTAAACACTTAAACGTCTCGTTAAACAATAGCTTAGGTAAATTTTCAAGGTATAAACACTTTTGACAAGTAGAGAATTCAAAAACGTCAACCTTTTTGACAATTAACCAGAGGCGTACTTTAAAATCTTTATTAATTAAATGCGAAACTATAATTTTCGTATTTCTTCAATTTATCAATCAAAATCAGCCGAAACCCAAACAAAATTGGTATGACTGAATAGGTATTGTCAATACCTTTCAAACGAGCTGTCACTTGCCATAGGGTCCCATTTAAAATTATTGGTCACAGTGGCCTTGTGACGTCATTTATGACTATTGCGTCACCTGTTATGACCAGTTGAGAAGCCTACATCCGTTTATTTCCACCCTCCAAATTTCATTATTATAAGTATACCCGTTCAAAAGATACGAGGGGGGGAGGGGACTTTTGACTAGCACTGTATGTGTTTTCGTGTGGTGTATGTTTTTCATAAATTTATCCAGTGTAGTTAGATACGAAGAAGGGCAGAATGTGAAATTTCATAGGTGAGTAAGCGTGGAGTGTAGGTAGTGATTTTTGAATTTTTTAAAACATTTTCAAGGGTTCCCGAACTTATGAGAAAATTTTAATTCAAATTCTTAGTCACGCACAAACTGGCAATAGTTCAGGTGACTTCTCTTGTTCATTAACTCAGTTTAATTTTTGTGCCTCTATTTATATTATAGCTGAAGTTAATAGATTTATTATTATTATAGGTGGGTGGTAGGATTTTGTTCGACTCAGGGGTTGAATTTGTTTTTTTTCCCGAGAAATTTTTCGAACTTATGTTGAAAATATTATGTGATTCATTTGATTGACAAAATTTTCCTTTTTCTACGAGAAGAAACGCAGAAATATATTTTTCAAATTGAAGGATGTTATAAATATTCATGGAATTATTACTCCAGTGGAGTTACAGTATACTTTTACTCCGCCAGAGTAAAGGTATACTTTTACTCCGCCGGAGTTGAGGTATACTTTTACAGCGCCAGACTGAAATGAGACAGACTTCCCACGGATCGTCGGTCAATCTCCGTTACGCTCCATTGGAAAAATATTACTTTTATTCCCAATAACACGTACTGTTTTTCCTCAGTATTTCCCAAATATATTTGGGCCTTTTTTACACACAAAAATTTATAGATTACCTAAACGTTTTTTTGTAGACATTATTGATCACCAATTTTGAAATCGCCAGAGTTCACAATTCAGTTCAATTGCACTTCATGATATCGAATATAAATTCAATAACCAATAATTTTTTTCAGTCCAAAACTTCCTGAAAACTTTGGGAGATAAATAAAAAACATTCTCATTCCGATAGGGGCTCAATAGTTTTTTTTTTTTGAAAGATATCATGAAAATATGTCTCATAAATTTCCTCACTGTGATTCTTTGAACTCTTGTAAAACTCATCTCATTCAAAGTAGTCAATATTTCCCTTGAAAACAAAACAAAAATTGGTTTTTCCAATGTAATGCCATAAAGAATTTGTATCTTCTGCCTTGACTTATTTCTATCCTTCACAACATCTCTCTTATATAGTTCACAAGAAACTGTGTGTTGAAGTCACGTGACGTCCTGTTCATCAATTATAATGTCTACGCTCGGCAACGTCACCACACTAACTGGTCACTTTCGAGAGATGACAAAACGACTATAGTATCAGAGGCGACATTTTAGGGTTGAAACGTCACAAACTGTGACGTACTAACATAATCTCAATTATGTAGTGGATGAATATATCTTTATCCTTATACTTGCTTATTCTTGTGGCTTTGCTCGCGTGGATTATGAGGTCATGTTATGGAGGGTAGAGGTGAGGAGAACTATCTCTGTGTTACAGAAAGTGTCCCTGAAAATGTATTGAATTGAGATGGCGTTAGTGAGCCAGAATATCGTTTTTGAAGTTGTGAGAGTCGATAGTAGAATTACATAATTAAAAAAACGAATTTTATCTGAAACAACGGAATTCAGACCACACCCTATACAGGGTGAGTCAGAAGTACTTTGACAAACTTCAGGAGGTGATTCCTCACAATATTCTAATATTGTCCGAATAAATATATGTCCGGAACGCTCCGTTTCCAAGATAAAGGGTGTTGAAGTTTTATTTTTATTTTCGTTTTTTCTTGAATAACTTTTGAAATACTGACCTTAATCTGACGAAAATTGATATTGAGATGTTTCATGAGGTGTCGAATTTGAACCTGATGTTATTATTGCTTTTACTCGTAGGGGGCGCCACCTACACGTCTTTTTCTTTCTTGAAGATTCATAACTTTTTTGAGCATACTTCCAGCACATTTTTCAGTAAACAAATCAATTCCTCTATCATATCTACGTAAAAAAGCTGTCTCTGTTACAAGTCGCTGAAAAAATCCATTTTCCAGATATTTGGAATTGAAAATTTCAAGTCGATTATTTGATGAACGATGCGTGTTGAAGTTATTACAATTATTTTGCATTTTTCACAAAAATGCTTGGGAAATGAATTTGACGTTCAAGTAAATAGTTTTGGTAATTACATATTATGTGACAGTTGAACGTTTTGTTGTTTTGTTGAAGTTTTAAAACACTAATTTTGAAAAAAGGGATTATTTAAACAATAATGCTCATTTAGCCGATATGCATTTCGTTTATGGCCTTGCGGGTGGCAATGCGCGAAGCAAGACGAATTTATCAGGAGCGATGTCCTAATCGAGTACTGCCTTCAGCTCCAACATTTACCAATCCCCACCGTCGTTTGGCAAAAACAGGTAGCTTCAAGAGGGCAGCTGATATTATTGGAAGACCACGAGCAGTCCGACCCCAGAACCGGAAGAAACTGTTTTGAACGCTCTCGAGGAGAATCCAGAAACAAGTACAAGAATAATTGCTGAAGCTCTCAATTCTACTCAGTCCACAGTTTGGAGAATTATCCACGATCAACAATTTTATCCATACCATATTCAAAGGTACGAGCTCTTTTGCCACGAGACTTTCCCCAACGCATTACTATGTGTCAGTGGTTTTTGAGAAAATTGGCTGGGAATCCTCGATTTTCAAGATATGTACTCTTCACGGACGAGGCAAACTTCTCTCGATATGGTATCACAAACTTTCATAACAACCATGTTTGGGCTCTGGAAAATCCGCACGCAGTTAGTGAAATACATTATCAGTATAAATTTTCTGTAAATGTATGGGCGGCAATAATTTATAATTACTTGATAGGTCCTTCATTTTTTCCGTTCCGACTGAATGGCGCAACTTACAGAGACTTTTTAGAAAATGAATTGCCGGGACTACTTCAGAATGTACCATTGGGAATTCGTATCCGCATGTGGTTTATGCATGATGGGGCTCCGGCCAATTCCAGCGTTGTAGCCAGGGAGTTCCTTAACACTTTCTATCCAAATCGATGGATCGGTAGGGGTGTAGAAGAACCTAACCAGGCGTGGGCACCAAGGTCCCCAGATCTAAACCCGCTAGATTTTTATTTTTGGGGACATTTGAAGTCAGTAGTTCATGAAACTCCAGTAGCGAACGAGAAATAGTAGACGTCTGTGAAACAATAAGAAATACACCAATAATTTTTGAGCGGGTACGAGATTCAATGACTAGAAGACTGAATGCCTGTATCTTCGCTGAAGGTGGACACTTTGAACAATTGATTTGAACACAATCTAGTTTTCCTTATTTTATTTTATTCTACATATTGAAAATGTTGTGGACCAGACTACAGAGTATTATGACTTAACACACCACACCTGTAAAACCAGACTTTTTCGTTAGATTGCGAAAATAAGCAGCGAGAGCATCGACTATCTGAGGATGGTCGAACCGAAACTATGTACCAGGAGCGGCCTACTGGACATGTTTCATTTCTCCCTGTGCTTGGACGTGAGTTGTTTATCCAGGAAATACTACCGTTCAGGAGGATTCAAAAAGTATTCATAAAAATAATAAAGAATGCATTCATAAAATGTCAGAATGTACATATATATTCAATTAAAATTGACACAATTATTTCCTCCGTTCTATAGACGAATAATATGAAACAATATTCATACAACAAAAAGAGTGTAGCTTATTGTTAGTCAATTTTACAGTTGGCTACAAAATCGAAATAGATTTACTAAAAAACAATCTTGACATCAATTGCCACAAACGGCTAGAAATAATTCTCCTTTGAGATCTTTGTTAGCTTGAAACTATGGAGATACTTCCACAGACACATGCACATTAAAAAGGGTTGGGTTTGCCATAAACATAAATGTAGAAAACATACATAGGACGCACTCTGTTTCACACTTATTCACTGGAGTAGGTTTTTAAGCGACAATTAGTTTTGATTTTATTATTATTTCGATTAATTCCGCGTCAATTGGTTATTTTATTTTAGTCGCCCGGTATATTAGTATAACGCGATATGACTATGGTTTTTCTGAGAGATCATGAACTATGGAGTTACGGTTTTCCCAATGACTGAACTCGGCTCTGGAAGCGTTGACAAAAATAGGCAATTTTTGGAAAAAAACTACTGTTTACTCGTGCTTTCACTTGGAGCGTTCAATACTTGGTTTTGACTTGGTTTGCAGTTGCTTAGTTTAATGTTTTCTGAAGTTCACTACATTGATTGGAACGCTTCTCATCATTATTGTACGATACTGTGATTCGATGGACTTCTGAACCTCCTTTTTGAGAGGAACATATTACCGGAGTAACGACTATGATATAACCAGCTTGGCTACTGTTCTAAGACTGATGTCACTATGTCGTGAATGACTGAATTATAACCTCATCTCTGAACGAACTTGCTTGACTGCTGAACACCGAATGACTGCTCTTGATATGGAAACTCGCGCTTTTATAACCCGTTATCGAATCACGTGATAGTTGGTCTAGTCGCGAGTACCGATTATAATTATCTTCAACAATAATTAATGGCTTTGTTTTGGCCCTACACGCAAGAATAAATACGATAAAGTTTTAAGGAGCTAATTTTATTGGTTGGTCATAAACTATCGAATTGATAGTGTTTTTTCTGTCGTATAATTACATTAAATCCGTCTTATGATACCATCATATCGCGCTGCAATGTCAACAAGTTGGAATCAATGATCTTGTTTACCATCGTTAATTTTTCCTAGATGAGTTATTTATGAATCCAGTGTACAAGGGTTATTTCTTGATAATTATTTTTAAGTGCATTTAATTGTCTTCTAATAACGACGTATTTTTAACTGGCATGCTTATCAGTTTGTCGCTTACTCGAATTTAGAACTTATGTTCATAGTAAAGAATATTGTGTAGCCCCCTCAGAAATGAGGATTTTTCTGTAATCATGGATCATGACAAAACTTTCTTGAAATAAATTGTTGATATTTCTTGCAAATTTTATTGAAACAAATACAGATTTTGCACCCTTGATACAAAAATAAATATTTCAAACGAGTAAAATTAAATAGTATAAGTGGCCCTACAAAAAACCAAAACTACTTACTTCAACGTCGAAATCATTTCCTAAGCATTCTTGTGAAATATGCAAAATAATGGTAATACCTTCAACACGCATCGATTATCAAATAATCGACTTGAAATTTTCAAGTCGAAATATCTAGAAAACGGTTGCTTATAGCGACTTGTAAGAGAGGTAGCTTTTTTCCGTAGATATGATAGAGGAATTGTTTTTTTGACTGAAAAATGTGCTAGAAGTACGCTCAACAAAGTTATGGGTCTTCAAAAAAGCAAAAGACGTGTAGGTGGCGCCCCCTACGAGTAAGAGCAATAATTACATCAGGTTCAAATTCGACACCTCAAAAAAAAGCCAATACTAATTTTCGTTTAATTGAGGTCAGTATTTCGAACGTTATTTAAAAAAACGAAAATAAAAATAAAACTTTAACACCCTGTATCTTGGAAACGAAGCGTTTCCGGACATATATATTTATTTGAACAATTCATATCAGAATATTGCGAGGAATCACCTACTGAAGTTTGTCAAAGTACTTCAGACTCACCCTGTATAAAACGAGTGCAATTCCGGCCACTTCCTGAAACGTTATTTAATGCTTTTTGGTGGATACTTTCTGAGTTAAACAACCATATGATGTCCTCTCGTTATCTCTATCCTCCGTATGTCATACTTTTTACCCTAGAAGGAGGGTGATGTTTTTGGAGTGTATGTATGTATGTCTATTTTAACGGATTTTTCTAGGTTCAGAAATTCTATGGCTAAAACGGTCCCTAGAAGGGTACGTTACTTATGACGCCAAAGTACGATGTTTCTATCTCAACTTTCACTCTCGGGCACCGGATTTTATAGTGGTTTACTCCACGCACTAGGGTAGCAACAGATGGAGTTACGATATGTCGAGGGGTCTGGTATTTTGAAACTTTCCGTAGTCTTCAAAAGACTGTCGGCTTCAATTACAATATTTGATACTGGACACCGGTTGCATTCATGTCCATAGAGGGACAGTCAGACAGAGCCGTATTCACACTATCTTTGAAACTTTGTTTCGGGACTCTTCTAAGTCTATGATGTATACGCCTGAAACAGGAAGGTAAATACATCGTGTAGAAAATATTAAATGAACTGGAATATTCGCACTTGGTTATGGCAATGTCTTACAATGTTTTATTATTATTTATAACGGTCTGGCAGCCTTACTTATATAGAGCCCTTCCATTTTGTTTTCAACAGTCCCCTCGATATTGCTCTCTTTCATATATATATATATATATATATATATATATATATTTGTTATATCGAAAATTTTTTTTGGCTTGTGCGTTTGAATACGAGAATGGAAAGCAATTCCTGTTTCTCCTGATGCTTGTTTCATTCTTTGTAAGTCTTGAATAAGTGAATTCAGATCTCGTGAATCACCAAAATGGTTTAATAAAACTTTAATATTCTAATTTTTGGGTTTTGAGAATTATTTTTTTTTTTTTTCTGAAATGAATAGTCAAAAGGTATTTTTGATCATGTGTAGCAATTTGGTAAGCTTGATCGCAAGCGTTTAAAAATGTGGTTCGTCTCCGTGTTCTGACATTTTGTTTCAAGATTACTGAGGAGTTGTGGTAAATGGGAAAAATGGATAACTTTGAAAAATAATTATAGACGATAATTCAAAGTCACTTACATGAATTTGTTTGATGGAATGAGAACCTTTTGGAATGGTTCCCGATGACTCTCCGGAACGTCTGGTAGCGTTTTTCTTCTTTTTTTTCCTGTTTCTTTCTGGAAGACTTTTTTCTTCTTTGTTGCGTGGACTGTTTTTCTTTCTTCTTTCTTGAAGTTTTATTTTTTCTTTGGTTGCGTGGACTTCTTTTCTTTTCAAGGTTTGGAAACCACCACCCTAGTGAGGATGTCGCCGTGTTCCTTCCAACTTCTGCCGCCGGTGAGGTCTTTTCCGTGTTCCGTCGGGGATAACTGGAGGTGAGGACAGTTGCCGTGTTCTAGGATGTTGAAGAATCCTACCGACTGCGCCAATTGTTATATCGTGGCTTGTGCGTTTGTCTTTAAAAAAAAGAACTTATTATTTTTATTATTTCCATATTTTACTGATATAACAATAATACAATATTCACAATAAGGGAACTGAAGTCTGTCTGACTTTGAAAAGGAGTGTCGGCTAGAAGTCTTGATCCTGGCTTTATAGATTCCTAGATGCTGACTCGAAGGTCTTCTGGCTGGTGCCGGAGTTCTGGAGTAAACATCTTATCTCCTGCTTAGCTTGTGGGATCTGAAGGTCAATATGAGGAAGGTGACCCAACTGCGTAATTGTGTTGCGTAGTTGTGGACAAAGGGCTATTGTCTAGTTTGGATATAACATATATATATATAAATATATATATATATATATATATATATATATATATATATATATATATATATAAATATATATATATATATATAAATATATATATATATATATATATATATATATATATATATATATATATATATACAGGGTGTTATGTAAGTACGTGGCCAAACTCGATGGGGTGATTCTAAGACGAAAAGTTCATACAACCGAATGTCCGGTAATGCTTTGTTTTCAAGATACAGGGTGTCTACATTTTCAAAAGAAATAGTTTTTTCCCAAATATCTTAATAATCCTTCAGCCAGTTTTGTTGAAATTTGGTAGAGTTATTTGGAGTAGTAAGGGGCTAATTTAGCCCTAACTAGATTGAAATCATCATGCCCAGTGGCGTTCTGGAAGGCACCTTACCAATATTTTTTACCAAAAAAATGTGCGCCACTGATTTTTAGCAATTTTTGTATTTGTTTTTTTTTCGCATCAAGCAACTGGAACAACAATTTTTTATTTCAAGCATTTTTTTCGTATCCTGCTTTGTTTTTGAGAAAAAACATAAAAATCACTTTATTGCATGTCCCTGGAACAACATAATGAAAAATTTTAACTACCAAACCATCAAAAACTGGGGTGTACTTGTTATTTTTTTCCATATCAATAGTCTATTCTAGAAATTATTATCAAAAGTAATGCAAGCAATAAAAAAATTATTAATCATTGAAAAATATTTTTATTGTTGTCCATGGATATGCAATTAAGAGATTTTTATTTATGATTGAAAAATTAAAATTACACAAAAGTCATCTTTTGAATTTTTAGATTTACTGTTTTCGATGAAACAAAGAACGTTCATTATTACTGCAGTGTTTTGAAAGTAAAGTTAGAGTGCCATGGAAGGAAAAACAATTGTTCAAACAAATTTGACTTCGACATAACTTGAAACAGTGCATACGTAATTATTTGGTAGCAATTATTTGGAGTTTTTACAGAGTATTAGGCTACTGAACTCGTTACTGATATTAGAAAATGGTTCCGTTTACAAATTCAGAAATGGCCGATATGCATTTTGTCTATGGAATGGTCCAAGGCAATTCCAAAGCGGCTAGACGCATTTATTAAGAAAGATATCCTCATTGCATTGTACCAAGAATACACGAAAGGCTGTGCGAATCAGGCACCTTCCAAAGGTCGGCTGCTCTTATTGGGAGACCTGCAACAGTAAGAGCACTGGAGCTGGAGGAAGCAGTTATACGTGAAGTTGAGCGTAGCCCCGATACAACTACACGCAAAATTGCACAACAATTAAACATTTCTCACTTCACTGTATGGAAAATTACATCAACTATATCCTTACCACATACAGCGTGTGCAAGCGTTATTACCTGCGGATTTTCCTAGGCGAGTTGTTTATTCTACTCGGCTTTTGCAACAACAGGCAGCATCTCCGTGTTTATCCCGAAATTTAATTATGAACTTTCATAACAATCATATCTGGGCTGAAGAAAATCCCCATGTGGTTATAGAATATCATCATCAACAACAGTTTTTCGTGAATGTTTGGGTTGGTATTGTGGGTGATTATCTCATTGGACCTCATTTTCCACCCCCAAGATTAAATGGTCAAGAGTATCATCATTTTTTGGAATTTGTATTACCTGTACTATTAGAAAATGTCCCACTGGCAATAGGAGGAGCAATATGGTTCATGCACGATAGGGCCCCACCTCACTTCAGCATAGTAGCACGTCAATTTCTGGATGCAACTTATGGAAAAAACTGGATCGGTCGCGCAGGTCCACAGTCATGGCCACTCAGGTCACCGGATCTAAATCCCTTAGATTTCTTCCTTTGGGGACATTTGAAGTCCATCGTTCATGAAACTCCAGTCAACATTGAAAAAGAATTAATCCAACGGATACGGGATTCATGTGATCAGATAAGACATACTCCGGAAATATAGGTAATGCTTGCATTGAAGTTGAAGGAGGACATTTTCAGCAACTATTGTGTTACATATTGTTGAATAATTTCTTACTGAAAAAAATTGCGTACCATTTGTTTAAGCGTGGTTTTAATAGAGGGTTCTTCTTGTTCCATGTTTTTTTTTATTTCCGGCGTTACCACATAACAATAAGGAGATTTTTATTTTTTTTCTCAAAAATTAAGCAAGATACGAAAAAATTCTGGAAATAATAAAGTTGTAGTTTCAGTAGCTCAACGCGAAAACAAATTGCAAAAAAATCAGTGGCGCACATTTTTTTTGTCGAAAATATTGGTTGAGGTGCCTTCCGGGACGCCACTAGTTAGGGCTAAATTAGCCCCTTGCTACACCAAATAACACCGCCAAATTTCAACAAAATCGGCCTAAGGATCATTGAGATATTTAGGAAAATACTATTTCTTTTAAAAATGTTGAACCCTGTATCTTGAAACGAAGCATTACCTGAACTATGTTTATACGAACTTTTCGTCTTAGAATTACTCAAAGAATCACCCACTATGAATATTTATAGTACGGGTGAATCGGTTTCACCACAATAATTAATACTAATAATTACACTGCTGTTAAATCGGTGTTACCACAATAATATTCTAAGATTTCCAGAATCAATATTATAACTTCAGTTTTAGGAACAATATATAGCCCTGTAATTTTGGGTCAATGGAAGGGATTTTTCTAGGTTGTGGCAATCACCTTTTTCCTTCCCAATTAAACCCTTCTTACTCTCAAACATATACTTTCTACGTTCCACTCGGTTATTCCCTGGGCTTTACGTTCGATTCAACCCAAACTTTGATACTTCACGCCTCCCTTATTCTAGGCCCATCTGGTACCCAGATAGCACAAATACGTACTGAAAACGTCTCAAGGAAGTTTGCCTAAGTCATTCGTATGTCCTAGGAACGTCCAAATATGATCCCGTCTCTTCCTCAGGGACATCGGATGTTACCAATCCATCCATCCCCAAAACGTCCCAAAACCGACATCCTAAAACCGTCCTGACGTATTTTATGGAGGACCCATATAGATCTACTGCTAGCCCAGTATCTAGCTGAATTCTTATAGCATTATAGCTTATAAACACCCAGGAAAATGAATTACTGATTTTATAATACTGTAAATTATATATTTAATAACTAAAATTTTGTCAATGCTCAGGTACAAAAGGAATAGAACATAAAAAAAGATATAAAAGATAGTCTGGTAGTTCAAGTGACGGTAAGTCAGATAGGTCCAAATTAAAATCACTTGTTGATGGTAACACTAATGGGGAATTATCTGAGGAATCATTATCAATCAAGTCATTTATATTGTGGCCATATTCAGAAGTATTTTGGATTGTGAGATCTGTCTCGATATCTGTATTAAGTCTACCTCGCTTAGCACGCTTATAATATTTCCTCAGAAAGGCTATAATTTAGATAATATAAGAGAAATAGGAACGAACCCCAAGAAAACTCCAAGCCAAAGGATCTTATCGTGTTCACTGCATCTGGAAGTAACTCCTCGCTGCTATTGATTTTTACTATACTGAATAACATACTATGAACCTATACCGATACACCACGCCCACACTACTGCATAAACACTAATAAAACATGTCACTAATTGTTGAGCAGGGCCCCAAAAATCCATAAACACAAAACCCTAAAAATTCATCGACGAGTGACACATATTTGACTTTCAACACTTGACGAGACGTACGAGTTGTATAACAGATACCGAACTCCGGCAGCAAAAGTGATCCATAGAGGCGCTGAAGTCGACGATGCTCTTCGACTGAGTGGGACCGCTTGGCTTAGGAGCAGTCTGTTGGTTTGTGTTGAAAATCTTCAATTTTGATGAAAGTTCCATCAAAAGTTAATTTGACATTCATTATCAAAACCAATTTGAATAAAATTTGTAATTCGCTATTTTCAACTTTCTGCACTGATGTGTGTTGTTTCATTTTTTTATTAATGTGGCAAAGGAAAAGATGAAAATATATTGTACGCTCTATCAGCTCCTGGACTACCAACAAAAATACTCTCGTTCGGCGATTTCCCTGAACTCAACCAACTGTTCAATTTTTCCATGTTTAAACTTCTGACCTTGGATACAGACTACGAGGGATGAAAGTTATTTCCATAACTACTACTCTGGGTAGCAACAAAAAAACGGTTATTGTCAAGAATGAAAAAACAGTACCTAATAGAAATATACCAATCATTTCTTTTTCAAAATTAATTTACCAGACCTGAAAGTAAAACTCAAACATAATCGAGCCCAGAGTCGAAAATTCCATAGTTCATTTATTCATTAGCAATTCATCATTCAGTATCACATTTATTGAAATACAGTATTTCCTGCATATTTAAAGTTCATCGCCGTTCATTAACCAGGTATCGGATTTCAATTCAATTCCTGAGTACTGAATGGCAAGAAAGCTGATGCTGCAATATGCAGCGCAATAAATCATGACAGCGATATTTTTAATATAAATTGAAATGATTGTTTTTGACACATCTCCTTTCCTTGGTTTTCATAATTATGTTAGTGTTACTTTCATTTACTCTTTGGTCATTGTTCACTTCACTATTTTTGTATTCACCATCACGTTATTTTTTGTTCTGATAATTTTAATAAACCATAGTAGTTTTCACTTCACTTTTTTATTTCACTATACCAGGGTGGTCACAATCAGAGAAGTAAAATGTTTCAACCACTCGCAAGCCAAGCAAGATAATTAGTGGGCACCCTAAACAGTTAGGGGGCCATTGTTTCACAGGGTCTCCCCAAGTGGGGCGTGACATATGGTGGAGGCGCCAGGCAGGATCCCTAAATGTACCATGTGGGGGTACAACGGCTTCTACTTCAATTGAATCGCCCGAAGCCAGAAGAAGAAGAAACAGACCCAACACCAAGAGATGGAGCCACGAGAGACATTTCATGGAGATGATAGACATTATACCATACTTTTGTGACCAGTGCCGGACTTAAAATTATTTCGAGCCACGTGAGAACTCTGATGAATTGTTATTGTTTTTTGTGTTACTCTTTCATATTCATTCATTCTAGTTTTACTCTCGTTAATTTTTTTTTACTCTATACATTTTTTTATATATTTTTTTCGCAGAATAATGTCGTGAGTTCATGTTTTTTGTGAGTATGTTGATATATATGCACTCCTTAGTTATTTCATTCTTTTTAAGCTGGAGGCCAGCTTTTATAAAGGGGGGAAATGTGTCAAGTATGGAAAAATAGTACCTAATAGAAATATAGCAATCATTTCCTCTTCAAAATTCAAAATTAATTTACAAGACCTGGAAATGAAACTTAAACATAATTGTACCCAGAGATGAAAATTCCATAGTTCATTTATTTATTAGTAATTCAACATTCAGTATCACATTTATTGAAATACAGTATCGTGAAAAATTCAATTCAAGTGCCACCAAATTGCTGAGAGTTTCAATAGTACAATAGACTTTATCTTGATGGCAAAGGAGATAAAATTATGAATATCAAAATTTCAAACAAGGAATAAAACTTATTGCTAGATCGGAATTACTAATAACCCCAAATAGTCAGGGACGTACCAACATTCTTTAGCCGTTCTTAGTAACGGAGCTCTAAAAAAGGCTTCGTCACACTATATTTTTGGCACGCCCTGTAGCCTGAACGGTTCTATGGATTTTACATACCAGGTGTCGTTATATTCGTCTCAATTGTGGGACTGACATAGGGTATGATATTGGAATATGGCGTCTGCTTAACTATCGAATCGATTCAAATTATTACTTATCTACCTGCATTACCTATCACGCGCGCAGGTGTCTGTCCGGAAGAGGCTGCCTGTTGACGTGAGAGATCTGATATGGGCCGACACATGAGGGGAGACGTCGAAGGAGGAGTAAATTAGACGAAGGGTTCACAGAAGGACGATATAGAAGAAAGGCCCTCAATTTGGGACATCTTTCTAAGAAGAACTGACCCAGGGCAATGAGTCACAAAAGTTACCGAATGGAGTCCCATAGAGGACCCAGAATATCCTGGCGGACAAGTTCATGGATCATTGAAGAAGAGATAACTGAAAGATTGGGACTGTAGAAAACAACAGCGACAGTTTTAATAAATTTTAATTTCATTGTCTATTCTATATTTTCAGTAGATTTGTGATTCGCTGCTTGTCTCTCCCAATTATCATGTTTTTTTTCCAAAAGGCAATGTAGACATATGGAATAATCACCAATTGGAATAAATCAGAGGTACAGATGTATATCATCAGCGTGAAAGTACCCATTGCAATGTTTTCATTTCATTTCATTTCATTTATTCCTTTAAGTAGGACAATCCAATTTAAAAAAAATATAGTTGACATCTTACAATACATACAAAGTATCATGAATGTTAGTATAAATATATCTAACAAATCTAATAAATATGAGTATAAATATATATAAAAATATAATACAGTATAAAATAATTGTTTGATAAAATATTTTCTTATCTATAACACACAATCAAATTATGTTTGAATTCTGCAATACTTTTTGGCTCTTTTATATTTTGTGGTAAACTATTGTACTGAATAAATCCTTTAAAAAATAAACTTTTTACATTATATGAGTTACTCTGCCTGTTTACATATAAATTATTCTGGCCTCCAGTATTGTATGTATGGATTTGGTTGACAGTTATAATAAACTGACCCAAGTATGTTGGAGTCAGTTCATGTATCATTTTATAGATATAGATCATAGTTGAGTAGGTCAGTCTTCGCTCCACAGTTAATTACTGTTAAGTTTATAGCATCAGTGATATAGGAGTTGACCTACTACATCGCAATACTACTCTCATTGCTCGATTTTGTGACTTTTGTAATTGGGATATTTTATTCAAATCAAAGCAGTAAAGTAATGTAGGGCAATATTCAAAATGAGGTTGAATGATAGTCTTGTACACAATTATTCTGGAATTTAGACTTAAGTTTTGAAACACTCTAGAAAAGAAATACAGTTTTTTCAAGATTTTCTTTTTGATATATTCAAAGTGGCTACTAAATAATAGGTGATTATCCAACATAAATCCCAGATATTTGAATTCCTTTACAATTTCAATTTTTTCATTGTTTATTTCTATGTTAATGTTACTACTATTTATTTGTTTATATTTATGAGGTGTAGTAATCAACATTGCCTTACTTTCACTTATATTTAACCCCATTTTATTCATTTTTAAATAGTTATCCATATTTTTTAGCACATTATTTATCTTGATCACTGCTCTATCTAAATTTCCATCACTTACTGATATCAGAGTATCATCTGCAAATATATGAATGTAGTCACATTCAACAAATTTTTTCATATCATTAATATAGATTAAAACAATAGAGGGCCCAAGATACTACCCTGAGGAACTCCATGATTCAGTGCAATAGCTGACGACATTTCATCACACATTTTTTTGTCTGTTTTCTATTTGTAAGGTATTCTCTAATCCAATTGGACACCTTACCCTCTATAACGTATTTATTTGTTTTTTTCAATAATATCTCTCTATTTACTGTTTCAAAAGCTTGTCTTAGATCCAGTGATACTGCTATAGTGTACAGATGATCACTCATTTTTTTCTTCCATTCAGTGACCGTGAGTTGTATAGCTGATTCACATGAGTGCTTCGATCTAAAGCCAGACTGATTAATGGATAGCAGATTATTTGAGTTAATATATTCTAATAACTGTTGATAAACTATTGACTCTACTAACTTTCCTTCAAATGGCACCAAGTTGATTGGTCTAAACTCACCACTTTTACAAGTATTAGCAACCTTCTCGATAGGTGTTAGTTTTTAATTCCTCGGGAAATGTGCCACTTTCCAATGATACATTCACAAAGTGGCACCACCTCTGCCCAATAACATCGAAGGTATGTTTAACAACCTTACTGTTTAGTTCATAAATTTGACTTCCTTTATTTTCTAAATTTTTTATAATTATATCCAACTCATATATAGATCCTAATTTAAAATTACTGAAATGATTTTCACCCCACTGAATACTCAATATCTTCAATATCTTCAATACTAGACACCATATCATCAATACTATTCACAAAGAACTCATTAAAATGCTCAGAAATCTCTCCTTTATCTTTTACACAAAAAATCTGAAATTTTTTTTGGAATTGTACACCATTGCAGAAATCATTATTAATTTGTTTGGGGTTTATAAATTTTTTTAGTGTTTTCCACATTAGACGTGGATTATGCATATTCCTGTCAATTTGGTTATAATAATAACGATTTTTTTTCTCTTATCAAATTAACAACAGTGTTACGTTTTTGTTCATACTTTTCCCAGATGGTTATATTAGAGATATTTCTGAAGGTTTTATTTGCACCATCTCTTTCTCTGTTTAATTTTTTTATATCATCATCATACCAAGGTAGGTCGTTTACACCATATGTTATTGTTTTCACGGGTGCGATCTTATTAACAGATTTGACTGAAATATCTTTAATATTGTTGTAAATGTCGTTAACATCAATACTATTCAGTAGGAATTGACTATCAATTAAATTTAAATTTATGGTATACAGGTTTTCATCGGTTAACTTTCTGAACATTCGAGTACACCTCCCTGCTGTAGCAGGTCTTACATTTTGAAAACATTTAACAGTTATAATGGAGTGATCAGTGAGCTTGGGCTCATCCGATACTTCAACTTCTAACTTATCCTGATTTATCAATACATAGTCTATTAAACTTTTACTGGTGTCAGTTATTCTAGTATATGTTTCCACATTTTGACGTATACCATGAGCATTGAAAAAATCTTCAATTTTTTTAACATAAAAATCATTAGACAAGAAGTCCAAATTAAAATCACCAGCTAAAATCACTCGAGGATTCCTGCAAAATATTTCTTCACATATTATCTCCATTTGCTCGAGAAAAGCTGCATAACTTCCACTGGGTGAATGATATAGACTTCCATATTATCCATTTTGTGCTGCCGCAGTTTACGGATATAAATTTACACCAATAATTTCCATTTTGCACAAAGGTTTTAACGTTTGTAAATTTAATATATTTTCTAACATAAATAATTACACCTCCTGTGTGTCTTGAGTTGGAATCGCATTTTATAAGTGAATAGCCTGATATTTCAAGGTCATGGTTATTTATGTCTCTTGTAGTTCGAGCTTCACTGAGTAAAATAATGGCAGGATGGTAACAAACAATGTCAGCTATCAATTGAATTTTGTGAGCTAGCAAACTTTCTATGTTTAAATAAACAATATCCACATTGAACTCAATTGGTCTATATTCTCTTTTGTCTGCTGTATAATGCAGTTTTTGCTTCGTGTTTATTTATTATTTTTGGAATTCCGTTCAGATATTTTATAATTTTAGAATTATCACCTTCAGCTATGGTGTTATTCAGCTTCATTTTTAATTTTTTGAAGTACTCTCGTTGTACAGTGCGTGTTATACTCGATATAAAAATGAATAGGACCTCTCCTAATCGTATTATTTGTTAATGACGTACCTCGGATTATCAAGCACCCACAATTTTTCGAACAGTTTTCATTTTATGCTGAATCTCAAGCTTTTTCAACGAAACGATAACGTAGAATAATCGGAGTGCTTCAAATTATCTTGATAACCTCTCAAGTTATTTTACAGAGTCTAACCTATCCTTAATGAATCTGAATGTAAACTCATTCGTTTTAATTACTGTTGACGACCATGGAATCAGAGAGAGTTGAGGAAATGAAAGATCTCGGATTCGTTTTCTCAAGTGTGTTTGGTTTCATGAGGCACATCGAATAACTGGTATCTTCACTTGACTATTACTGTTCAAATCTATTGTTTGTTCAAAGTTCTAATATGGTTATTCAATTTGGAAATCAAAGACAATTTCCTATTGTGATTTGATAGGGAAAATCCAGGAACAATACTGTGAAACACTGTCTCCTAGAAAACATAAGGTCTCAATTCCGCCAAATTCTAAAATGAAATGTAAAATCATTGTGTTTTATAGATATATCTGATCCGATTCATTCAATGATGGTGGTTTACGAAATAAATATACATTGGTAACATGGATAAGTGGTAAATATATGATGATAGCTTTATACAGTGTGGCTTTTTATATTCTTTATTCCCCCCTTAACTTTTAAGGTTAAAAAGGAAAAATTACTACTTCTTGAGATGAAATACATTCGGTTTTCTCGATATATGCTGCGAAGGGGCACATCAACTAAAAAATTTGAATAGCATGGGGAGTCATGTGGCACATCGTTGAAAAGATAATTCAATAATTTCTTTACCCATCTAGTATTTTTTTTATTGTTTCAATACTTCTTTGTGCAAGACTGGTAATGCCCCCTATTGACTCGATAGCTGAAGTTTCCCTGTTTTATTTCCAATACTCACTATGTAACAATTTCAATTTTTTAACAATTTCTAAATAATCTACCACGATGAAACAATTGTGTGCTCACTACTAGTTCCAGATGAATCGAAGTTTTTTCTGTCAAAGGAAAAAGTAAATAAATGATAAAAAATATGTGTATTGATACGATAGTTCACCGCATTTGGAGGTTATCCATGTAAAGTTATGTCTGTTTACATGATATTCTGAATATCATAAAGTTATGCTACCTCTGTGTACTTTTAGATATGACAAGCAATGTGCTTGCTCGTCAGTTTATTGAGGTCGCAGGTTCATAAGGTCTCGAGAACATAAAAAAGTGAGGGAGCCAAGTAGTTTAACAAATTAAAAAAAGTACCCATATAACCCTGGCTAGCTTCAACCTAACGTAAAACCACTGAATAACATCAGATTCAACGCAAAACTATTTGATGAAATTATCAAATAATATAATAATCAGAAAAGGAATGAGATTCAAATTGTACCTGAATATGGGATCCCACTCTTACCCTTGCAAGGATGTAAGAACGTTGAACGGTCCCTGAATAATAGGAACACGTCCAACACTCTCTAACACTTATAATTGTCAACAAAATATTGGGTAGTACTTATACAGTATAAGTGACGATGTTTACTCTCAGTACTTGAACTGCATTACATTTATCATTAGTTCACATGTAAGGCCAATTGCTTCTGTAACCGAAACCAGTTGGTGGAAATTAAAACACAAATAAATAATCCTCTGCGAGGTACTTCGTCCTGATAGAATGCCGTGTTTGATAGACAACTCGGAAAGACATCAAAAGTATCTCTGTCCTCTGTTCATAAGGCTGATTGATCAGTTTGCAACACCGTCCAGGCGTTTCCGAACTCGCAGTTTAAGTCGTTATTTGCTTTTCATAACCGGCTAACACCGTCTCACGGAACTTGGTTAATAGTTTTACTATCCACTCCTAGACGATCAAATAGAAAACGCAAAACATCTCAAATATTCATCGAATGAAAACCTCACGTCCCGGAATTGGAGATTGAAATATCGTGGAATAACAGAACACTTACCTCTTTGCTGCAGTTTTTGTGATGCAGTTGGAAATGTATAAAATTCACACGTACCATTCTTGCAATCGACTACACAGCAATAGCGAGGGCTCATTGTTTTTATATGTATGTTGTTATTATAATACCCAACCGTGACCGTTGCCTCTACGATAATAATGATGTTTATTCATCTGAAGTATGGTACAATATTTTTGAGTGATTTGTGAATAAACAGGGAGACATCAGAACTGAAAGTTTTCAGCTTGTGCTTGTAATTACCAGGATCATTACCTACTTCTGCCACCATGGGCGCTGTCATAGTTTCATCTATCCCCTCCAGCCTAATGCACACAGCGAATATGCATTTGAAATGTCAAGTATAACAAAATTTAAGGAGAGATTCGACCTCTGACCATGGTTTGGTGAGCATGTGGCGCTCCCTGGTTGGAGGTCAAGTAAATGTAATTTGTAAATGTCCGCCGTTTATAACGTGCAGTGTAAAATACATGTTAATTTGTGAAGTTCAACAAACATTTTGTGTAGAAATCAGTCCCTTTCTTCTCCACGCCAGTAACCAGGCTGGATGACAACGGATTTATCGGAAGAAGGGGCGCTCGGGCACTCGTGGTATCACTTCGAGTGAGACTTCCACGGTGCCATACGAAGGGGAGTAAGGGAGGTATTACCTCACGAGGCCCCCGGATCTGTGTAGATGGTTATATAACCGAGCACAAAAAAATTAAGTAGAAGAAGATGAACAAAATGCATATATTGTAAAAAATGTATTAACGGAATGAAAAAAAAATGATGATTGAAAAGAGAATTGAATTATCTTTTCCACAATGTGCAGCTTGACTCTTCTGCTATTTGGAATTTTTAAGTCGATGTGACCCTTTGCGCCACCTATCGAACAATTACAATGTTTTCTATTTCAAAGAGTAGTATCGGTGATATCATTCAAATAATTTTGGTCCCGTTTTTCTATGTCGAACTGTTCAAAAGTTAACAGAGAGGGGCCGCACTCGCAATTGTGATACCGTATAACAACCATAGTTGAAAAAAAAATTGAATTATCTTCTCAACGTTGTGCAACTTGATCTCTATGCCTTTCGACATTTTCAAGTTGATGTGCCCCCGCGCCATCTATCGAGCAATTACATTGTCTTCTATCTCGAAGAGCAGTATCGGTGATACCATTCAAAATAATTTTGGTCCCATTTTTCAATGTCGAACTGTTCAGAAGTTAACAGAGAGGGGGGCACTATAAAAAATCGCACTAGCAATTGTGATTCCGTAGACCAACTATAGTTGGAAGAAAAATTGAATTACCAGTGAATCCCAGTATTAAATTTGCCGATGACACGGTTTAGTCAGTATGTGAAACTAAAGTGAGTTTTTGATCGAAAACAATTCCCATATCTATCATTTCGTTGACTCAATTGATGGGGATGTTATTATTCTCATAGGAGCATTCCAAAACGCTTTGCTTCCTAGAAAAAGACACTACATGACAATCCGATATGTTTAGATATCACCTCAGCAATACCTCTTCAGCTAATTTGTTTTTTTTCTATCACTTTTTGCACTCGCATCTTCCTTGATTTCCTCACTATTTCAGATAAAAGTAACGACTTGTGAATTAACGGGGTGATGTGAATCAATGTTAACGGTAATTTAGGTGATTATCACTTTTTATGTGCATTACAAGTGGATCTGATATTTGCATTATAAATGGAAACACGAAATGGAAAGTCGTCTGATTTTCTACCTCGTGTATGATCACATTTTCATGTAATTCATTGGGTTAAACTTTTTTACATCATTTCCTCCACTCATAATAATATCTAGCAGCCCAACGTTCATCGCCTGTAAAGATCCATCCCATATCCGTTCTGACTAAAGGGCAGCAACATTTCACCAAAATTTTATGCGTTATTCCCTATTGCCTTTCCTACCTTTTATATTAGTTTTCGAATGGAAGGCGGAAGGGTCTTCAAAGGTTATATACATTCAACTTCGTATTCAAACAGGAAGGATTTGTTACTTATATAACGTTCTTCATTTGAATATCCCATATGTCGATCGATTTTCCATTGATGAAATATTTATGAAATCTGCTGAACTGACATACTGCAAAAAAGTTATAGTAATAGTAATTTACGTAACAAGTTCCGAAAGCGATATTTCACGGGATGAGTGAAATATGAACGAGCCGTAGGCGAGACCTGGAATCCTACGAGTCCCGTAAAATCAATTTTGGATCGTGTTACGTACAATATTTTTTCTATAGCCGTTGTGTATGTTAAAAAGGATATCAATAGTAACGTATAAACTTTATGAAGACAATTACATATAACAATCACTCTTATAATTACTTTACTTATGAATATTAATTACACAATTATCACAATTACTTATATTAGTATTATAAGGGATATTAACAGAAGTGGCAGTGTTGAAATTAGAATGAGACGCATCAGTTATTGTACTCGTTTTCGAGATATTAATTTCGTCACGGCCATTTTCAATCTGTGAAGCTATGTGAATTTTGTTTATTATGTATCCCTCTGCTACATTGGTTGACTCCTGTTCAAGTTGGTTATACTACCACCACTTTCAGCGAGTAGTGTGGCTGAGCTCCTGCGTAAACAGTGTATCCTTTGGGATTCGGTAATTTAAGAAATTCAGCAATTGTGCAGGCGATTTTTCCAAAAGTGTGAATACCAATGGGTTGTATAGTACATTTTCCGTTTTTATAATAAACAAATAATCTACTATGTGGTGTGTTTGCTTGACGTAATGACAAATATTTTCTGTATACAGAAATATTATTTCCTCCAATGACGACAAAGGTTCTATCCATATTCGTTTTAGAATTGGGAATTTCAATCACTTACATGGTTGTCTTATCTTCTATATCATCCAAATTCATTTTACAAAGCTCTTCACGACGGCAAGCGCCTGCCAAACTAATTATTTATAAAAAATAAAAATAAAAAAATTATCATAAGGAAAAAGGAGAATTAGATTTAATTATATTACCTTTGTCATTAGGTAGATATTATCTCCAGCTTCTGATAAGGAGTGATCTATTTCTTCTTCATTCAATATTTTTGATTTTTTTGGTTTATAACCAATGAATTTTCTTTCGAAGAAAGCAATAACTTTGGGATAACGGCTTATATCTATATTATTTTTAATATTAATTCTGGACTTAATCTTCGAATAATTGCTCCAGAGGCTTGATGGCTTTGAAATTCTGGATTTTTCCATTAGATATGCAAGAATCACTTGTTCATTTATAGTATGCACATTTTTATCATTGATCCATTTTTGGAATAAACTGTAGCTCAATTCATACCTCTCTTGATTTTACCGGCAATAATTCATAAGTAGCCGCTTTAGCAGATTCACTAATCTCATGTGGAATCATGTCAGCCTCACTTTCACTACTGATTTCCATTCTTTGGATTTGAAAAGCAAAAACACACTCATCAATGTTACATGACAAGCGCTGTCATGTTATTGTCACAGCCGCCTACATAGATACCCAAAATCGTCGCGAATGTAACAAGAATCGTCCCGAAAGTAACAAAAATCGTCGCAAAAGTAAAGAAATCATTTTGAAAGTGAAAAAAATCGTCCCGAAAATAGCTACTTTTGGTACCATATGCGTAAAGTAGTTCTTTCGATTCAATAAATCATGCCAAACATTTTATCCTCGAGACGGCTGCAGAAAAATTATTTAGAGTATTAAGTTAGCAAACATTCCGGAAATTCTAAACTAGATATCGAAAATGATTATGAAAATACCAATTATAACAGGTATTTGATTAACTAGTTTATTAATGGTGGCGATTAATGATCGAGATATTTATACGCGAGAGCGAAGCGAGCGCATTAATGTTCCAAAGCATTAATCGCCATTTAAATATATGAGTTGATTACAAAAAGAAACCGTCGACCTCATTTCTGGGGTCAACGTGGAATTTTCGATATACATTTGCTTCTACTAGGAGGAAACTTACAATATTTGGATTTTAAATTACATACATTTGACAGCGCGAAGGTAATATGATTTGACATTTGAATTGTATTTGAATTCGTGTGTTTAGTTGCCTTTACCATAATGAGAGGGGTGAGGTGCTATATCTATACTGAAATGATATTTTATACATGTATTGAAAAAAAAAAGCTGACGAATATCCATAATCTGTGACGTACTGTACAGATCCTCAGAAGAATATCTACGCGGTTTTGACATAACTATTTTTAGGAATCTTTTTTGTGGAATTTCAAGTGGATTGATATGTGTACGCGCAGCTGCGCCCAATGCCTGTATTCCGTATCTGAGATGACTCTCTACAAGGGCAAAATACAAGGTTTTCAAGTTCTCCGTTGGTAGGTACTCTTTCATGTGTTTGAGGGTAAATATTATATTTTGTAATTCTTTCATCACGTAGTTGATATGTCTATCCAACCTCAGATGCCGATCTAGATATACCCCTAGGTATTTGATTTATTCCACTGATTGGATACCAGGTGTCCTTCCGTTTATGTTTTTATTGATCTGTTGCATATTTGTCATGCCGACAGCATTACAGCTGAAAGGCAGAAATTTAGTTTTTTCGAGATTCATGGTAAGGACTTTGTGATCAAACCAGTCTTTCATTACCTTGAGGTCTTTCTCTACTTTCTTCCTTAGATTTGACCAAGTATCTGCTACATATAAAACAGCAGTGTCGTCTGCAAAACCTATCATTTCTCCACTTATTTTCAAGCTGAATAAGTCATTAAGGTAAAGATTGAATAATGCTGGTCCCAAGACCGTTCCTTGTGGTACTCCATATTCAGTGTCTAGTTTTTGATTTATTTCATCCCCCACTCTGACAACTTGCTTTCTTGAACTCAAATAGCTTTCAAATAAATTTAGCACCATACATCTGATACCCGAGTTCTCTAACGCTTGAAAAATTAAAGTGTGATAAATTCTTCTGATATGGATTACAATGGAAACCCTTACTGGAAGGACATCTTGCATTTGGCAGAGCAATAATGGATTGACTCCATCATCCGGAAAACACTCCATACATCAAATGAACAAGTTAATTCTCATCATCCTTTTTGACAGAACTCATGACATTAGTTGAAAAAGACCACGTTCAATCACTGCGAATGAAAAAGAGAAAAAAACTGGCTAATTTTAATCTTCATTCAGAAGATTTTTTGAAAACGGGAACTGATACAGTTTCAGAAACGTCAAGAGTATATAGAGAAGTATCTTTAAATTCAATAATTTTTTTGTGATAGGCAAAAATTATATAACTGCAAGTTACTGACTAATTGAATATTTTTCAATTTGTGAAAAATAATTTGGTGTACGCACTAACTTTCCGGGACAAAGTAATTTATTTGCCCTTCTACACTTGTATAGATTCACTGATCCATTTAATTTTGTTTTCAGATTGGGGGAGATTATAATTCCCAAAAAAAAGTGTCGAAAATGAGTATTCCTCCACAAAAAACAAGCTTCAAACAATATATCCTGTTCTATTCCTACTGTGGCCGTTCTGACTGAAATGAGAATATGTCAAATGTGAACATGGGAATTATGGAAATCTAGAATGAGATAAAATTGTATGTGCCTATTTCCGAGATTATCATCAAAATTCACTCGGAGGTTCGCTTTATTGAAAAACTTTTTTCATACCTAGAGATCGTTAATCGAAAAATATACTCCTAATCCCCGATCGAAGAATATAAATGACACCATCGTACATAAACCCGAACGGAGAAGATAAAATCTTCCCTTCTCGCAATAATGAGGATGGAACAAAAAGGACAAGGTTTCTGACATCCCATTTTGAGCTCGGTGGAATAGGAGATAAGAGGAGCGGAAGATAAACCGTTTGCCGCAATATATCGGTAAATGCGTGACAATGTCTTTGTTTCTAAACACGAGTCTCATGGTTATTATACTAATACTGGGCGAAAATTTTACGAACGGTCTATCAGAAAAAATTATTAATAAGAAACCTTTTTAAAGACAAGCTTTTATTCAAATGCACTGGAAAGTTAAAATAAATTGCTTAAGATGTGTGACGTAGGTTATTCCGTGAGTTATAGATTCAGAAGCTGGTCGCGCAAAGTTTTCAGTTGGAATACAAACGCGACAAGCTTTTGAATCTATAACTCATGACGTCACACATCCAAAGCAATTATTTTCGTCCCCCATCTTGGAGCCGCCATTTTATTTTTTTCTCCAACAAAAGTTTCTCAATGCATTGTCACCGGAATTATGAACACCTGCCAAATTTCAGCTCAATCGGATGTCAGCAAGTGCTCCAAAAATGGATTACAAATTTTGAATAGGAAGGAATGACAGAATGGCATACGAACGAAGCAAGTTAACTACATGCTTGTAATAAAAATGAATTATATTTCTTCAAATGTATACATTCCCGGTAGTTTCATCACAAGTGAAGGATACATTTCCGTATCAATATTGTAGAAATTTCTTTAAAAATACCCCTACAGCGAAGCTGGCGGGGTATTTTTCAAAAGTAATTTGGTCAAGTGGTATTTTTGCAACAATATTGGCGGGAAAATATCAAAGTATATTATATAGCGAGCTTTAGCTATTACAAACAAACAGTAAAAAAATGATGTCACTTTCTCTACGTTCTTTCGAATTTCTTCTAAGGAAGTGTTTTCGAAACGTGACAGTGACTGAATTATTTTGATAGGTTTGGGTTTAGTGTAAACAATAGTAAATATCTATTTTATAGCAAGTAGCGTGTATATTCGCGAATATACACGCAACATTGTCGTATATTCGATGATATTTGGGATTTGATTGGTTAGGTAAATGCATTTGATTGGCTGAATTAATTTCGAGGTATATAATCATTATTTTGAGAGGGTGGTTATTATTAATGCCAAGGCAAAGAAAATGTTCTATATTATTTCAGTGCAGATAATATTTGCCTTGGCTTCGTCGGTTGCAGGAGAAAAAAAAACAATGCAATAATAGGAACTAGTAGGTAATTTTGGGACGACGCACACTGCGATATTTTGACAATCTAGCTGGACAAAATTATTTTAACCGGACAAAATTATTTTATTCGAGATTTGTGTGCCATATTAGGTGGTAACATAAATATTAGTAAATTAAAAAATGTTATGAAGATTTTAGATATATATTTCAAGATATTCACAACACAGAATACTACTGTTGTGTTTTGATTGACTCTATTGAATAACTCCAGAGTTCCTTCGATATATGCCACTTTGCTTCGAAAGGACGATAGGTGGCTATCTCAGCGTATACTGGGAACCGTGTGATATCACATATGGGGTACTTACCTCTAGTTGGTCATCTCCAAAGGGCCAAGTCGTCCCTCGGCGTCTACCGATGCTTGTTGTGTGTTCGGCGTTCACATCTGACCAGTAGTCGCCAGTAACTTTGGATAACACTTCCCCAATTCCCCAGTATTTCCCAAGAAAACGAACTGATTCTAATGATGACTTTTATTTAGGAGATTAATTTTGTGAATGAAATGAATACGTGAATGAAATAAATGGAATGAAGACTAGATAAAATAATCAACACATTAGAAACAAATTGAGCGAACTTTGTGAACAAAACTAAGTTAATTGAATAATACTCTGTAATCAATGGGTTATGAAATCAAACCACATGAAACTCAGTTACTTCAACAGTTGGAAAATTCTACTTAGAACAAAGAATTCCACGGTTTCTGTTGCACGAAATTTGGTAGCTATCTGAAACCGACTAGTTGAGCACTAATTCGCACGTAAGCCCTTACCTCGATACGGAATTAAATGAATCTTTGACTTTTCTCTAGTTCAACCGAAAAAAACTATTGACTTAAATGAATTTTCTGGTAAATTAGTTTAACCCGGGCCACGATGAAATATCAACTGACTATTTTTCTGCGAGAATTTACTACGTCAAATTCTCCTACTAAGTTTTTCTGAGAACTCCCCTCGAGACAAGTTTTGACCGGTCATAAAAATGAATTTAACCCCCATTCCAACTAATTCGTACGGGGAATAATTACCTAACCAATGGGGTGGTATTTTGCAAAATCATAAACAAATTCGTAATGACTCCATCGACCAATCCGACTCTGGTCGTGGGTGGAGAGATCACTTGATCTTCGTCATCCAAGAGGTGGCGCCCCTCCCCCCCCCCCCGTTATTCGAGCGGTTTTACTTAGAACTATAGAATTCTAATTTCTACTTTTCGTGGGTTTTAACAATTATTATTTCCTTTAGACTGCTAGAAGTGATCATCTTGTACAACTAGAGATGTCAAGTTTTCATTTGGAGAAAAACGATCAAAAACCCCGCCCTAACTCGTTGCAGCCTAATAAGCCATTAATCTACATACAAATAATTGTTCATGTGGGTGCTAATTAATTTCGCCAACGAAAACAAACAAATTCTCCCGTTGCATAAAAATTGGTTACAATTTCCCGCTTTCGGCTAGTGAACCTATATTTCTCAGCAAAATTCCCATATCTCGAAGGTTTATTCGGTGCGTGACGAAAACAATACGAATTATTTCACAATGGCTTTGCCTCTCTGTGCCAATTTGGACCGCTTGTAGTTTTCATTCACCCTTCAAGATTTTTTCTCAAACAACCGGCTAGCAGCGGTCGACATTGGTTCTTAAAAATTTCGTTTTCGACTGCTTGCACAGCAAACCTGCGTTCCAGATGACAAGGTTTCCCAAAACTGTTATTGTTTAAGTCCCTCAACTCCAACTGTTCATGACCCCTAAAAGAGAACCTTCTTAGGTCCCGGATATGAAAATCTGCTATTGTCCCGGCGATATATTCTTACAGGGTGATTGCTGAGATTTTATTACAATACACTTCAGGAAAATAATTACACGTTGAGAGAGAAATTCTATCAAACATTACAAAAGAGCAAAGGGAAATTCAGGAAAATTATATTTCAACATATATCTAACATATTTACAACAATAATATACATTAAGAACAAAAAAACACATATTAAAAGAGAACTCATCAAACAATACAAACGAGCAGGTAGCATCAAGGAATTTTAGGGAAATTGAGAGCTCTCCGACCTAAGACCTATAAGCATCCTGCCTTCGCTTTCCAAAGCCCTTGAAATGATAATGGAAGATCAAATGGCAGATTACAGTTACACACATCAAATAATCACACCTGTACAATCTGGTTTTCGTACTGGTCATAGCACTACTTCCGCTCTTTTGGCCATCACGGATGATATTTTCAAGGCCGCGGATAATCGTGAAGTCTCCTGTTTGGTTTTATTAGATTACAGTGAGGCCTTCGATACACTGGATCATTCTATACTATGTCTCAAACTTAGGTACTTTGGCTTCTCAAATGGAGCTGTAGAATTCATACGAAATTATCTATGCAATCGTACCCAGCGTGTTGTCTTAGAAGGTATTGAGTCTGATTCATTGTCGGTTGCTTATGGTGTTCCCCAAGGATCTATATTGGGGCCACTTCTGTTTTCTTTATACATTTCCGATTTTTTTGAAATTATAGAGTTTGCTAAAATTCATCACTACGCCGATGATACTCAGCTGTATTTATCTTTCAATGCTCTGCAACACAACGAAACACAAAATCATTTAAATGAAGATTTGAATAAATTGTACGAGTTTTCCACTGCTCATAATTTACGCTTAAATTCAAAAAAATCACAGATCATGTTTTTCGGTTCAAAAAAGAAGGTGGAAAGTGCTTGTGAAGATATGAAAATAAAAATCGGGTGTGATATATTGCCTATAGTCAAAGAATGTAAAAATCTAGGATTGTGGCTCGACTCTGAGCTGAGATTCACCAAACATGTAAGCTATCTTTGCCAGGCATCCTTCAACATCCTTAGACAACTCTTTCCTAACAGACACATGCTTTCCAAGCACTTGAAGCTTTCTTTATGCGAATCATTGATAACGTCCAAGCTATCTTATTGTGATAGCGTCTACGGACCTGCCCTCCTGAAGTCTGACCAGTATCGTCTGCAAAGAATACAAAACTCGTGCATTCGATTCTCCTTTGGTATTCGGAAATTTGACCACATAAGTACGGAATTCGATAACTCTAGTTGGCTGAGGTTGAACGATCTTCGAAATTTACACCTACTATCAATAACCCACAAAGTTCTTATAACGAAAACTCCTAAATACCTTTTGAAAAATTGAAGACGTTTTCAGCACTGAACGACCTCAGAACCCGAAATAGACACATTCTTGTCATTCCTCCTCACTCCACTACAATTTACACAAGATGTTTTTCATACAATGCTGCCAAATTGTATAACCAGTTACCCAATGAATTCAGACTGTACACACTTAGTAATTTCAAAAAGAGACTGAAACTTCAGCTAAAGAATAGGCAGTTTTTGTTCTTACGTTGATAGATCCCGCTTCTGATATATGTTTTGAGATGTTGAGTAACACTAACCAATAAGGTATAAAACAGTAACGAACTTATTATTAACTTTTTGTATTTTGTTATATGCTTAAGTAGATTATTTGTGATGATTTTACCTTATTTATTACTTTTCTGTTTGTTTTAATTGTTTTTTTTGTTTTTGTTTTTATCTTTTTTTATGGTCGAGTTGAAAAACAGCTATAGCTGACACTACGCCTTTTCATCGTTCACCTTCTGTCCATTAATTAATACTGTTGAATTTTTCCTTTGTTATATGTAGAATTTGAAATGATGAATAAAGCCGCTTTATTATTATTATTATTATTATTATTTACGGAATCCTCATTAGATTCAATATCTCAATCAGATTTCTGAGAATCTCTATGTGATTCATCACGTTCAACAACTGGAGCCTTCAAAAGCTCGTACACTGCACGTGGAATTTTGTTAACTAGAGTAAACGGATCCGAAGAAATCAACAATATGTTCAGTAAATCTCTATTTCTATCAACACTAGAGGTTTTTCCTGTGAACAATTCTCTGAATTTCCTATTGTGTTCGTTTCCTGCTTCTTGGGCTCCTTACGGCAGTCGACCCATTGGTGAAACACATGATGAAATTATATCTTTCCCATGACATAATATTATATTTACACTCTCTGGCATTGAGTACCTGAATACTCCTTGATGTACAATTCTCTTGTTGCCTTGGAGTATTCATGGATCTTGTTAACATTCATGGAATACCCGCTATTTATGGTCTCTTATATGACATGGAAACGCTTAATAAACTCAACATTGACACCGGTTATTTCGGCTGTCTTTTCAGAATTTCGGAAAAACTTTGGGGTTGTATTTATTCACTTTCCATAATTTATTCATAACAAAGCTACATGTAGATATAGAAATGAACAGCGGACAAATAGAATACATCTTACGAGGCAGAATGTTCTGCCCACAGTTTATAGCTAAAGAAGCAGTTAGCTCACTTGGCCCAAATACATGTTCCAAAGTAACATCCACTCCAGGGAAAGAATTCAGGATGCGCAGAAGACTGTACGCGATTATCGCTCTTCGAAGTATACGAAAAATGTCAGTATTAGTAACACAGTAACACGCGGTATGCGCGAGGGATAAAAATCAGAGTTGCGCAGTGTACAAACGGGAACATAAAGATCAAAGTGCCGACGCCAAGTGAGCTAACTGCTTCTTTAGCTATAAACTGTGGTTCTGCCTGTGTGTAAGGGATGAAAATATGGTAACTGACATTGAATGGGGTTCATGTATTAAAATGAGTACTAAGTATAGATAAAATATAAATTTGGATTTTAACTTAAGCTGGATACATTTGGATAGAATATAAATGAATAAAAACAATCAATAGATATATATATATATATATATATATATATATATATATATATATAATTATACAGAAATACACTATTAGAAAATATAATAATAGGATAAACGTGAAGGAGAGCGGGAACAACGTGATACACAATATACGGGGTGTTACCAAATGAGTGCGGAAGTTTTTAGGGGTTGATTTCTTGTCGAAAATTAAACAAAACTCCCAGGCCTTTTCTTGAAAAGTTACACGCTTCCAAAAATGAGAAAAAAAAATTACTGAAGAGTTGAAGAAATGGCAATTTATGGGCATGTTATACCAATGAAAATACTACCTATGGATATATTTTTGATTTTGTTGTGATTTTTCGAAGGGATTGTACATGTAACCCCTATTCCATTTTTCACCAGAACTTTTTAAGAAACAAAATGTCTCAATTTAAAAATGTGTTAAAAAAAACGATTAATTGCAAACAAAATTAACTCGTGTGTTGTGTGCGTAAAAGCAATAGTTACCTGATAAAAAAATAAAATACAACATTGTGCATGAATGGAATCGAAAAAATATAATCTGTCACGTTTTGTTTGCACAACTTGTGACCTCAATCGTAGTATTTTAGAATTATTCCGCTTGTTTTAACTCCTAATGTAGGGATATACCAGAACCATGTTTTGTTTTGATATAATATCAAATTAAAAATACAAACAAAACAAAATTATGTGTATTACAACAAAGAAAAAGGCAATAAGATCAAACCGAATGGAGTTATGGAAACTGCTCGAAATGACCACCTCCAACCATTAGACAGGAATCAAGTCTTCGTGTCATTGACTGGCGCAAACGTTGAAATATTCCTGGTGTGTTTTGGATTATCTCGCAGGCTGCAATGATACGATTCCTCAAATCATTCATACATTCAATGGGGATCGTATAAACCAAGGACTTCAAGTGACCCCAGATGGAAAAGTCCAAGGGGTTTGCGTCTGGAGATCTGGGAGGCCAAGATTGAGGTCCTGCTCTGCCTATCCAACGATTTGGATACACGTCGTCCAAGTACTGACGAGCAGTTATGCTGAAATAGACAGGCGCGCCATTCGTGCATAAACCACATCCGTGGTCGAATAGCTAGTGTAACATTTTCAAGAGAAATGCGAAGCTGCTCCTGGAGAAATTTTGTGTAGGTGGCACCAGTTAGCCTCAACGGTAGAAAATACGGTACAATATTTTCGCCAATAATTCCGGCCAACGCGTTAAGTGAAAATTCATATTGATACCGACCTTCTTGAATTGCATGTGGATTATTTCCGGCCCATAGATGATTGTTATGGAAATTTGTAATACCTTGCCTTGAAAAATTGGATTCGTTTAGTGGGTATCACGTTTCTAAAAATTGAGCATTTTGGGTAATCATTTGTAGACTCCATTGACAAAAGTCTACTCGATGGAGTGAATCTCGCAGCAAAAGTGTCTGGACCCGTTGAATATGGCAAGAATACAATAGGTGAACCTTTAAAATTTTCCAGGTTAGTTTATTGCTAACATTGAGTGTAATAGCAATTTGTCTTATACTTAATTTCAGATGATCTCCAATCATATTCAGAACCACTTCTTCCAGTGCGGGTGGCACGACCACAATCAGTTGTTCGTTTTTGAAAAGTCCCTGTTCCACAGAAACGTTGGTTCAGATGTGCAAAAACTGTGTTATGAGGTATCACGCGCTGAGGATACATCTCTGCATAGAGCCGTCTAGCTTCCAAAGAATTTCCATTGGCACGGCCATACATAAAATGCATATCGGCCATTTTAGCGTTTGTGTAATTATTCATATCGAAGAGGGTCTTCTAGCTTGATGTGCTTACATATCCAGACGATAGAAAATATGCAAGATGCATTCAAACAATCTGATCCAAGAATGCAGAGGTAACAGACCCAGTGAAAGAAACTCACTTTTCACAATCTTTTGCAAAATGAGCCCTACATCGTTCATTCCACTGTGTTTGGCACCACATAAATAGCATGTTTGTGTTGATGCAAATGAAGCAACTGCATTATAAATTTTCACGTCTATCATGCAGAATATCAATGTTGGCTTCACCAATGTACAATAATTTCAGTGGGCACCAGTGATGTTACTTACCCATTAACATGATCAACTTTGGTCACAATTATATCTGCAGTTTCTTTGGCAAACGCAAACTCAATGGGACGACAATATCTGGTAGAAGATGGTTTAGGATTTTGCTATACAATTTGTCCGCTGCTTTGGCCATTTACCGAATACATTTGTATAGGCACCATTCAAATGCTGAATGAACTTCCATCAGTAGAGTTCTCTTCAGAAAATTTTAGTTTGTATCGGTTTTATTCCGCGCTCCATCACAACCCCATTTTAGAATGATTTCTGGGTTTGTCAAATCTGTCAACGTTTTTAGGACCTCTTCTTGGACTGTGTGTAGACTTCAAATCGTGTGATCCATTGAGGATTGTAGTTTGACTTCAGCGTATGGATCTGTGACATTCATGTCATTAGGTTTTGCCGCTTTAACTTTGTGGTATGGTGGATTAATTTCTTTGTTTATTTCTTTTGTTTCTTTCCAGATGATATTGTATTGGTGTGTTGATAGATTGGCATCAATCATCAATGCCAAAGCTTGGTCATTCGGAAGCCCACTTTGTCTTGAGATTTCTAAACTCTTGTGCCTTTTTTTCCAGTTAATCTTTCGGGTGAAAGGCGGTGAAGCTCTTCAACAATAGTGGCTGAATCTGAAGACAGAGACCTCAAATACTAATTTTTATGACCCCAACTCAAAAACTAATGATACTTCTATACAAGCCTTAACTCCCATTTCACCCCCTTCAGGGTCCAATTTTCAGAAACCGAGAAATATGTTTCTTCATTTGAAAAGAAGAGCCCACGTACCAGTTGTCATGACTCTTACTTCGAAACCAACAATATATCCAGCTGCCTTATCAACCCCTTTTCATCCCTTCAGGATGGAATATCTGGATAAGTAGTTATCTATGTCATCATAAGGATAGGCTGTCGAAATTTCAGTTCTTTGGGTCCAGCGGTTTGCTCTGGTCGTTGATCGTCAGTCAGTCGGTCAGTTAGTGAGTCAGTCAGGACATGTATGTTTATAGTTAAAACTAGTTCTCCAAAGTTGTTGTTATTTTCCACATCATTTAGTATGAAAACTCTAGATGTTTAGCAAATAAATATTATTTTTGTTTATTTTCTGTTCAAACATCAACCAAATTATCATTTTATAAAAATCCTTTGTTGTGATTCCTCATTTGAAATAATTTCCGAAAATGTTCATACATATTTCGAAACTGAGCTCATATTTGAACTTCTCAAGTTTAGCTAGGGATTCTCAAGTGGGAATCTCCTGAAAGAAGCTTGATTCATATGAAAAAATGTTCTTATATTTTTACATTATCGCCCTACGGTGTGATGACGACAAGATGGCGTGGCCATTCCATTCTAATCAAAATTGACACTTTTACACCTTTTATAATAATACTTCAGAATCTTCCGTGCAACTAGTACTATCGTAATATATTATCCCTAGGATTTCCATAATAATTATTCCAAATTATTCTAAGAATCGAATCACTGAGTGGATCATTGTTTTCCACTTGACTGATACTTATTCGCCATTCCTTTCCAAACGGATTGTTCTGGGGAAAACAATTCTCAATTTATTCATGAAGCTCCGTAATCTTTGGTGTAATTGATGCCAGTCAATAGCATGAGATTTCAGAACAAACATGTCCTAATAGGCGATTCCATGTTTTTGTTCTCGTCAACTTGTGGTTTGAAGTAGATAGGGACCGGCCAAGTGATTCTCGATTCAATATTTGTAGTTTTAACTTATTAGGTAGATCTCATAAAACCATAATGTAATTCACAGCAACTTTATACTAAGAGAAAAATATTCCAAATGAAAGTATTGGAGCTCATAAATAAACTCTATGAAACGACTAATATTGGTATGGAAATGAAAGATTTGGAATTTTTCTCATTGTTTCAACAGCTGTCTATTTAAAACGATTTGGCCCATCTTGGAACTTAAGTATTGATGAAAAGTATTTTGTTTCATTCGCTCAGTGAAATTTGGTCTTCAATTTGTCTACAAATTTCTTTATCTCCCATATATTTATAGGGAAGTAACTCATAAACACAATACAAGAAAAAAAATTGATTTTAGAAATGACAAAGTTAAATTTACGTATATTCAAAAAAAAGTGCAGTATAGTTTGGTGAAAATATGGAATAAGCTGCCAAATAACATAAGATTGATGGAAAATGGCGCAATTAATAGGAGACTAAACATTTTCTTATTCAAATGCATTTCATAACATTGAAGAATATTTTCAACATGATAGTGAAAGTTTGTGATAATTGTATATGCAGATACCTAATGTTGATCTATGAGAGTGTGTGTGTATAAGTAAAAGTATGTGAGAATATATGTCAATTTATCTATATGTATATGTATGTGTATATACAAAAGTGTGCGCGTAAGTGTATAACGGTACCTATTAGAGTATGTTTCATTTAGATTATAGAGTATGTTTTATTTGGATTTAGAAACCCATTATTTTATTTTAAATGCTTTTCAACAAGTCTGGTAATTGGGATTTGATCACTTTCCCTCTTAATATTTGTGAAAGTTTCTCAATTTCATACATTTTCATTGATTTTATTATGACAGGTAGTATAAAATGACATACATGTAAATATTTCATCGTAATCATTGTAATTATATTTAGGATCATTTATTTGACATGTTCCACACTTCTATGAGGTATGTAAATTAACAGAACGAATAAGGATATCTATATATATATATATATATATATATATATATATATATATATATATATATTATATTATATATATATATATATATATATATATATATATTATACATATATACTAAAACTAATCACAACAAAAATTCCAGAAGTCGAACCACACACAACCATAACCCTAGATGAATTCCTAATCGTAATAGAATTTAACGTCCACATATTTCATATGCAACAACACCTATTATGAACAGGTCGAAGGCTGCGCTATGCGATCATCCATGTCTAGGGTCATTGCACAACTTGTAATGGAAGACTAAGGAACACAAACAATCGCTAACCTCAATTTCAAATAACCCTTTCTCTACAGATACGTGGATGACTGCATATTACTAATCCCTAAATAAAAATGCAACAACACTCAAAAGCAATTCAATACATACCAAACTTCAATTCACTATAGGAACTGAAATAAACCAGCAAATCAATTTTCCCGAGCTCAAAATTCACATAAACGAAAAAACCATCAAAACAGAATGATACACAAAAGAAACCTGGTCAGAAAGATACCTGCATTTTAAATGAAACCACCCCCTATCCCAAAAGAAAACAGTTATTGTAGATTTAGCTGACAGAGCAATCAAGCTATCAGACCCGCAATTCAGACCCAAAGCCATAAAAATGGCAAAAAAGGCAAAAGCAATTACCCCATAAAATTGATAAACTCTATTATGAATCGAAAAATTTTATAATGAAACCAAAAACAGCAAAGACTCAACACAAAATACATTCTACACATCCATTCCATACATGAAAGGACTCTCATATAATAAAACCCATCAAAATCGGAAACAAAAGTCAAAAAAACTTTCATCAAAATTAAAATCTGAGATCCCACTAAATAATAAAACTCACGTCGTCTACCAAATCCCATACAGAGATCCCTACTGCAAAAAAGTATTTATCGGATAGACACAACATCTCGAAAATAGAATAAAATCCCACAAATATACTCATAACGCAGCGATAGTAGATATACCACCACCCATGATTTTGACTACAACAAAAAAACTATTTCATGCACTGAACCACAACAAAAGAAAGACCGAAATTATTGAAATGATCCACATTAAAAGAATCCAAATTGTGTAAATGATATAACTGAAATCAGTCATCTAAGCAGAATTTACTACAACCTACTATAATTACATCAATAAAAAACCAATCATTATATTGACAATAACGACCAACTCATGAACACAACAATTGTCTCACACAGGAAACGAAAAATCAAACCACTGAAAATAGACACAAACATGGAAAACAATAAAAGAAGGAAGTGCTGGTGCAATCTCATTCCGAAGGTACAAAATTAACCATACAAAAATAAGGATAGGAAAAAAATTATAATGTTACATACAAAACAATCAATTAATGATCACATACATGTTCTATAATTGTAGAAATTCAACTTCTGAGCTGTGAACGCCTCCACCTCCTGATGAAGACTAGGACACTCCCGTCGAAACGTCGACATCAACAATAAAAAAAAACACATTTATTTATTACGAAGTAATTAACCCAGAAACCACAATCCACAAGAAAAAGAAATCCGTATATATAGAAATATGTATACAGGGTGTCCCTGGACTTCCTCTTTTCCTCTCGGGAATGTATAGTCAAAATTTCACCAGTACTTCGTATAACTTTTGTTCCTAAAAACCTTCGTTACCAAGTTACGGGCCCTCAAAGTTACAAAATGAAAAATGTTTTTCTTTGATAACTTTCAAAGAGAATATTCAAAATCATCTAAATTTTGGTGATTGACTGAACAAATGAATTCCTTCGATGAGCTTTCATGCAGGAGTCAGTTGTTTTGCTACAAAGTCAGGAACGGACTACCCCCGATGGTCCACACCCCAAAACTTTGAAATGACAGATAATTTTTCAAAAGTTTTCAACAAAATAAGGTTACGTAGACAATTTTCTGAATAAAAGTACCCGTGTGGAAAGTCGATCGGAGCAACGATTCTTGATAAAAATGCAGTTTTACTCGACGATATCAAACCCGATCGTCCACCATTATTTGAAATGAAAAATTTTCACAGTAGAAGTTTCATTCACAATGTAGATATTTTTTCAAATGAAATATCAAGTTATGTAGATTCGTGGTGTTTTTGAACTAACAAGCTACTCCACTATGAAATATCGAATTCAGTCCATATTTTGTATGTACGCGTGGAATAAGCACGTTTCGTGTTGTGTTATCTGAATCTCATGAAACTCAACATTCGTATTCAAAGCTCAAATGTTGAGGAGTGTCACTGATAAGTATAATTTCATGGGAGGAAATATTCAACCCGAAGATAAATTTAGCTGAAAAAACGCAAATCGCAAGACATAACTAATAAAAAGCAAACGCATAAACTACAAAAACAGCTGCACATGAACAGGTGAAAAATATCCGGTGAATAAATGTATGTTCCATTCCTTCCACAGATGTTGACGAAAACACTTTGTAGAAAGAATCAAAATTCGTTATGAACATTGTACCTATCATTTCTATTTTTATTACAAATTAATCTTTTCGAATAATGGTGGACATCTCAGGTTGGATGTCGTCGAACAAAAATGCAATTTCGTCAAAAATCGTTGCTCCGATCGATTTTCCACGCGAGTACTTTTGTTCAGGAAATTGTCCAGGTAACCTTGTTTTGTTGAAACATATTGACAAATCCCAGTCATTTCAATGTTTTGGGGTGTGGACCATCGAGGGTAGTCCGTTCCTGACTTTGTAGCAAAACAACTGACTCCTGCATGAAAGCTCATCGAAGGAATTCATTCGTTTAGTCAATCACCAATATTTAGATGATTTTGAATATTCACTTTGAAAGTTATGAAAGAAAATCATTTTTCATTTTGTAACTTAGAAGGCCCGTAACTTGATAACGAAGGCTTTCAGGAACAAAAGATATATGAAGTACTGGTGATATTTTGACCCCATCTATACATTCCCGAGAAGAAAAGAGGAAGTCCAGAGACACCCTGTATATATAAATATATATATATATATATATATATATATATATATATATATATATATATATATATATATATATATATTTATATATATATATATTATATATATATATTTAAAAAACCTGAAACAGGTCGATTTCTATTGTCAATTTAACTACTCGGAAAAACATCAAAAGTATCTCTGTCCCCTGTTCATAAGGCTGATTGATCAGTTTACAACACCGTCCAGGGGTGAGACTCCGTGTACCGTAGAATTGCCGTAGAATTCGTCGCTATTTGCTTTTTATCACCGGCTCAACACTGTCCCATGGAACTTGGTTAGTACTTTTACTGTCCACTTCTAAACGATCAAATGGAAAACGGAAAACGGAAAACATCTCAAATATTTATCGAACGGAAACCTCTCACGTCCCGGAATTAGAGATTGAAATATCGTGGAAAAATAGAACACTTATTTCTTTGCTGCAGTTTGTGTGATGCCGTTGGAAATGTATAAAATTCACACGTACTATTTTTGGAACTATTTTTGCAATCGACTACACAGCAATAGCGAAGGCCCATTATTATTATTATATGTTTGTTATTATGCTACCCAACCGTGACCGTTGCCACTACGATAATAATAATGTTTATTCATCTGAAGTATATCACAATATTTTTAAGTGCTTTGTGAATAAACGGAGAGACCTCAGAAACTGAAAGTTTTCAGCTTGTGCTTGTGATTACCAGGATCATTACCTACTTCTGCCACCATGGGCGCTGTCATAGTTCCATCTGTCCCCTCCAGCCTAATGCACACAGCGAATAATCATTTTCCTCCTAGATTTCCATTTCGTTTTCGATTCAGACTTTTGTTTTCATGTATTTTCTTTGTAACACGTGTCATATACTACCCTTACATCTTCGGAAATATGGTCCGCATATGTGTGGAATGGCAACAATAGATTACCTGCACTTTTCTATTACGCTGGCACGAACGAACATTGCGACATATCTGAGCAGAATACTGATTGATCCTCTGAGACCGAATTCATATCGTCTGTTCGTGATACCTGTTCCAGCTTTATTTGTACCTTCAGGCACGGTCTTTGTAAGATTCAGGATGACACGAGGAGTAATATCTTATATATTTCATGGATGAATTTGAAATGATAAAAATCAAGTCAATTTGGTACAGTACCAAAATAGTTTCCTTACCAGTAACTTTTTATTAAATTTTTATCGCAACTGAACACACGTAGGAAAATATGATAATTTGCATTATTATTCTCGAAAAAAAATTATTGGGATAATAACCTTCCACAATCTGAAAATAAAATTAAATAGATCGGGGAATCTTGACAATTATGTAGGAGGGCAAGAAATTACCTTGTCCTGATAAGTACTGCGTATCCCAGATCATTTTTCACGAATGAAAATATTCAATAAGTCAGAAACATGTCGGATTCTAAGTTTTGCCTATCACAAAAAAAATTATTGAATAAAAAGATACTTATCTATACACTCTTGACGTTTCGGGAACTGAATCCGTTTCTGTTTTGGAAAATATTCTTAACTAGCTGTCCCGACAGACGTTGTCTTGTCCAAATTTCTATATTCCCACAACTTGTTTTACTGAAAACTCTCGTCCGCGTAGAATTTCTTTTCTTCTATGTATTTCTTTGTGTTGGTTCATCTAGATTATGCGTTATCCCGTTTTCCCATGATCCCGTTTTTCCATTATTCCGTTCAATCGTTATCCTGTGATCCCATTATCCTGTAATCCCGTTTTCCTGTTTTCCCCCAATCACGTTATCCCGTTTTCCGGTTATGCCGTTTTTCCTTTTTCCGGTTATGCCGTTTTTCCGTTATCTTGTTTTCTCGTTATCCCGTTATGCCAGTTTATCAAATACTAGCTTATGCCCGCGGCTTCACCCGCGTAAATTTCAGGAAGATCATATTTTTATACGCGTTTTTGGTTCGATGCAAAATACAGTTTTGATGAATATGCTTACATTTCCCGTTCCCTTACGTTTATTAAAAATATTCCATAGTAGTGCGGATTGAATTTATGAAAAATATTTCAATAATTTTATTATTTCATATAGCCGATTTCAGGTGATGAATAGATTGAAAGGACCAAATATCAACTGTCAAATTACCTCAGATTTTTCTGGTTAATCTGACGAAAATATCACATAAAATTCCCCTCGCTAAATTCAGTGCAACCTATTCCAGGGTGAAATTACGTCAATTTTGTCAACCATAATTTAGGTTGGGATAATGTTAACTTTATGTATTGTCTCACAACTAACTTTAGGTTCAAATTGAAACATGGGACAAAATAAAATACTGCGTGAGAATTATTCTAATATTCCGAAAATAATTTTAACGATTATAATTTCGGAAAAAAAATCTTATTACTTCCTTGGAACGATACTCTCTAGTAAAATTCGATTATTCTATTACTGATACTCCTCGAGATATAAAAACTATTTTCAATCTTTGAAAAAAAAAATGAAATTAATTTAGCTTGACAAATTATTTGGTTTCAAAAAGCTTGATTCGCGAATTCTAATAAAATTAAAGTTGTTACCTACCAACCAATCATCATCCGATGAAATTAGGTAATTGGTTCCTACTTTTATGAATACTTTGTAAAAATTAAATACTTTGACAAGTTCTTACTTACCAACCAATCACTGCCCAATCAAATTAATTGATACCTTCTTTTATGAACACTTCGCCCGACAAGCTTTTTAAAACCAAATAATTCAACAAAAAATAATTAAATCATTGTCAGCGATGACTTGAACTCATTTTATACGTTTTAGTACACGGCTTGAATGATAGCTTGTCTTTAAAATGTTTTTTTATTAGCTATTTTATTTAAGTACGATATTGGGGCACAAAAATAATACTAAATCCTGTAAAACGACTCTGGAAGGCTTCCAACTCTCATTGTTTCATGAAAATCCAGATCTCTAGTCATTTATTCCAACATTTTGTGAATAAAAAACGGTGAAAATTCAGACACAACTTCATGAAGCAAACTGGAGTTATTTTTCCAGAGGAAATCTACTCAATAAGTTTGGAATCGAATTGTTCCTATCCAGTACGGAAATATATGAACTTGCCCTACTTCCATGAAAGCGGTTCGGGAATAGCACAAAAAAAAAGAGTCAGAACTGGACAAATTTTATTCAACAAGATCCTGTGACTAATTTTTCAAGTTAATGGCAAACAGCTGGGTTTTATAGGTTTGAGCTAACGCGATTTTTTTAAAGTAAACGACTCCATCTGCTACGATAAAAATGTTTTATAAAGTCCTTTCTATATGCAACCACGGTATTACAACCGTATAACTCTCTGTAATGATGCAAAAGGCTCACGGCTATATTATTCGGTATATGGAAAGAAAGAATAGTGGAATCTGATTACAAATTCTAGGGAATGGTTAGAACATTTGGAATTTTAGAGTAAAATATTATAGAACCCAAACTACATTCGAATCTATACCCGTATTAGTCGAGTCAATATGTGAGAAGAAATAAAAAAACTACTGGAACAGTCATTCACTTAACGGGTGCGAAAAGTATCACATTTCCGCATTTTTCCTACGAGTGTAATATACAGAGTGTTTCATAATTAAATGCTGATCCCAAAGGGTGATAATCCTTGGATGATTTTGAAAAAAGTTCTCCATATGAACATAGGTCCGCAACCGCTTTATTTCAGAGATACAGGATGTGTAAATTCAACAAAAACTCAGTTCTTCCCCAATATCTCTGAAACCGTTTTTTTTTATTTTAGTTCATGCAAAGTACGCATAAAAATACATTTTTTCCATTGTAAAGGATTTCTTAATTTTCATCAGTGGCGTCCCTGTTAACATGCTCTGCCATATTTTTCATCAAAATGATGATACGCCACTGCCTTTTTTCCAAACAAATAGTATGCTAAGAACACATTTCGTTGTTTTCAACATTAACAATTTTGACAATCCTTTAGCTAGATACGTAATATTATTTACGTTATAATAACTTGTTCAGTAGAAAAAAATCTGGTGAATTTTACAAATATCGAATTAGCAGACATGCATTACTTGTATGGGTTCGCTGACGGGATCGCATATGAAGCCATGCGACTGTATCAAGATCGCTTCCCAAATAAAATGGTTCTTGATGCTCGAACGATTTTAAGCACCCACAGAAGGTTATGTGAAACAGGAAGTTTTGAGCCAAATCATCACTTGAAAGGAGCACATCGGACTGCAAGAACTCCAGCAATTGAGGTAGCTTTTTCAAATTCATTTGACGAAAATCCTGAAATAAGTACGAAGCAAGTTGCCAATGATTTGAATATCGCCCATATTCTAATATGGAGGATTCTTCATGATTATTTATTATATCCCTATCACATTCAACGGGTTCAGGCTCTACTTCCTCGAAACTTTCCATTACGAGTGAATTTCTGCCAATGGTTTCTCCAAAAAGTCTTTTTTACCACGCAGATTGAATAGACATAATTATCGCCGATTTCTTGAAGATAATTTGCCAATTCTGATGGAAGATGTTCCTATTTCAATGCGAAATCGCATGTGGTGTATGCACGATGGTGCACCTGCTCATTTTAGTGCTCTGACACGCGAGTATCTAAACCAAAACTTTCATAATTGCTATATAGGTCGTAGGGAAACAAAGTCATGGCCAGCTAGATCCCCAGACTCAAACACTCTTGAATATTTTCTTTGGGGATATCTTTAGACTTTGGTGTACAGTCAACCAATTCTAACTGAGGAAGAATTGCGAAACTGCGTAATAGTTTCCTGTGAAGCAATAAGGAATACTCCAGGAATTTTCCAAAGAGTACACGAGTCAATGAGAAGGAGGGCTGAAGCGTGCATACTTGCAGGAGGCGGACATGTTGAACAGTTAATTTGATTTTGGTATTTTTTGTTCATAATAGTTATGTTTTTAAAAATAAAAAATGTATTTTTATGCGTACTCATTACAAAAACTAAATAATGGTTACCATAAAATCATAAAAATCTTGCCTAGATCCTTTGGTTACCACAATTGTGAAATTAAGACTAAGAGAAAAAATCGAATTGGGACAAGGACATGAATGTATTTTATTTTGTAAATCTAAAACCGTCCACCGGACGAAAAAAAAGCAAGAGACCAATTTCATGAGAAGATAGAGAACAATTACAAAAATAATATTTATTTGAAAAAAAAAAAAAGTCGCGTATCATTATTTTGATTAAAAATATGACAGGGCATGTTAACAGGGATGATGAAAATGAAGAAATCCTTTATTATGGAAATGATTCATTTTTATGCGTACTTTGCATGTAACAAAATTGAAAAAAAAATCCAAAGCCGTTTCAGAGATATTGGGGAAGAACTGATTTTTTTTGTTAAATTTCGACATCCTGTATCTCAGAAACAAAGCGGTTGCCGACCCATGTTCATATGAAGAATTTTTCTTAAAATCATCCAAGGATTATCGCACTTCAGGATCAGCATTCAATTATGAAACACCCTGTATTATATCTAAAATTTTCATAGAAAGAAAAGATATCTAATATAAGTTTCATTTATTTTCAATTCAAACTAATTATGAATAATATTAAAATTAAATGTACAATTGGTAGCATTATGCATATTTAACGCCGATCGGCTCTCCTTAGATGTGTCATGAAAGAAAGCTTGTTGAGTTTTCGCTGAATTATCGACAGGTGAGGACGCTGATTCGCGAGAAACGAATATCGATGGGGAGCTGGAGTTTGGTACGTGGCCACTGTTCATAGCTGGCAAAGCGGTCAAACTTGTCCGACGCAAAATGACTAACATTGCATGGCGTATAGTCTCGCAAGAAAAAACAATATTCCTCATACGTTCAACAATGGAAAAAAGGGGGCAGGAAAGTATAGGGTTGCTGGTTTTGAAAGAAGGTATCCAACAATCGTTTCAATAGCTCCAGAATCCACATCCCCAGCCAGAGCACAAGGTTTCAACAAAACCAACGTGACCAGGTTCTTCGCTGGAGTGTTTGAACGTTTTTTAAGAATATGATGGGCAATCTTCTCATTTTCGAGCGAATTCTCGATGTATGATTCTGCCACAGACGTAGATTTCCATCCACCGTGCCTTTTCAATGTTGGTGATGTTGGCTCCAGAGTCGGCCAACATTGTGGCTGACGACCATCGGAAACAATTACCGGAGTAATTCTCAGGATTTGGGAGGCCCAAGTAAGCAATGTTTGATGGCATTTTGTCAAAAGTAATAATTCTCACACATTACTTAGTGCATTTTCCCGATTTGAAGAAGAGAAAATACCGCCGATGATGAATATCAGCAGGACGCAGACTGGCATACTTTTTGTATAATTCTAGGTAGCTTGTTCTTCAATTTTCGGGGGGTCACAAACCACAAATTTTCTCATAATCTTGATTTCTGTGTTCGGCATGGTAATAACAAGAATATTTTTCTTGTCTATCGTCTTTCGTCATATTCGTCAATTCTTCGCGAGGGCACGCACAAGCTACGAATGGTAGCCACCTTCATCAAGGGAAAGTCGTTGTCCGGAGCATCAGATAAAAATTGATCGATTTCTTGTTTTTTCGAAAACCTTGGATTTCTGGGGTTTGAAACCTTTGTTCAGTCTTTTTAGATACGACGTTAATTTAAAATATTTGCTTATATCGATGTCTCTCTTCAATTCTACAATAAGTTTAATCATTGAGTACTTTGACCACAAGGTTGTCGGACAAAGATTTTTTTATAAGTGGTAAAAGTATACTATAACATATACAGCACTGCTCAAATGCTGCAAATTATTTCCCGTAACGCCAGCGAAACTTTCCTGGAACTAACTGGCTACTTATAGAATCGGCAGCCTCTAAGATTTTTGCTGGAATGTCAGCTACTAAATCTTCTGAATTGTTCATTTTCTATATTAAATTGAAGATTGAATATGAATATAACTTCAGGGTACCGCAATTCTGCTTTGTTGAAGTTAACAATCGCCACTTATTTATCCGATTCTATGGTAACGAGAGAATGTACTCGTAGAAAGAACGTACCATGTATCTCAGATGGATGAACTCGTCATTCGCTACTGTCAACCGATTCCAAAAGTAAGTTCACCCTGTATAGAAAAGTAACATACTTGGTAGAAAGTTTGCTCCGCAGTAAAGTGTGAAAAATTTGTGTTTTCCTGAACCGAACCAGTCTTGTACCGGCCTGGAACAGAAAACTAAGCCACCTGCACCATATATATTGGAGACGACGTTGAAAAATCTCCCTGAAGACAAAAAATCAGATGGAAATCTAATTGGAAATTGCGATCTGGTGAGCAAGGAATCAGTCTTTGCAGGGATCGGTTCTCTGCCGAGGGCCGATCTCCTGGAGGTGCTGGGGGCATTGTTGTCTTCCCTAGGTGAAGATTCATTGAAAATACCAATAATAAGTTCACTAATTTCGGCGAAATTGAATGAAAAGTCAGAAGGTTCTGGTGATGTCCCTGCTACAAAAAGGCTCAGAAAGGAGCAATTTTCCGCGCTGCCGGCTACCAAAGATACGCAGAATCAACCCTCGACATCTTATCCCTATCGTAGAAGCTCTAGACTAGTAGCATATATCGACTCTAGTAGAAAAACTGCGATAAATGTTCCAACTTCAAATAGATTCCAAAGTTTGACAAATGTCACATCAGACAGTGACATGCACCAACCGGCGAAAAATGGTCCAGCGGCTGAACCCGAATCCGAGTGCGCCTCTTCTAGCGGAGGGACCAGCCAAGTTCAAAATTGTACAGAGAGTGCCGACGACGTGAATATGGATGATGTCAACGCGACAAATACTTCACCCACATAGCAGACTCCAGTTACAATCAGAAGACAAAACGTCCCTCCTATCACAGTCAGAGATAAAAACAAGTGGGTCACTGTTAATTCTTCATTCAAAAGCAATAATATTGAATTGAACAAACTGTCAAAGAATGTATTTGACGGAATCAAGATTTTTCCGAACTCTCCTGAAGACTACAGAAAAATATCCAGTATTTTTAAAGATCAAGGTATTCCTTTTCACACCTTTAGTCTACCTGATGATAAAAAATTGAGAGTAGTCTTCAGGGGAGTCCCCGAATTCTTAGATTGTAATGACATCCATAACGAGCTGATTGAGAGGGGGTTCGCCCCGGTCTCAGTGGTCCGTATGCGCAAACTGAATTCATCAAAAACACCTCTGCCAATGGTATTATTTCTCTTGGATAAAGAACAAAAACATATCTTCCAAGTCACAGATATTTTGAACGTTCAAGTGACAGCTGAGCCACAGAGGCCCAGGGCCTCTGTAGGCCAATGCCACCGCTGTCAGAGATTCGGCCACTGTCAGCTGAACTGCTGTGCCGTTCCCGCTTGTGTAAAGTGCGATGAGAATCACATTACGAAGGAATGCCAAAAGTCTCGTGATGAACCGGCCAAGTGTGCGAATTGTAGTGGGAGTCACACTGCAAATTATCGGGGATGTCCCAAATGCCCTCGGTTGAGGCGCAGGGTGGACCCTGCTTCAAATCAGTACGGAAGAAGATATTTCCCCGTAAATTTGGGAAAGACACAAGCGGGGGTGTCATATGCGGCGGCTGCCCAGGGCGCACCCCCTGCTCAATCAGCTCAAGTCACAAATAGCCCCAAAGACATTCTTTCCACTTTGGATCAAATGAGGATGCTGTTTGCACAGTTCGCAGAAGCTGCTGCAAAATTCTCAATCGGTTTCAATCCCAACTAATGGGTGAAAGGCAGCTTCCGAATTTCATCAAAGCGGTGAGTTGGAATTGTAACGGTCTTCTCCAGAACAGACTCGAGTTTATAGAGTTTCTTGTAGAGAACAACATTGATGTTGCTTTTCTGCAAGAGACTCGTCTGGATGGACAAACTGTTAGATTTCCTAACTACAAAATGCTTAGAAATGATCGAGTTGGGCGTCCGGGTGGTAATGTTGCCATTTTGGTGAAACGCTGTCATTCGCACGTGCAGCTCGGCATTTCCAATGATGATACCCAGTGAATAGAATCAGTAGGTATTGTTTTCAACACGAGGAGTGGTCCTATTCGTTTAATCAGTGCCTATAACCATCCGAACGCTAGAATACTCCCTGAAGCACTCGATGTGCTTCTAATGGAAACAGATCAACCCGTTATTGTTGCAGGTGATCTGAACGCTAAGCACGTGCAGTGGAGCCGTGTTACCAACACGAATGGTAGGCGACTGTGGCAACACAGTGACAGGTATGAATACCAGGTGTTGGCTCCAGATGGGCCGACGTTTTTTGGTGCCGGTAACGGTAGACCTGATGTGCTTGACATTGCCCTGGCCAGGAATATCCCCTGGAACTGGGACATGCACGTTCTCGCCGAGTTGAGCTCTGATCACAACCCGGTTATTTTGATGCTAGGAGGTGATCCACCGCCCCAGACAGGTCGTCTGTGTACAAAAGTAAACTGGGAGATGTTCAGTTCACTCCTGGAGACTGCATATTGCGTTCCTGAGAGAATGAATTAGCCACTTGAGTCGGATGAGGCCGTAGCGCGTTACGAACTCACCATTAAAAATGCCTTGATGGATTCCTCCCGCAGAGAACAAGCTCCCAAATACGATGATGAATTCCCGCAAAGGCTTAAAAATCTAATACGTGAAAGAAATAGGGCGAAAAGAGCCTTTCAAAGGAGTTTGTTTCCTGCGGACAGAATCCGGGCTAATCAGTTGAATAGGGAGGTAAGAGAAAGTATAACGGAATTTAGGCATGAAAGATTCGGCAATATACTTCAAAATCTAGAAAACAACAATCAATTATGGAAGCTTAGTAAAAATTTGAAGACCAAAAAAGCCGATCTTCCCCCTATTCACGGTGAGGTCGGAATGTGCTATGACTCTGAGTCTAAAGCTCGAGCATTTGCAGATTCGATGAAAAGGCAATGTAGGCTGAACGAGCATCCAGACGATGATCTGGATCGAGACCTTTTGTTAGAAGATAGGGTTCGTCGCACCTTGAGAGAGCCAAATCGGGATGACATTCGTTCGGCTTCGCTGGATGAACTTAAGGCGCACATTAGAGGATTGAATCCTAGAAAAGCGCCTGGTTATGACGGTATTACTAATCTAATGATTAAGTATTTTTCGAATAACCAGTTGCAGTCATTGTTGAACATAATAAACAATTCGATGCGCCTTAAAAGATTTCCTCGAAGGTGGAAGCATGCCATCGTGGTGATGATTCCGAAGGAAAGACAAAATCCGACCTTCCCACAAAATTATCGTCCAATCAGTCTGCTTTGCAGTTCAGCTAAGTTGGCTGGGAAAGTCGTCCTGGAAAGGCTCGACGATGAAGTGAATGACAGAAATGTTCTACCGAATGAGCAGTTCGGCTTTCGCCGAGCTCACTCCACTGAGCTTCAGGTTCTGAGGCTGGTGGAAGATACGATAAATTCATTAAATACCAACAACAGCGCCCATGTTATACTTCTTGACATCGGTAAAGCGTTCGATAGAGTATGGCATGAAGGCTTGCTTTCAAAATTGATAGACTTCCTCTCGCCTCTGGGTCTGGTGAAGTGGCTTAAATCATTTCTCATGGGTAGGACATTCCAAGTCAAGGTCGACAATTTTCTCTCGGATTCGAGAGCAATTGAGGCCGGCGTTCCTCAGGGGGCAATATTGTCTCCTATGCTCTACGCTCTTTACACGTCAGACATACCCAGGAGTGAACACGTGAAGATTGCCCTTTACGCTGATGATACGGCCTTACTTTCTTCTCCAGCCGACCATCTGATGGGTATCGTCTATTTGCAGAATGCATTAGACGATCACCAGCAGTGGTATCTGGAGTGGAAAATAAGGGTGAATCCTGACAAAACGCAGGCTATTTCGATGGGTCGCAAGAGAAACAACCCAGAGAGAGGAGTGACTGTCTCTGGAAGGGAGATAAATTGGTTGGAGCAGGTCAAGTACCTCTGAGTTACATTGGATCGCCGACTCACCTGGAGGCCACACGTTAAATTGATAAAAAATGAAATACATAAGAAAATCGCATCACTCTATCCGGTAGTAAACAGGAAAAGTAAACTTTCCCTGAAAAATAAAGTTATGATCTACAAAATGGTTTTCAGACCTGTCATTTTGTATGCCTCAGCCGCCTGATGCCAGACCTGCAGAACGAGCATTCGCGTCCTGGAACGGGCGCAAATGAAAGTTCTGCGTATGATAACGAACGCTCCGTGGTACGTGCGGAACGAACGGATACTTGAGGATTTGAATCTGCCTTCCATCAGAAGTATCATTAGAGAACGCAATCAGAGAGTATTTGATTGTGCAATAGCCCACGAGAATCCTCTTGTGAGGGAGGCCACTGATTACAATATTGACGACCCCTCGCGTTTTAAACGTCCCAGGCGCTCTCTGGAGTGATGGGCTATTTATTAATCCATACAGGGTAGTGAAAGCTGCATCCTCTCTAGAAATTAATATTTCTCAAAACTTTCAGATCAAAAATTATTTCTCGGCCATTTTTGAGAATTACCACCATGGCAATGACTGGAGATTCTTCTCTAGTCCTTGTCCAATCAAAATTCAAATTTCGTGAATGGCTGTAGCCCACTTGTTTTTATGTTGAAAGAGCCTCCACAATAATTTTGGCCCAATATGATTTGAATGATCAAAATGAAATTTGCAGAAACACACGCATATAGCTTTTTTCTATTCCCGTATTATAATACGCGAATAAAATATCTGCTACCGATTTATCAATATTATCATTTTAAACACGGATTCTCATTTTGAAACAGATTTTGGCCAATAAAAACATGTACTTTTTATTATAAAACGGATTTACGGCCTATAGAAACACGTATCTGGGGATAATCAAGTGGATGGACCAGCGATTTCAATTTTATATTTTGACGTTACCAAATGTACAGTTTCTGAGATATACGAACAATATGTTAATTTTTAAAAGGGGCAACCCGTATGTTTTACAATTTTCTGTTGCAGTTTTTCATTTCCGATGCAGCATACAAACTGTTGATGGCCAATAGTGACCATTATTGTTAAGAAATTAGGAAACATATTTTTATTGCAACCGTTGATATTAACATAAAGGTAAAATAAAATGGGCCATTTGGTATTTCTTGGAGTTAAAAAAGTCTCTGCTGTTTCTGTACTGATAAACATGATATGAATGTCGGTTTCATTTCGTTAAATCAAGTAGGTTTTACTGTCGGTAGGTACGTCGTGATTTACGGTCAGTAGGTACGTCGTGATAGTTTTTTGAAAATGGGCTTACCAGCAATAAAAATCAGAGTAAAATACAATGGTACATTCAACAGAGCGTCAAAGAATTGAAATTTTAATACCAAAACGATGTGGTGACAAATAAAACCATAATACTGTGAAATATGAGTATGTTTTATTTGCGACATTATTTATAGGACACGAATACACGAAGAGGTATGTGAAATATTTAATAACAAGTATGAAGACAGAACTCCTATAGCACGTGGTACTGAATCTAAAATTATTCATGAATTTGAGGAAAGTGGACATGTTCGAGAACTCCCAAAAAGTGGCCGCCCTGCTATTCCAGAGCAAACAAACACTGACTTTTTTTTTTGTCCATGGTTGAAGACTCTCATTAGGCTACTAGAGTTGTTGCACCCGAAAATCACCTCAGTCAAACAACTGTTCGTAAATATTTAAAAAAAGAAAAATGACATCCCTATAAAGTACAATTGGTACAGGAACTGAACGAAGACGATCCAGATCGCAGAATGGATTTCTGTGAAACAATGTTAAATAGATTTCACACTCATCCTAGTTTCTCAGATCAGACCTTTTTTCTGATGGGGCTACTTTCCAGTTAAATGGCACGGTCAATAAACAAAACTGCAGGTACTGGTCAGATGAAAATCATCATTGCAGTATCCACAAAAAGCCAATTTTTGGAATAAGAGGAGCTATTGAATGGCAACAAGATCTCCGGATTTGACACCTCTGGATTATTTTTTGTGGGATTATTTGAAAATAAAAGTGTATGTGAATAGGCCACAGACTATCCAAGGACTGAAAGACAGAATTACAGAGGAGATAGCACTATTTTCTCTGGAAACGATTAGAAAAGTCTTGGATGGATTTTCATTCGGAATGAATTTTTGTTTTCAAAAACAAGGAGGACAAATTGAACATCTCCTCCAGTTTTTTCCTTTAGGTATTGTTTTCTGTTTATACTGCAATATTAATTACAAAATAAAAAGGTTTTTCCGCATTTCTTAAAATTAATGGTCAATATTGGCCATTAACAGTTTGTATGCTGCATCGGAAATGAAAGACTGTATCGAAAAATTGTAAAATATACGGGTTGTCCCATTTAAAAATAAACATATTGTTCGTATATCTCAGAAACTGTACATTTGGCAACGTCAAAAGTATAAAATTCAAAATCGCTGGTCCATCTAATATACATAACCAGGATTTTGTTATTGTATCTCACGGGGTGTCAAAGATATCTTCATGTATCCATACTTTACGAGCGCATAGTATAAACACATGTCCTGGCTGACTGATTGACATACGATCAACGCCAAGACCAAATTCAGAAGTGAAATTTTGACAGCGTATTTCTATGATGACCTAGATAACCATTTTTTACATTCCACTCCTGAAGGGGTGGAAAGGGGCGAGAAAAGGGGAGAAAGTACCGTTATTTTTTCAATTATAGAGTCATAGAAAATGGCACTCTTAAAGCACTATGGACGGACAGGTTATATCATGGATTCCGACCACACCAGGACCCTCGTCACTGAGAGAACAGTGCGAGCATAATAAATTATACTCAGTTGTTGAGGAAGCTAAACACCGTTGTCTATGAATTTATAACCAAATGCGATACACGTGCGAACACATCATCCTCACAGGAATATCCATGGATATGTCCTGAAACTTTTCATATGTGAAAGTTTAGTATGTGAAAACTTCCATATTACAATCACATACATGGTCCTGCTTTAATGAATCGGGTTCACGTGTCTACGATCTGCTTTGGGGATACGGGTTTGGGCTCCAGCTTTCCGAACCGCCAATAAATTAAACTTTACCCACAACTTTCGTCCAAACAATTCTGCGAGCAGATACTCCGCCATACCTGTGAAATAATATGAAATGCTTCGAATATTCTAACCTCTTGCATAACCGTTGATAGTCCATCAAAAAGCAATTAGTTTTTTTCTTTAAATTGTTTATTTCGCTGTTTCGCGGTACCCAAAACTTTGACAATAAAGGACTAGACACAGACATAAGGAGGTTTCTAATTTGTAGGCATCGATAGAATTTGCTGAAATTTCAGTATGTTACACCTAAGGTGTAATACACGATAGCAATTGCATACGCTAATACAGGGTGTAATCGAAACTTTCTATTTCTTGTCATGTAATAAGCGATTTCAATATAATAACTTGTAATGCGATTAACAGGATTATAATGCCAAATTGATATCTATGAAGGAATATCATCGTGCCACCATGTTGAAGATTTCAATCCACTCCCATTGAGGGGTAGTTTGTACTTGTAGTTTTTTTAATAACTCTGCTCACCGGGGATTTCCAGTTAGGATATTCCATTGAAATGCTGAAATGTAGATTGCACAAAACATAGTTTTTGTGTCACCATAAAAAAATAACAATCAGTCCCCTCAAAAGGGTAGTTTATACCATCAATTTTTCGAGAAACTTTGTTGATCGAGGGTAGTTCACACTTGCGATTTTTCCAAAAACTGCCGACCGAGAAAACAAATATTGGAAACTTAGCCTTATAATAAACAATTCAGTCTCATGAAGATTAGAATTCCAATATATATATATATATATATATATATATATATATATATATATATATATATTCTGAGGGCTATGTCCACTAAATTCTTCCCATTTTGTTTTTAACAGTCTCCTCGATATTACTCTCTTTCATATATATATATATATATATATATATATATATATATATCTCCAAATGAATAATTTTGGCAGAATCTGCATAGAAAACAAAATATAGATTAGAATTGACCGGCACAATTTCAATCGATTTGAAAAAATACATGAATGAAATGCAACTTAAACAAACAATGGTCAATCTCGAAGACGAAAGTCACATTTATGAGGGGACTTTTGGCCTATCTGAAACAATTTCAGACTATACCAGAGTTACACCAACTTTCTCCACCTGCATTGATAATATAGTTACAGATTCAAGTGCTAACACTTTTGAGGTAGGTATACTTGAACCTTGCCTTTCTGACCATAAAGGTCAATTTTTGAATATGTACGAATATCCCCATGAGCATAATGCTGCGATCATTAAGATCTCAATGACACAAGCAGGATTGGATCAATTCAAATCAATTCTCTCCCAAGTAAATTGGGATTTTCTGGACCCCAGTGACGATGATATTAACGTTGAATGTGTCTCTACAAAATTCTACAAGAGTCTGTTTTCCGAAGAAGAAATCACGAACTAAACGCTTTTTCAAATTGAACTGGTACAATAATGAACTGAAAATTATGAGAAGTAATCTGGAAGCTTTCAAAATATTATCTGAGGTTTCTAAAGGAGCTGACGAAATTGAAGAAAAGATATAAGCCTGAATTGTCATGGCAAAAAAAAGGCATATGATGAATACATTGTCAGTTCTCCTAATATATCACGAGCGTGCTGGAATATAATAATTTCCGAGAGAAATAAATCATTTCACGACAATACCGTAAAAGGATTTTCTGAAAACTACTTTAATGTATTTTTCTGCACAATAGCTGAGAAAACCATCAAATCTCTTCCGAAGGCGGACTCTCATAGCACATATAATTTCAGAAGTTTTTCCTCTCCTGTCAACTCTTTCTTTTTGGAACCTGTGTGTTCCTAAGAAGTATTTGCTACGATCAATAGACTGAGCTCCTCTAGCTCTCGTGATATCTATGATCTAAACAGCTATTTGATTAAGGCAGTTGCTGAACTGATTGTTCCACCTCTGACCAACTTGATAAATCTCATTTTTAACAAAGGCGTCTTCCCCGATGCACTCAAAATCTCTAAAATAATACCATTATTCAAAAAGGGAGACAAATCCTCTATGGACAACTATCGTCCAATCAGCATTATTTCCGTTACCGCCAAAATCATTGAAAATATTCTCAAAGATAAACTGTACTCCTATTTCGAAAAAAGATTTTTTTTAGCGAATCACAATATGGTTTCCGCAAAAATGAATCCATGACCCAAGCTGCTTTCAAAATTGTGACTGATATAGTAGAGGGTCTTGATCAAAACAGACATACCTCACTGACACTATGCGACCAAAGGCTTTCGATTCTATATCGCACGATATACTAATTGATAAACTAAGCCACTATGGAATAAGAGGCATCACCTTAGACCTGCTTGGATCTTAACTTCCAAACAGATTTCAATGCGTAGAGCTGAACAATGTAAAGTCCGGCTACATTTTTTCCAGCATGAGGTACCACAGGGCTCAGTCCTCGGACCTTTATTGTTCATCGTTTACATCAACGACTTGTGCCAATACATTGCACCTACAGAATGTATTTTATTCGCTGATGATACAACACTCAGTTGCTCTGGACAATCGTATACTAACCTTATTGAATATAAATCGGAGAGTCTCAGTTCAGCCAATAAATGGTTCGTTCAAAATAAACTTAAATTAAACGAAAACAAAACCCAAAATATGATAGTCTCTTCAAACACAAATTATCAAGAAGGAAAAAATGTTACGTTTCTTGGTCTCATCATTGATGATAGATTGAACTGGTACAATCATGTTCATGTTCTTCGAAAATTATCCAGTACTCTGTTTTTATTGAGACGGAACATATCACAAATTGCAGTACATTGAGAATGACATACTACTCCCTATTCCTTTCAGTGCTCTCTTATGGTATTTTACTTTGGGAAAATTCATCGAATGCTATAGCAGTTTTCAGAATATTGTCAAATCTGGGTTTCAGAGACCATTGTCTCCAACATTTCATCCAACTAGGTATCATGCCACTGCCTACTCTTCACATTTTTACAGTATTATTAGAAATACACCAAAACGTGAGCAAATTCTCCAGATCCTCTGATTCGCACGATTATAACATAAGATCGGCTGATTTACGGTCTATTCCACGACATAGATTAGCTGTCAGCTGCAAAAATTCTCTGAACCTCAATCTCTATAACATCCTTGATAACTCTGTCAAAATATTGGAATTCAAAACATTCAAAATTGTGATAATAAAATGTCTGCTCAGCCATTGTTTCAATGATATTGCTTCAGCCAGCTGATTGTGTATTCAAAATGTTTACCTCTGATTAATTTTTTTCATATATATTCCCTTTGGAAATGTTCTGTATTGTTCCAACAATTTATATACCCAATTATGAAGAGTATTTTTGGTTGTTATACTGTCGATTTTTCAGCTACAATTGTATATGTAAACTTGTAGTTTTTAAATATTTTATGTGAATTTGTTGTTTTCAACATTATCTTTTATGGAAGGAATTTAATAGACATAGCCCTCAGAGAAAAGTGCTAACCGTAGACACGTGTTTCGGGCTCTCGGCCCTCATCAGTACGATGGAGAAGTGCAAGGATGACCAACACTTGGTAGAAAACGACAAATCAACGGAGTCAACAAACAGAAGCCAGCCGCTCATTTGTGATTTCGGTCAGCAGACCCTGAATTCCAGGGCAACAACCAACGTCACCACGGAGGCAGCTATAGCTACCTGCGTGACATCCGAGTCCGGGAATACAAATATGAAAGAGGGTAATACCGAAGGGACTGTTAAAAACAAAATTGAAGGAATTTAGTGGACATAGCCCTCAGGGAGAAGTGTTAACCGTAGACACGTGTTTCGGGCTCTCGGCCCTCATCAGTACGGTGGAGAAGTGCAAGGATGAACAACACTTGATAGAAAACGACAAATCAACGGAGTCAACAAACAGAAGCCAGCCGCTCATTTGTGATTTCGGTCAGCAGACCCTGAATTCCAAGGCAACAATCAACGTCACCACGGAGGCAGCTATAGCTACCTGCGTGACATCCGAGTCCAGGAATATAAATATGAAAGAGAGTAATATCGAGGGGACTGTTAAAAACAAAATGGGAGGAATTTAATGGACATAGCCCTCAGAGGAGAGTGCTAACCGTAGACACGTGTTCCGGGCTCTCGGCCCTCATCAGTACGGTAGAGAAGTGCAAGGATGAACAACACTTGGTAGAAAACGGCAAATCAACGGAGTCAACAAACAGAAGCCAGCCGCTCATTTGTGATTTCGGTCAGCAGATCCTGAATTCCAGGGCAACAACCAAAGTCACCACGGAGGCAGCTATAGCTACCTGCGTGACATCCGAGTCCAGGAATATAAATATGAAAGAGAGTAATATCGAGGGGACTGTTAAAAACAAAATGGAAGAAATTCAATGGACATAGCCCTCAGAGAAAAGTGCACGTGTTTCGGGATCTCGGCCCTCATCAGTACGGTGGAGAAGTGCAAGGATGAACAACACTTGGTAGAAAACGACAAATCAACGGAGTCAACAAACAGACTCGGATGTCAGGCAGGTAGCTATAGCTGCCTCCGTGGTAACGTTGGTTGTTGCCCTGGAATTCCGGGTCTGCTGACTGAAATCACAAATGAGCGGCTGGCTTCTGTTTGTTGACTCCGTTGATTTGTCGTTTTCTACCAAGTGTTGTTCATCCTTGCACTTCTCCACCGTACTGATGAGGGCCGAGAGCCCGAAACACGTGTCTACGGTTAGCACTTTTCTCTGAGGGCTATGTCCATTGAATTCCTTTCATTTTGTTTTCAACAGTCCCCTCGATATTACTCTCTTTCATAATCTTTTATAATTTTAACTGTCAATATTGAGCTTAAAGCTATATTGTTTTGTGACCTGCCATGAATGTTCTTTGTACATAACGTGGTCGAATAAACTACTCTACTTTACTCTACAATGCCAATTTTTTCTGTGATGACATGAATAATATGTTTCGTGCAATCATATTCCGGCGTTTCATCGAAATATCTTCACTGGGTACTTCCAGTCAACGGAGTTCTTCCAAAAATCATAAGTATTAACTACCCTTATGAGGGGGTTGATTTGTATTTTCCTATGATCGCGCAAAAAATATGGTATGTGCAATCATTTTCTACCGCTTCAATAAAATAGCTTTACCAAAAACTCCCGGTCAGCGGCAGCGGTCAGTAGAGCTTCTCGAAAAATCACCTCATATTATTCATCATCCAGGATGTTGTTCATAGAATTTTCAAGTATAATGATCATGAGACTGAATCGTTTATCACCAGGAGGTTTACTGTCTAATATTTGTTTTCTCGGTCAGCAGTTTTTCGAAGAATCGCAAGTGTAAACTACCCTTACAAGGTAGCTGATGTGAATGTTCCCTATAGGGGCACGAATAATATGTTTGGTGCTATCACATTTCAGCGTTCCAATGAAATATATTTATTGGTCAACAAAGTTCTTCCCTATGAGGGGACTCATTGCAAATTTTTATGGTGCACAAATAATATGTTCAATTCGATAATTTTCTATACCATTTCAATGAAATATATTCACCGGATATCCTCGGTCGACAAAGTTTCTCGTAAAATCGAAGGTATAAACTACTCTTATGAGGGGACTGATTTGAATTTTTTTATGGTGACATAAAACATATGTTTTGTGCCATCTACATTTTAGCGTTTCAATGGAATATCTTAGCTGGAAATCCACGGTCAGCAGAGTTATTAAAGACTGAGGGTGGATTGAAATTTTCAATATGGTGGCACGAAGGCATTCCTTCATAAAGGTCAATTGTGCATTATGATCTTGATAATTGCATTACGAATTATTATCTTAAAAGAGCTCATTACATGACAAAAAATAGAGCCTGTATCAACTAATGGAATTGCTATCGTGGTCGCGGAGAATTAATCTAATATACCTTAGGTGTCATATACTAAAATTTCATCAAATTCTATGGATGCCTAGAAATCCTCTTATATCTGAGTCTAGTCCTTTGAATTTTTTTTTTTTCAAATTCTTGTTTATTTTTTATGGTTTGTTTAGTTTTATCAGAGGCGTGACCTGTTCATGTTCGTAAATTCTTTCAGTTACTTTCCTAATGATTTGTCCAATATATGCCTTCAGGAATCACAATATGATCACATATGCCCTGAAGAATAACTGAATTCAGTTATTCGGCGTGGAAATTGTTTTTACCCCGTATTTTTCCAGTAAATTGCTGATTTCATCTGTCACATCTTTGATAAATGTCAGAAAACCTCAATGTGACTGATTGTGTTCGATTTCCAGGTTTCCGAGAACAGGTTAGTTGATGACGAATAGACCTGTTGATGTGAATTTTTGTAACCATTCTTAAGTAAAGCGACTTTTGTGGCCTATTGTGGTTATCAGTGAGTTGAGTTCATCTGTAGATTAGAAAATTCAGTTTATCTACTCCTATCCTATTAAATTATATATTGATTATTCAAATGCTTTTGAGCAATTAATAGTATCTATAAACAAACAACGTGAGTTATAATAACTCACTACTATAACTCACTATAATAAATCGGAAAAGATTCTTGGAATTATTCACGAACCGAATATCAAGGTGGCTCTGTTCTTCTGTACAAGCGGTTTGGCCGAAAGGGAACAGTCCATAAGGGGAGTAATGTCACTTGAATAATTTTGACGTTTTCGAATTGAGTTAATCACTAATTATTCTGAATTTTGTGCTGAAAAAGATGAATTCAGATAGTGAAGATGAATTATTATGTACACCTCCAGAAATGAGACAAGTAGCTAATGTTACCATACATAATTCATTGCCCGAAAAAATCCAAAACAAATACAAAAATTTTCAAGATTGGTGTAGCAGCAAGAATATTAAGTCATCGTTCACAGAAAATATACTTTCGGCATATTTTAGTGAACTTGGCACCGTCCCTATGGACTTTCTACTCCATGCTAAGAAGCACACTCAACATAAATAATGGAATCAATATAGAGAATTATTTGAAATTACGCGCGTTTTTTGAACGTCAATCAGAGAAACATGTAGCTGAAAAGGCAAAAACTTTTAGGCCAGAACATAGAGAAACTAAAAATAAAGAGAGTTGTCAAACCCGCAGTAAAAAATGGCACCACGTTTAGACAGTGGCGACATATCTCGCAACTGGCCGAACTGAGTTAGTACAGTTGGTAAAACAGATTTCTCTTCAGTTTGAGATATGGCGGGTTTTTTAAATGTGTTACTTTCATATGATTGATATGGTATATATTTTATAAGTGATCGATATGCCATTCCTGTATTTTATATGAATGGTTGTATCATATGAAATACAGGAATGGCAAATCGATCACTTATAAAATATATACAGTAATCGATTCGTAGAATCTGTTAGTTCGTTCGTGGCTAAAATAAAGTTTCAAAATAAATATTTGTTTCATATCAAGAGCAAAATTAAAGATCTCATAAAACAATAATAATGTGTAAAACACTATACAAAACTCATTTTATTTTATCTAGGACAAGGTACAACTACAGACAAAACAATAATGAAACTTTGAAAAACAACAAAATTAAAAATATTCTTCAGTCTTATCATGAAATCAACCAAAATAAAAACAAATTACATTTACAACAAACCTTCAATAATTTTGTTCATTTATTAGCACAAAGGAGACCGAGTAGCTATAACAAATACTCCAGTTTGATGATAATCAAGTAGAACATGTACTTCCTACTTCCTCAAATGGTGATAGGAAATGGAAACTGTTGGATGGAAATACGTATCAGTTTGTGAAAAACATTCTGCAACTGATGGATGGAATAAGTATCAGTTCGTAAAAAGCAGCTTATATTTTACCTTGTAGAAAAATATTTCCAGGAATTTCAGCGTCAACTCGATTAACAAAACATTCTATTTTCGACGTTGAGTCCATAGTATAATTTCTATCATTAATTTTTCGATGACAATAACAGTAGAAGAATTAATCTGGAATTATTGCGTGGTTTGCAATAATAAAAAATACATGTGTCAACATAATAAACTTTAATTTTCTGACAAATGCCGAAATTGGAAAATGGTCATCTCATCAGTCGTCTGACGATTGCGGGCAGCGCCTCAATGCGCAACTGGCCATACCAAAAACTTGGTGGTCAAGATCGCCAATGTTTCAAACAGTCTCTTTATTTTCAATTTGTCTATGGACCAGAACAACTTAATAATTTCATAAATGAAGCTCCTGATGAGAAATATCTGGCGACAAAGGTAGTAGATCTCACAATATTCAATCGTTTTTATCATCTAGTCAATTACATAATTCATTTAAGGTTGCTTCAATAATGGGCATTATGGGTGCTTGTCGTGCAGCAGAATTGCACTCTATGCAAATTACAGATTTAGAAGATCATGGATCTATTTTTGTGGTCAGTGTACCAAATACAAAAATAAAAATGCCAGAAAATTCACTGTTACGGGAAATTTTCATACCATAGTTAAGAAATATTTAAATCTACGTCCTACTGATATATCGCAAACGATATTATTCTTTGTATTTCAAAATGGAAAATATCACTCACAAAGAATTGGCATCAATACATTTGGAGCAATGGGGAAAGCCATTGCTACATTTTTAAAATTACCACACTGTAATTTATATACAGAGCATTGTTTTCGCCGCTCGTCGACAACTTTATTAGTGGATGCTGGAGGGGATATAACGGCCCTGAAACGCCATGGCGGTTGGCGATCAACTACTGCGGCTGAGGGGTACGTTGATGATTCCGAAAAGAATGAGACAGATACTGCAAATGAAATATACAGTTCTATAACACCTCAACCAGTTAGTACATCAACAACATATATGCAACAAACCCAAAATGAAACAATAAACTTGCCTAATTCAGTCACATATTCAGTTTACTGGTTGTTCAAACTTCAATTTAGAAATTACAATTAAAATTTCTGTAGCATTATTGTAGGTAACTATTAAGATTTGTGAATAAAGTTCTTTCTCTGTACTTGTATCTTAGTATTTATTGTTATAGACGTAGATAAAGTATATCATTCAATTTGCGGTAATGGTCATATCTCACTTGATGAATTATAACACTCGCCTGCGGCTCGTGGTGCAAACTTCATCTGCGTGAGTTATGACCTACATTACCGCTCGTTAAATAATATACTATTGCATCTAGATATCTCTTGATGTAATTCGGTATTCTGTAAAGGGTGAAGGAGTGGTTGGCTTTCGAGATGGGAACGCCCAAAAATAATAGTTCGTTTTCTATTATGAACTACATATTGGAATAGATAATAATGATCAATGTCATTGATGTGATCTGAGAATCTTTGGAAGATTTGAGAGCTATAAGGCCATTTATCAAAAATTTCTTTTGTTTCAAGTAGGCTTGTGATCAAATGTTTCGATACGCTTGTAACGTTTGCTTTTCGCAGAACTTTTATTTCAGTACTCTGTGCACAGTAATTATAAAATGGGGTAATGATATTTGTTTGGGGAAGAAGTTGAAATTATTCCATTTCTGTTCCTGGCTTCACTGAAAGAACTCATATGTGGTGATAGTTAATTAACTATACCAAAGCGGGAGAACAGCTTTGCTGAGAGGTGAATATAACTTGATAATTTTTAAAATAATTTAATGATTTTGTGTTTTGGTGAACTTTGAGCCTAGATCATCAGCTGTGGGATCTAACCAAATATTGGTTATTGGGATTGGGATGCCAAGGAAGATCTCATACAAGACTCTGTGAACGGACCCGAGACATCGGAAACATGTAGAGTAGAGTAGAGTAGAGTAGTTTATTTGACTCTGTTATGTACATAATACATTTACAGCAGGTCACAAAACAATATCGCTAAGGAGTCGATAACGATCGTTTAGGATACAGAAAGGTGAAATCTAAGACATAAGTTAGCTAAGAGAGAGAAACGAACAAAAAGATAATTAAAATTTGCATTGATCAGGAAGATTAAAAATAGTTTGAACAATACAAGTTTGTGAACGAGTTTGAGCATAAATGAAAGGTAACAGTTTCAAAAGTTAAATTTATATACATAATGAACTAGCTGAGGCAATAAAGCTGTTTATATCATGAAAACAGTGACTCAGCAAAAACAAATTCATCGCAGCTTTGAATTTTTTGAATTCCATTAATTTGACAGAGTTATCAAGGACGTTGTAGAGATTGAGATCCAAAGAATTATTGCGGCTAACAGTTAATCTATGTCGTGGGAGGGTCAGCAAATCGGCCGATCTGTTGTAATAATCGTGAGAGTCGGAATGTCTGGGAAATTTGTGCACATTCTGGTGTATTTCTAATAGTACTGTGAAGATGTATAGGAGAGGAAGTGACATGATACCCAGTTGGATGAAATGTTGAAGGCAATGATCTCTGAAATCCAAGTAGCCAATATTCTGATAGCTTTTTTTGGCACTTGAAAACTGTTATCGCATACGTTGAGTTACACCAGGGTAAGATACCCTAGGAGAGCACTGAATGAAATAGGTAATAATATGCCATTTTCAGAGTATTTGGGTTGGTGATATGTTTCAGTCGACGCAGTGAGAACAGGCTACACACTAGTTTCCGGACTACATGATTGGACCATTTTAACCTATCATCAATGATGAGACCAAGAAACGTAACGTTATTATTTTCTTGGTAGTTTTTTTAGAAGAGATAATCATGTTTTGAGTATTATTTTCCTTCAATTGAAGTGTGATTTCTCAGAGCATATTAAGGTTGTATCGTAAGCGAATAAGACACATTAAGTGGGTGCGATGCATTGGCATAGGTCATTGATATAAACGATGAGTAAGAAGGGGCCAAGGACTGAACCCTGGGGTACCCCATTTCCGATTTTTTCATAGTCAGATTTTGCTTTGTTCAACTCTACGCGCTGGAATCTATTTGACAGGTAAGAGTGAAGTAAGTCTAAGGTGACGCGTCTTTTTCCATGGTAGCTTAGTTTTTTGATGAATAAGGCGTACGATATGCAGTCGAAGGCCTTTCTTAAGTCGCATAAGGTAAGAGAGGTATGTTTGTTTTCATCAAGACCCTCTACTATATCAGACACAAGTTTGAAAGTTGCCTGTGTCGTGGATTTATTCCTGCGGAAACCATATTGAGATTCACTGAAATAGAATCTCTTTCCGAAGTAGGAGTACAATCTTTTTTTCGAAATGTATTCAATGATTTTGCCAATAATGGATATAATACTGATTGGGCGATAGTTATCCATCAAGGATTTGTCACCCTTTTCAAACAATGGTATTATCTTTGAGAGTTTCAGCGAATCTGGGAAAACCCCTTCGTTGAAGATCAGATTTATTAAGTTGGTCAGTGGTGGAACGATAAGGTCAGCGACTGCTTTTATTGAATGGCTGTGTGAGTCATGGATGTCGTAAGAGCTGGAGGAGCTCAGTCTGCTGATGGCAGCGAAAACTTCTTGAGGGCACACTGGTTCCAAGAAGAAAGAGTTTGCAGGGGAGGGAAAACTCCTGGAATTGTATGTGCTCTGAGAGTCCAACATCGGGAGAAATTTGAAGGTTTTCTCAGCGATTGTACAGAAGAAATTATTAAAGTCATTTCCGAGGAATTCGTTTATAGTATTCCCGTGATGAGATTTGTTTCTCTCAGAATTTATTATATTCGAACATGCTCGTGACAAATTTGTAGGGTTGAGAATATGTTCATCATATGACTGTTTCTTTTGCCTTAATAGTTCAGCGCTAGATCTTCTTCTATATTTTTTATATGCTTTAATATCCTCAGATCCTCCAGAAGCTTCGGATATTATTTTAATAGCTCCTAGATCGTTCATCATGTTTTTCAGGGTATCATTGTACCAGTGTAATTCAAAAGAGAGTTTAGATCGTGATATTTTCTTCGGAAAACATGTTCTAGTTAGATTTTGTAGAGTATTCATGAAAAGGTCGCCTTTAAAGTTAAGATCATTATTGTTTGAGTCCAAAAAATTCCAAGTTATTTGGGAGAGAGTCGATTTAAATTGGTCCAATCCTGTTTTCGTCATTGAGAACCTGATAATTCCGTTATTGATGTCATGCGGAGCTTCATGAATAGTCAAGAATTGACCTTTATGGTCAGAAAGGCAAAGGTCAAGCAAACCTACCTTGAAGATGTGAGAGCCTATCAATCTAAATCTGTAACGATATTATGTAAATAATGAAGTGGATAGCGTCTGCAATTAAATATCAATGAAAATAGTTTGTGGCATTCAGACGAGAAAATGAAAACTAGAACTGAAAAATGAAACTGTGGATTGGTTTCGAACAAGGACTGGTGGCTCAGGTGGCAGAGCGTTCGTCTGGAAATTGAAAGGTCCCAGGTTCGAATCCTGGCCGATCCACATTTTTATTTTTCAGTTCTAGTTTTCATATTCTCGTCTGAATGCCACAAACTATTTTCATTGATATTATGTAAAGTTAATTGCATTCAATCAAGTGTTCGAACGTGAAAAACCATATTTGCTATTGAAATTCATTTGGGTACCCGTTTACATTAGTCACTGAGATGGCAATTTTTTTTTTTTATATATGAATTCTATAAATGAGATTTGTTTATTATGAACCAGGAATGTTTAATTTCAAAGGTTCAGAGTTTTATTGTGTGATTTGAAGGATGTTTTTTGTACAGTGAGTAAATTCACAGAAATTGATAGAGAATAAGTTGGGTGAAGTATTTTTAACTGTAGATGGCGTCCAAATTTCGACTTTATGAAACAACTTCATTTTGTAGGAAATATGAATTTTTTGAAATTCTAGGCAGGTTACTAATTGAACTACGGCCCTTGCCTCTGCGATAAGAGTTAGCCACTCGCACCTTTTCAGGAATGATTATTCCATAACTTTGAAAATTGAATGAAAAGATTTTATAAGTGTCGGAGTCTTCATGGAGGGTTTTGCAGAGATGCAGAGACTAGAGACAGGGGAAAATCCATTGGAGCATCATTAACTTATTTTCTGTTTCTTGGAAGATAAAGTACGTGCACGTTCTAATCTTTTTTTTTTTTTTTGGTTTAAAATGGCTCTAGAATCGGAGCCAAATCGACAAACATCAACTGATTCTAGACTTTTCCATTGGCACCATGATTAACGAAAACTAACCAAACTATTCCGAATTTCACCCGACCAAATGCCAATCCAACTCAAATTCCACAAAATCTCCCCCAAATCTTTCAATATATCAAATGTCTGAAAGTTACAATAACAAACGCCATGTGGGTGCATAACGGGCCCGACAGAGAGGCCTACATGCTAATGGTTCTGTCCGCCCACATACTCTCATTCTTCTATCAAACGTCATACTCCCTTCAGGATTGCGGTCTAGCTTAAGATTTACGCCAAGTAAAATATGACTCATTTTCTATTTGAAATCAGAATTGTCAGGTTCCGCACGTATAGATCTTTCAACTGAAAGTCGGGTATTTGAGGACCACCGAGACTTCTCACAAGTTTGACGAGAATTGATGTTTTTGGATAATCTATTACAAAGTACAATCAATCAATCAATCAATCAAATTATTCATCATGAAATATACATATAAATGCAATCAAGGACCGAAGAGAGATGCATGTTTATGACAAGTCACCACTAAATATCAGAATAAAATAAAATAAAATACCTACCATTAGATTAAAATATATGATAAAAATTGAGAAATTCATCTCCACAGGAACATACTTCTCGGACAATATAGCATAAAAAGGTAAGAGACCTGAATACATAAGAGACAACAGAGAGAGACAGTCATATATATAAGTATGCTATATTGAATACAAATCAAATCAATTGCATATATCGCGAACATAACACAAATTATACTAAGTACTCATCTATAGTGTAGCAGGCCTTCTGAACTAGCTGTTGTTTCAGTCTTGTTTTGAAAATATTTTCATTGAGGGAGCTCCTAATATGCTCATCAAGAGAGTTGTATAATTTACAGCCAGTAAAAAAAACTTTTTCAGTACAGCGTAGTCCGGTGATTCTCAGGTTGTAGTTGGCCTTCGAAACATGTATTATGGTTATGCTTCTCAACAGTATTCAATTTTTTTTTTATTTTCATAGACGTATGTACAAACTCCCAGTATATATAAGCTTACAACAGTTAGGATTTTGAATTTTTTCAAATAATCTCTGCAGCTTGTTCTAGTATCGATACTAGCAAGAATTCTAATCGCATATTCCTGAAGTACCAATACTCTATTCACATGTGCACAATTTCCCCAAATCAAAACTCCATACTCTATATGGGAATGAAAATATGCATAGTACAATGATAGTAGTGTGTACTCACTTCAGTGGTTCTTCATAAATTCCAGACTATAACAGCTACTCTGTTTTACACAAACAATCAATATGACAATCCCAGTGAAGTTGCCTAACATAGGTAACCCCCAATAGTTTCACTGATTGACTACTTACTATTTCATCATTGGAACCTTCAGAAAGTTTGATTTCATCAGTCCTGCCATTACCAAAAAGAACAGTTATCGTTTTACGATGATTCAGTTGTAGGTTATTATTGTTGTGCCATTTTACAATATTGGCATATACCACTTCAGCAGTAGTTTTCAGCTTATTGAGATCCTTGTCAACAACCAAAATATTCGTGTCAACTGCATAGCAGATAACACGAATATTCTGAACCCTTTGAATATAGAGAATGAAATCGTTAGCAAAAATGTTGAAAAGTACAGGACCTAAGACAGAACCTTGTGACACACCTTGCTCTGCATCCATTTCTTCAGAGAAAATGTTGTTGACTATTATTATTCGTTTTCTTTTACTGAGGTATGACTCGATTAAAGTTAAAGGCAAACCTCTTATTCCATATCTCTCTGATTTGGCAGTAATTAATCGATGATCCACTAGGTCGAAAGCTATCGAGAAATCAATGAAAATACCCAAAGCAAACATTTTTTTGTCAATACTTGAAATGATCCGACCGCTGGACTCAGATAGTACTGTCTCTGTACTCTGCAGAAACTATGTTGGTCAGATGATAAGAGTTTGTACTTGAGTAGGTAATTGGTTAACCGATCCTTAATTGCCATCCCAAATAATTCAGAGATACTGCATAACAGGCTTATTGCTCTGTAGTTAACAAAATCATTCGGATCTCCTTTCTTGTAAAGTGGCTGAACTATTGCCAGTTTGAAGTTATCTGGGAATTTTCCTTCCTCAAAACAAAGATTGATTAGGTAATTCAGAGGTTCACTAATCCACGAGCTGCATTTCTTCAATGAATTATTGGAAATATTGTCATGGCCAGAGGAGTTGAAAGATTTCAGTCTACTTATCAATGACTCAACTTCAACAATCGTAATGGGTTGATGAAATGATATGTGCGATAAGGAAATATTTGAATCTAAAAAGCTATAGTCGCATTTAGAATTTTCATTGATAGGGATGGTGATTTGAATTGCAAACTGATTAGCAACAGTCTGATCTGGTTAAGATAGTTATTTTGTGTAATAGTTAATTCATTATTTTTATACCTACCTATTTTCAACTCATCAATCAGTTTCCACATAGCTTTCATTTTATTTTCCGATCCATGTATTCGTATGTCATTAAATTCAATTTTGGCTGCTCTCAGTGCATTGCAGTATTTTTGCTGCAAGTATTTGCTTATGTCCTTATAAACATTGTTGGTCTTAGCCAAATGTTGTAAAGATAACCTGGCGTTTCTGTATTATGATGTCTTCTGTGATCCATTCATTTTTACATAGTTTTCTCTTGTTCTTGATTGATATTTCACGTAGAGGAAAACATGAATCTAAATAATGAATCATTAAATTCGTGAAGTTGTCAGATGCTGCATTCAACCTTCCTTGACTATAAACACTATGCCAAGTTTCAATACTTGGGCAATTCAGGAAAGCAATATTATTTCGGTCATTGGAAGATCTATGCATCATATGATGTTGTTTATTACGTTCCTCATCAGCCGCTGCTGACGTAGAATGTAATATTTTGATACGTTGAGAAAAATGGTCGGATGAATAGAGATCCATCACTTCAGCCCTATGAAAATTGCGCTCAGAACTGACTAAGAAATTATCAATACATGTACTGGAAGTTTGTGATACCCTAGTTGGTTCCTTTACAGTTCAAAATAAACTATGGCATCCTAGTACGTCATTCAATAAAATGCAGTTGTGACTTCTTGTAGAAAAATCTACGTTAAAGTCACCACCAATAATGACCTGCCTGTTAGCAACTGTTCTCAGGTTCAAAAATTCAGTGAAGCAGTCCAAAAAAATTTTGAAATCTCCTGATGGCGGTCTGTGAACAACGGCTATTACCAAATCTTGTTATAGTAAAACTGCAGCACATTCAAAAATACCTTCCCTGCACACAGATTCTACATCAACTTTTTGATAGTTAGCCTTGAAATCATAATTTTTGTACATGGCTACACCGCCATTCTTAGAATATTTTCTGCATGAGTAGTTCATCAGATTGAAACTGCTCAATGAGTATGTCTTCATTTGAATTTCATTCAACCAATGTACGGAAATTAGAAGTATATCGCATTTCATATTGTCAAAAACTACGTCAATATTCAAAATTTTATTACTCAAACATTGTATGTTTTGATGGAAAATGTCTAATGTTATAGTAGATGAATTTTCATTTGTATCTAGCAGATGTTGATTGGTACAACTTGACAACAATATAGAAAGGCACTTGACAGAATATAGAAAGGCAAAAGTAGCAAGATGAAAAATGACTTCAGCAAAAACGTATTTTTTTTTATATCAATTACTTCATTTGTTTCTCAACAACAAAATATAAATATATCAAAATTAAATCACTTGATGAAATAATCCAACTCCGTATTTCATCAAGATCCAAAATGTTTAGTTCAGAACGGTCGGAATCTTATCTTTTGGTAGAAGTTTTGTCATGATGTCCGCCAACTGAAGTTTGGATTCCACATAGTTCAAGCTTACTTCTCCGTTTTCAACCATTGCACGAACGTAGTGAAATTTCATGATCACATGCTCTGTCCTTTTATGGAATTCGGGATTATTTGCAAGTTTTATCGCACTTTGATTATCAACTTTTATGACAGTTGGTATATTTCCCAAAACGTCGAGTTCTTCCAATAATTGACGTAGCCAAACAGCTTCTCTGCCTCCAGAAGAAAGAGCAATGTACCTTGCCTCAGTTGTGGAACTTGTTGACGTTGTGAGAACCATGTAACTGGAGATCCATTGATCATAAAAACATATCCAGTAGCTAGGTACAACAAACTACCCACTGCCTCTCGATATGGTATATTTGGGCGCTCTTCATTTACATTCGAAGGAAAACCTAGTTTTCACATTGAAGTCATTAGAGTATGTGAGATTAACTGATGGAATATCATTCATCAAATCGAGAGGACCTTCAACAAAAACTCATTTCTGAGTCACACATGACGATGCCAACATCATTTCTAATAAAAATTTCATAAGGCTTCTTTTTTTCTATTTGTCAGTTCCCTCACAACATTCCATGAAGAATGTAAAACATCATGGGCATTTACTATTAGTTCTTGATAGTAACTCTTTTTTTTGGCATTCAATAAATCTTTCATATCATTTTGTATTTGAGACACGTTAAGTTCAATTGATTACTTTCAATAGACCGATGACTTGGAAATTCCCCCCCTAATGGCTCATCATTTTTCTCATTTTGCTAAGTGGTATTGAGAGGTCAAGTAATACCTTGATCTTGCTCCGGAATGATGAGGAATACGGTTGTTCATACAGCTTACATCTAGAATTTCTTATTCAATATTCCAGTCACGTAAAGGATTATCTTCGCTAAAAATGTTTTGATTCACTTAAAATAAATTCCAATCGGGGTAGAAAATATGTCAGGATTGCGGGAAAGGCATGAACGAGATGCATCCTCCAATCTTTTGGAAAATGTGTAATTTCAGTATTCTTTGGAATGTGTTAATGAGGAATATTCGTTGTGAGTTATTCAATAGTAATTCCAGGTATTTTTGCAACGGAGCTTCAACAAATCATTATCTTGTAACTGATCGTGCCCAACATTGCTCGGAATATTCAGTGTTGATTTTTATCGACTTGAGTGAAAATACACAGTAGAAATACTAATGCTAACGTTAATTCAACAACATTTCTAACAGGGATAATATAAAATATGCTAAAATAAAGTCATAAACAAAAAGTACAGTATACCTAGTTGAAAGTTTCATTCACAATGTAGATATTTTTTGAAATGAAATATCAAGTTATGTAGATTCGTGGTGTTTTTGAACTAACAAGCTACTAGACTATGAAATATTGAATTCAGTCCATATTTTGTATGTACGCGAGGAATAAGCACGTTTCGTGTTGTGGTATCTGAATCTCATGAAACTCAACAATTGGATGTTGCAAATTCGTATCCACAGCTTGAATGTTGAGGAGTTTCACTGATAAGTATAATTTCATGGGAGAAAATCTTTAACCCGAAGATAAATTTAGCTGAAGAAACGCACATCGGAAGACATAACTAATAAAAAGCAAACGAATAAACTACAAAAACGGCTGCACATGAATAGGTTTCTGTAGCGAATTTTTCATTTTTGTTTGCTCTTGAGGCTTGAGATTGATTATTTACATTATGAGTTTTGTAAGGTAAACGTGTTTGCATGATAAAAATTCGTTATGAACATTGTACCTATCATTTCTATTTGCATTACAAATTAATCTCTTCGAATAATGGTAGACATCTCAGGTTGAATGTCGTCGAACAAAAATGCATTTTTTCAAAAATCTTTGCTCCTATCGATTTTCCACAGAAGTACTTCCATTCAGGAAATTGTCCAGTTAACCTTGTTTTGTTTAAACATATTGACAAATCCCAGTCATTTCAAAGTTTTGGGGTGTGGACCATCGGGGGTAGTCCGTTCCTGACTTTGTAGCGAAACAACTGACTCCTGCATGAAAGCTCATCGAAGGAATTCATTTGTTTAGTCGATCACCAAAATTTAGATGATTTTGAATATTCACTTTGAAAGTTACCAAAGAAAAACATTTTTCATTTTGTAACTTTGAGGGCTCGTTACTTGGTAACGGAGGCTTTCAGGAACAAAAGTTATATGAAGTACTGGTGATATTTTGACCCCATCTATACATTCCCGAAAGGAAGAGAGAAAGACCAGGGACACCCTGCTTATTTTAATGTATAGCCTATAGTTTTTCAGAATACATGAAAATACCAACAGTGAGAAGATGCTTTGTAATCAGGCCCATATTCACATAATATTACTATGGGTAATGTGGAATTCCGCATAAGCTGGCAACTCTTTACGAAAGAGTCAAAATGAACCACAATCACCTATGCCCATACCACCCGTTAAATTTTATTTTTTGAAGTTTGATTTTCACATGAGAACTGATAAGTGATGTCGAAGATGAAATATCAAAAATGAAGTAACTGTATGTTTATTATCATAAACAAGCCGTTAGCTGGGTCTTTTTGAGTCACACAACTATAATAATGAAGAATTTATTCAAAGAATCACAGAATCGATTCAAAGTAATCGGATATTTTCCATTTTTCATATTGATCACAATTATTTTGCACAGTCCCAAAATGTATTTGTGGATTTCCATCTGCTTATCTCTGCAAACGAAGTAATAAAAATACATGCATGACTTGCGGCAGGGATACTGTAATCACCCTTAGTTATCCTTTCCATCGCTGAGGAAACCATAAGGAAGATATGTCACGAGAGATCGGCAGGTGTAGTTGAGATACCGGGACACATATTATTGAAGGTTGCTGAACTAATTTCTGAGCCACTGAGTCACATTATCAACCACAGTTTTCAGGACGGGGTATTCCCTGATGTTTTGAAGATAGCTGAAATTCTGTCCATTTATACCTCAACTTTGTGGCTCATACAGCCCAATTGCACTTCTATGCCAGTTTGCAGAGGTAGGTGAATATTGCTACTATATTCGTCTATACAATTATTTTGAAAATTTCCACTTGTTCAATCGAAGTCAGAATACGTTTTGACGTAAAAAATCAACCGGTACTGCCATTGATGCTCTGATGAAACGCATTGTTGCAGCCGTGGATGGAAGACTCAAAATAAAGGCATTATTCTTGGGTACGAGTAAATCGTTTGACCTAATTGATCACAATCTATTCCTAGACAAACTCGAGTTTTATGGTGCCAGGGGACCAGCATTGAGCAGGGTTGCAACCTATCTCGAGGGTCGTAGCTAAGGGGTGTTCTTGAACAACACATGTTCCGAACATACAAAAGTTTTAACAGGGGTCCCTCAAGGATCTGTTCCAGGGCCCCTGCTATTTACCATATTCATCAATGATCTTCCTACCTATTATTGCCTCCATTTTCGTTATCTATGCATTCGACACCAACCAAGTCATATCTGCAGAAAACACTTCAGCCAACCAAAATTCTCGGAATGTGTCATCCCAGCTCTCTTGATGGTGCTCTCTGAATAACTCAGTCCTCACTATCTTCAAAATACAGATGATTTACTTTGTAACTGAGAATACTATCATAGATAAAAGCTACTGAGTGAGAGTGCATGGCAAGTCAATTCAACAAGTCTCAGACACAAGGTTTTTGGAAATTCATATTGACTCCAAGCTCACCTGGAGCGATCATATAGAAAATCTCAAAAGTAAGCTTGGCAAACACATATTTCTACTCCGTCAGCTGAGGAACACACTGTGTTCCCTGAAATTTCGAAACCTATACTATAGTCTGTAGTCTCATTCAGTTGATTATTTGAATTATTCACAGGGGTGCAACATACAAGGCACAGGAAGTTTATACTATTCAGAAAAAAGCTGTAAGAATAATGGTGGGAGTGCCACTGAGAGACCACTGCAAACTGCTTTTTAATAAAAACTGACATAATGACTCTACCCTGTCTATTCATCTATCACTGCTTTATATACATAAAGAAAAACATCACTAACCTTCCAGTTAATGCACACTTCCATGACTATGAAACAAGGAATAGGTTTGAACTTCATCAACTGTTTACGAAATTATCGGTGTCGCAGAGTCGCCCAGGATCGATTGCTGTTAAACTATACCGGGTGGTCCACTTACGACTATCCACCCTCAATAATTCCCAGAAAAACTAGTTTACAAAAAATCGCCGAGATACGTCGATTTTTGTTTGGAGGGGGACACCATTTGACGAGAAGAAGATATGTTATACTTCAACCCCCTCATCCCCAGAGCAATTTTAATAGGGAATGAGGATCGTGTCATACATCATTGTGAAGGTTATTCAATTCTGATACTAGTAGTGCAAAATTTTCTGAATTTGGAAAAGGCGTGCTCGAGATATTCGAGTTCAAATGGTACATTGGTGAATTGTGAGTAAATAAATTATACGAAATAGATTATCAAACAATTATTCACAAAAAATGTTCAAAATGACTGCCATCAACTCCCAGACAGTAGTGGAGTCTATTTTCAAATGCCTCCTGCACCTTTGAAACTGTTTCTCTGGTACTTGCCTGGCATTCAGTTATAATTCTTCTTTCCAAATCGTTCAGGTCAGTAGGTTGAGTTTTATGAATAACAGATTTCAAATGACACCAAAGAAAAAATCATTGAGTGCCAAGTCTGGCGAGCGTGCTGGCCATTCTATTGGACCTCGACGACCTATCCATTTGTTTGGAAAAGTTTGGGATAGCCATTCTCTCACCTGGAATAGGAAATGAGGTGGTGCCCAATCTTGCTGGAAATAAATGTTATCTGCCAAAAGATTTGGATTAGCATCATCAAGGTCCGTGTTAACAGCATCCAAAATAAGTGGTTCAATCAGATTCTGCAGCATATCCAAATAAACTGCACCATTTAAATCACCTTGGGCCAATGATTTTATTACCCAGGATCCCTTCTCTGAGTAGGAGGGGGTTGTTCTGACTCCAATAGCGAGAGTTGTGTATGTTCACTTATCCATTTAAAAAAATGAACACTCATCACTGGAGCAAATATGCTCAATGAATCATTGGTTCCTCTGTATCATTCTTGTTACATTTCCGCAAAATTCAGATCGTCTGTCGTAGTCATCCTCATTCAGTTCATGGTGAAGATGCAACTCATACGGATGAAATTTGTGCAATTTTAGCACCCTCATTATGAAAGTTCTCGATATGCCTGTTATGCTACTGGGTTGCCGTGTAGACAGAGTTGGGTCAACTGCAACTTGTCCTAAAACTTCTATTTGATTGATTTCGTTTGTAACAGACACCATCCTATTCTTTTTTCCATTGGCGTCTAATCCATTCGCACAGAATTTCACCACAAGATCCAAGGTATATCTAGAATTAACAAAAAATACCGAAACCTCTTTCTATAACCATTTTTCCTAATTTTACGAAGTAGAATAACTCGAAGTCGTCTCCACAATTTAATATTAACAATCGATTAGTTAAAAGATGGTGGAAGGTTGAAAACCATCAATTAGGTATACATGTTTTGAACCTCTATAGGTTCATCATCAGCGGAGAATAAAATTTCTACAATAAAAGAAGGGCAAAGAATTCAATCCATAGGTAGTGTGATACAATAAGTGCTACTTACATGGAGTTGAAAAAATTATGTCATAGGTTAAAGAGTAATATTATTCCAAGTCAAGAGATCATATTGGGACAAAATGAAAATTTTGATGATCAATTGTTCTACTCTAAGATATATTTGCTATAAATATGGATAGGTGACATCTGAGCTCTTTGCATGGAATATTAATTGCTTTGGTTGGATTTGCTTCTATTTCATCATTGTTCCGTGCATGGAGTTCTTCTGTCGCCGCTCCATGGTTTGGTTTTGACAATCCAGTTTGCCAGATGGATGGCTCTTTGTGTGCTGTCAATCACCAGTCATTGCTACCATTGTTTTCACGGTCCTCATGTCGTCTTGATATTTTGCATCGGCTAATGTATTTAGCCCCCCTAAATTCAAAGAAGGGGACACAACCCTTAAAGGCAAATATTTCAAGTTTTCATTTTGTCCCAATATGATCTCTTGACTTAAAATAATATCACTCTTTAACCTATAATATAATTTTTTCATCTCCATCTAAGTAGCACTTATTGTATCACATTACCCATGGATTTAATCCTTTGCTCCTCTTTTATTGTAGAAATTGTATTCTCCGCTGATGATGAACCTATAGAGGTTCGAAACATGTATACCTAATCGATGGTTTCAAACCTTCCACTATCTTTTAACTAATCGATTGTTAATATTTAATTGTGGAGACGACTTCGAGTTTTTCTACTTCGTAAAATAATACCACTCCACTTCGAGATACAATGGACTTCTACCACAGGTTATTTTTCCTAATACTCACTTGTGAGTTACGTTTCTGTTTCCGTGTCTCTCATTGAAGATCCGAGCTGTTGCTCGTGCACACTCATTTTGAGCAGCAAAAATAAAAATCATTTCAACTTTCTCGTCTTTTGTGTGAACCATCGCGATACAAGTAGAATTGTTGAAATACGTGGTCACTTCTGGATTCTACACTATCACCGATTCACAAAAAAACGATTCTCAGAGATCAGTATTTCTTCTTTGACAATCATGTTGACAACAAACAACTGAAACGTCTACTCGGTGAGCAAATAAAATAATACAATCGGTGGATAATTACGACTGAACTGTACCACTGTCGACTGAACTGTACCCACTGGCTGGGAGACAATAATGGAGATCATTTTGAACATTTGAACTCGAATATCTCGAGAACGCCTCATTCAAATTCAGAAAATTTTGCACTGCTAGTATCAGTTTTGAATTACTTTAACAATGATGTATGACACGACCCTCATTCCTTTTTAAAATTATAGAGGGGGTTGCTCTGAGGAGTAGGGGGTTGAAGTATAACATACCTTCTTCTTGTCAAATGGTGTCCTCCTCCAAACAAAAATCGACGTGTCACGGTGATTTTTTGTAAAATAATTCATTGAGGGTGGATAGTCGTAAGTGGACCGCCCGGTATAATGCACTTGATGACAATAGCAAGTCTTCCCCCAGCTTATCCTGCTTCAAAATCAGGCTAAAAACGCTTCTCAGGCAGAAATAGACGAATTCTTCACTGATTGTGTAGACTGAAATTTTATAGTTAGGTACTTATGGTCAGGACTCATGATCAATCAAGATAATTATGTGCTCTTTTCAAATAATCCGCTGTTACCAATAAATGTTTACTTGTTATTTATCGTCAGAAAGTGTACTAACTGTTCAATAGATTGGTATAGTCCATCCAATATCAATTGCAGAAGCTGTTTCTATAGGGAGCAAATGAAAACTCACTTCGCTAACACGAGCGTATATGCGAAGAAACGGAACGAAAAATAATCTGTACTACTTGTAAACATTTTCCGTCGGCAAACGGTAGATCAAAAGAGCCGATAGTCAACGTGGACTCGAGTGACTGCTGTCTCTTGTAACAACCGATTCGTCTGGTCCAATCGAGTCGGACCATCAATGCTGGCAGGTGTGTCTCTACAATGAGAGGTCATAAATCACGCGTTATATTTGTGTTTTAATAGCTCTGAAAGATTAAAAACCAGTTGCGTCTATGGTCTTGGTGTGTGCCGATCGAAATACGTTTTAGGATATAATAATAACATACATCAAACAATGAAAGAAATTATTTTCCTTTCTTAATGTATTTGTATGAATAAAAGCTTGTCTTTATTTTTTTTTTCATTTTTCATTATTTATGAAGTATTTTTAAAATCTCAAAATATCTGAATAAAATTAGTTATCTCCGCCACTGCTGCTCACAGGATTTTGTCGCAAGACTTTTTAATGCTTCTGCAATTGATATTGGGAAAACCTTTATACCATATAGTCATTCTTCTCAAACAACATCTATACGTCAGATCGGGTACCGGGACTACCTTCGTATTGAGGTAATACTGTCGGTTTCAGAATTACTGTACAGAATTTAATGAAATTTCATAGTAGTAGACCAGAAAAATGACTATTGAATCCTTCATTAACTACAGAGAAACAGTAATTGTAATATCATGAATTTAAATTCGGCCTCATGAGGAATCACAGGTTTCATCTTATTTTACAAAAGTACCTCCCAGATTTCAATAAAGAATCACAGAAATATTTCTTATATTCTCATCTCTAGATTTTTTGATTGAAATATCAAGAGTACTTTTTGTAAAATACAAAAAACAACTCTGGTTTCTCATAAGAATCAATCTCAAATGTATAGAATCACTAATGCCACTATCATCTCACTAGTTCTCTGTAGCTCTCCAAACATTTGATTGAATCTTGAAAATACTACGCTGCAAGCTCCACCGGGGCATCGTGTGAATTTAGAACCGTACTTGAATTCAAAAAATATATCAATTAATGATATATCGAGTCATTTATTACCGAACGAGGAAATAGCTCAGCGGTTACCTTGTCGCATACCAAGCAGAAGGCCACAAGAACGAATCCCGGTCAGGGTAACATTTTATTGGCTGGATCGATTTGGCTAATTTTTTTCGGGAAAACGGGATGACGGACCGTAAAACGGAATAATGGGATAGCGTAAAAACGGGAAAACGGGATAACGGGATGATAGGATAACGGGATAATGGGAAAACGGGATAACGGGATAACGGGAGAACGGGATAACGGAAAGCGGGCAGTGTCAAAGGCATGAGGTTTGATACTAAAAATTTTCAAAGCATTTGAAAATACTCCATTACACAGTTCTCTTGTAGAGTTTTTAGATTCCATAATTCGCGTCTGAAAATGTTTTTTTTCAGCCTGTTTTATCAGTCCAGTCAACTTATTTCGAAATGTCTCCAACTTTATTTTATTTTCGTCACTGGGGGTCGTTCTGAATGACTCAGAATATCCCATTTTCGAACAGTGCTTTCGTTGAAAAACCAAAATCTACCAGTTACCTTATTCAGGACGATATCATCAAAACGCATTATCACGCAAATATGTACACATTCTAAAATTCAGGTAAACTAGCCGCTCTCAGTTTTCTCAGATTATCAACGAAAATGAGCAGGATGTCATTTGGAAACTAACCTTCAGTGAAATCTGTATTTCCAAAGCCATAGAATTCAATAAAAGTTTGCAGGAATACTTACAAAACCATGATAAAAATAACGCCGCATACTCTATATTCATTGGAGATATTTTAAAAAGCGATGAACATTGCAATGAATATCTAATACATTGAACGAAGTCGGATATATATATATCAGTAATGAATAGTGAAACAAGAGTCCAGAATAATAGTGGTTCCTGCATTGATCATATCTTCATAAAAACAGAAAGGTACATATTAGAGCAAATCATTCCCTCAATAATTCAGAGTAATATCACAGATCATTATACAATAGCACTTCAGATCATACTAAACCAGGATGAACATGTGGCAACTAATAAAGATAAATTCAAAAAGTATATTGATCACGACAAACTCCAGAATACGCTACGCAACATCTCTTGGACCCCCATATTTTCTGCAACAAATCCAAACGCTGGAACAAATGAATTCATAGATATCCTCAATCGAGCCATTAACGATTGCACAACCGTAAGGAGGGCCAAAAGAGGAAACACAAAGATTGCACCATGGATAACAAATGCTCTTGTTGAATCAATAGACACGAAAAATAAACTGTTTAAAAGTCTCCGAAATGATCATCATTACTTAGAATTAAAAACACAATATACAAATTATAAAAATAAATTCAAACATTTGATAAAAAAAACAAATTCGACTATTACCAATAACAAATGAACACAAATTCAACCGATGCACCAATGTTATGGAAAATAAGTAAAACCAAAAAAACTAAGCGCAACATAAAAACAATAACAGATTAATCGGGGGAATGGAAAGATGATAAAAAGCAAATAGCCAATGATTTCAACACTTTTTTCACCCAAATAGGTAAGAAAATTGCAAATAACAAGAATAACGACACTAGTTACGAACCGCATAGAGCAGTTTCTATGAACTCGTTTGTTTTATTACCAACCGATAATAAAGAAGTTGAGAGCGTGTAGACGATATCAAAGCAGGAACTATTGAAATAATTTCTCCATTTATTCTAGAACCTCCCACATAAATTATAAATTTGTTCATGAAACAAGGTATCTGGCCCAGAGCTCTTAAGGAATCAATAGTAGTACCAGTTTAGAAAAAAGGAGATGAGACAGCGATCACTAATTATAAACCGATATCTCTAATAACGCATCTATCAAAAATGTTCGAGAAAATTTTCAAAAACTATTTGCTCCCTATATATCCAAATGTAATCTGATATCGAGGATGCAGTATGGTTTTAGAAAGAATGTCTCCCCAAGACTATGAAGATTTATTCTGCTCTGGATGGGGACATGCCAAGTCTATGTGTATTTATTGATCTGTCTGAAGCGTTCGACATTGTGAGCCATAGTCTCCTCTTTCAGACATTGGAAGATATTGGCATCAGGAATAATTGTTCAAAACTATTCGAAAGTTATCTCGCCAATAGATTCCAGTCTGTCAGAGTGGATGATGTGCAAAGCGATCAAATGCAAATTGAATAGGGAGTTCCTCAAGGAACTGTTTTGGGCCCAATCCTTTTCAATATTTACATCAATGGCATGTTATCTATCGGGAGCAGTGGAAAAATACTAGGATTTGCTGTAGACACCGCAATATTTCATAGAGCAGACACCTGGCAAGAATTGAAAAACACGGTAAAGACTGACCTTCCTTCAATAAAAAATGGTTAGGAAACAAATTACTTACTGTCAACCTGCAATAAACCTACTACCTATCATTCAGCTGTAATCGGTCTAACACGCCATCATTCGATAGCCTCACGGTTACCACAATGGGTCAACAGTATATAATCCTGCCTGATTTTTTTTTAAATATCTTGGAGTAATAATAGACACGAATCTCAAATGGGATTCTACTATTAGCTATGTCTGTAATAAGTTACGTTTGATTCTCTACAAGTTCAAATATCTGAAATACATATTACCTTCCAATCAGCTCAAAGTATGTACCATGCATTAGTTGAGAGCCACTTGCGATATTGTATAGTAGGCTGGGAAGGGGCATTGGAAACACATATTCATCCTCTGGAAATACTGCAAAAAAGGTTTCCCAAGCTGATTATGTCCAAAGACTATAAATATCCATCTGAAGGACTATTTCATGAAGCACATGTATTCGATATTCGTCAGCTTTTTTATAATGATGTCAATATAAAATACCACCGAGAAAAACATATTAATTCAAACCTACCTAATCATAATCACCAAACTCGGAAAAAACACCATCACAAAATCCCACAAATGCAAACATCCATTGGCCAGCGGTCATACCAATATATGGCTCCGAAAATTTATAACTCCATACCTCTCCATATACAAAAAACTGATAACTTGATTCTATATCAGAAAGAATTGAAGATCTTCACAGCCAACCTAGGGAAAAAGTTGCCGACATGGTCATGTGATTTTTATTTTTATTTTTAAAACCCTAAACTCCAAAACTTTGGTAACGTTCTGATATGTCTTATTTAGTCTAGCTCTATGTATGTATCCATGTGTGTATATATACTCTTTGATTTGGATTTGAATTAACTGTTCTTATACAGTATCGGAAACAATTTATCTGGGGTATAGTCAGAAATCTACACAAGCAACAAGGAACGCAATGATATGATAATACCACATAAACAAGAGAGACGCACTGCTGTGCGCCCCTCCTGTTACCCCACCCGACGCATTACCTGACCACGTGGCAATGCGATCCAGCACACAGCGACTCGACTCATTCTTGCCGAGCCGTGGTTGCGAAAACAAAAGACCATGACAATTATTACCTTTTGAAACATGCCGCCTATTTACACAACCGCAGAGAAAGTACAGATCGTTGAGTGGTACTTTGGGGGTAATACTGTACAAGATACGAGAAATCTATTCATAGTGGCTTTTGCAGATAGACCTGAACCTACGGAACTGACTGTCCTTTCAATTATTAATAAATTTCAGAATTCTGGGTGTGTGGCAGCACATTGCAAAAAATGTTGTCCCACAAATCCACCACCGCACCCTAGACAAATACCCGAGGAACGGGAAATAAGAGAAACACAAGTATGTGCATTGGCAGAAACGACACCTTGTTCGAGTAGACAGATCGCCGACGAAGTGAATTTGAATGAAAGAACTGTAAGGAATATTTTGAAAAAGAAAGGTTATAATTGTTTCGAAGTCAAGACCACACAAGAACTTTTGCCTGGAGACCATTTCAGACGTATGGAGTTTTGTGAAACTATGGTCGAAAAATGCAATAGCAATTTCTAAAAAAGGTGTTATTTACCGATGAATCGTCCTTCTCAATTCATCGGAAACACAACCCATCCGTAGTACGTTATTGGTCTCGTAAAAATAAACATTTGAGTATTGCTGTGAGGACACAGTACCCAAGCAAATTAAATGTGTGGACGGGACTTTTAGGCGTTCACGTCATAGGCCCATTTTTTATTGAAGGGAATTCAAATGCAGCAAAAGATTTGTAACTTTCGCAGAATCAAATTATTCCTGCAGTTCGCGCTCTTCCGATTTACTTTAACGACGTGTGGTTTCAACAAGATGGTTGTCCTGCCCACAATGCAGGCACGGTGGTTACATTTTTGAATCAATTATTTCCTGATCGGTTTATTTGTACGCGAGGTACAATCAACTGGCCACCTCGATCACCAGATGTAGCACCTCTCGATTTTTATTTCTGGGGCATGTTAAAATCGGAGGTATATCGGCATGAGTTCGAACGTGCCACCAATTTAGATGAACTGAGGGCAAAAATTATTCAGTTGTGTGCTCAGATAACACCAGTTACCCTTGCGGCTACCAGAACAGAATTGTACAATAGATTCGGCTATTGTTTGGCCCAAAATGGTGGTTTGTTGGAACATTCAATGAAATAATTCGGTACACAAAATATTCAATTAAGTTTGTCTTTTCTTGTAAATATTTTTTTTCTCTCCATTCAAGAAATAATTGTTTTTCTGTTGGAAATAAGTTTTTTGTTTTTATTGTCTTACAGAAATATCGTTTGTTTTGGTTTATGTTTGAGAATTTTCTTTTGTTTTCGCGGCCACCACGGCACCAAATATATTTTGATCTACCCATCGTCCGACAGATCAAATTGAATCAATGATTCAGTTCAATTCGTTCAAATTATCTGATGTGAAATAATCGTCAATAATTATTCTTCATTGCAGCGCACACATTCTCCCGACTGCTGCTGGTATGATACTGACGTCCTGAGCTGACCGCCCCGATTCTCCTATCTCTGTGTCATGACGTTGATATCCCTTCCTCGAGCGAGTCGAGGAGAAATTGTAATGCTCTCTCAACATATAGCAAGCTATTCTTCACGCTCTCATGAAACCACCATACCCAAGATAAATACTTTCCGATACTGTATATCTGGTTTTACTGTGAAATTTAACTCGTTAGCTCATATATTATTGGTATTATTATTATTATTAGGTGATTGTCTTATATTCTAATTTGATTTTTTTTACGATTTTTTTGAAATAAGTGTGTTAAGCACTCATCCATGCATCCGATATCTATTCATCATTGTTCATTGTTTATGTATCTGTTTTTATATGATTTGATTGAAAAAAATAGAAAAAATCGTTGGCGTATCATATTGTTTGTTCACTCAATATGAAACGGATTCAAAGCTTGTATAAACTTTCACTACCTTGGCACCAGGAGTTTTTCAATCTTTCGAAGCAGTTATCACTGAGCGAGTATTTCTTTCATTTCTATGGATTACCATCCACACGCATAGAAAGCAAGAAAGAAAAGGTGCTAAAGTTGATAATTATTTCCATACATAAACTGCCGCAGTTCGTTATCGAAAATTAAATTATGCCTTTCCTAGTGAAGTCGCCCTCGTTTTCATGGTTTCCCGAGAAACCACCGCGAAAGGCAAGCACAAATAACAGTCCGTCATACAAAACCGCCATCAATTACGAAAATTCTGGGTAATTTGCTTCAGGGTATTTCAAGCGTATGAACTGCGTAATTCATGCAAAACACCACTGAATAAAAACATATCATTCGAGTTTGCCCCTCGTTAAGGCTTTCATCGCCGTTTGTTGACAGTGAAAATGGATAATTTTTTGCAGTTGTGTATAGTTGAAAAGAATATCGATCATGGAATATCCGCAATGAAGATTATAGGTAAAATGTACGTCATTTCGAACTCCGAATAATGTGGCGTAGGTAAATTTAATTAAATATTTACGTTAGATTTACCAAAACGAGGAAAAATATGAAAGAAATTCAAACGTCGAAAATTGTGACGTGACATTCTGCACAATATGTCGAGGGTATTGTCACGAATACAGCACGCCACTCCTGTTCACAATGTAGCGAGGTCGACTGGTTAATGTAACAAACAGGCTTGATGACTGTTGTTTTTTTGTTTTCAATAATAATGGACTTCTCTATTTTATTAGAATAGATTCTATGACCTCTATCTTTACCTACCAAGACGAAATTTGTCTTTTTGTAACTAACCCACTTAGGAAAGTTTTCTAAAATCCCAACCGCTGTTCACCAGTTGTAATGCTAACATGTCTCAATACTGTTTTTTTTTGTTTTTAAAATAACGGGGATATAATATATATATATATATATATATATATATATATATATATATTTTATTTATGAAAAACCAGTTATATACATTAAAAGGAAAGAAACCCACAAAAAGAATAATTACTTAATAGCTATTAGTTTCAAGAGATTGTTTTTACATATTGTGAAATTATATTTCCTTTATTAAGCCTCTGTATAATATGAATAGATAAAAATATTCAAATACTATGATACAATCAATTTCATACACTGTCATAATGATTACAACCCATAATTATTCAAAAGACAACAAGAAAGGTCTAGATTTACAAAATCATCCTGAATAAAATGTGATAAACACAATTATAAGCTTGAAACATACAGTATATGAAATTGTATGTAACTAAAAATAGCCAATGGGAGAACAACAAACTTCTTGATGACAATAGTCAATCAGGGAACAATATGGTCAAATGTAAGATTTGAAATTGTGAGAAAATAAGAACGGAAAAGTGTCGGAGACAATTATGATTGAAATTGTAAATAGTCTGTAAGAAAGGAAAAATAGATTCATTTATAAGTTTTGACAAATAACCCCAAACAGTGAAAATGTGAGAACATAGTGCGCGAATTCAAAAATTCAAATCAAAAGGAATGAGGAAAAATGGTATCCAAGTAACGAAAAAACAAAGCCAAGAGGAGACCGAAAATGATTTGAAAACGAATGCCACGTTTTATTTGGGAGAAAGAAAAATTCAAAATATTTCAACATTATAAGCAGAAAATCAACATTACCTTATTTGTACACCATATACAAATATTCCAAAGCTGATTGCTGAATTTGTATGGTTCCTTCTTTTGGTATTTGGGTTCCTGAGAGCATTGGATTGAAAGGGAATCCAAATTCTGGTTGTGTATTGAACAGCGACAGTTCCAGCGTCAGGTATAAATTTTCCTAGTGCACATTACGAACTGAACAACTTCACGAATAACTCATATCCCATCAGAAGAACTTTATTTCATTTGATTTTGAACTATTAAAGAAATTTTCACGTTCAAGGCAAAAGTGAGGTTGTGTCTATTTATCCATGACCTGTTCCTCATGAATATCCATGAAAGTTTGTAGATTGACAATAGAATAAGTTATTTATCGTAGGCCAGGTTAATTTGAGTTTTCCTGAATAAAGGAAATAATTGTTTTTCGAAACTTTCTCGTTTTGTTTTCCACAATTATCAGCAATCATATTTATAAACACAGAAATTGACATCAAGACCAGAATAGTGGCTCTATTGCCTGAACCGGCTATCTGAGACGAGGGGCGTACCAACTGAGTTTAGTCGTGGTAAGAAAAATGATAACAATTGGCAGCAACGTGACGAGAGAACAGTGACGTTAGCTAGCAATTATTATTACATCACAAAACATATTATACAGGGCGAAAATACTTATCTATATCATAACAATTTGGCTCACATCGAAGAGCGGAAATTAATAGCAATCTTCATTTTATAACAACAATTTATATATACAATTCATCATTATATTACAATTGGCAACCCAAACGTGGGGCGAAATAATAACAAAATAATTTGTTATATCATCATTATATAACAATATATATATATATATATATATATATATAAACAAGCAACTGCCTCTCCTCCTCCCACGCTGATTCTACAGCAGCAATATGCTAGACCTTCAGAAGTATTTTCATCCCATAGCAATATTATTTTGTTAATTTCAGACAAATTTAACGAAACTGAACTGGACTTACGTTTACATGGATCTGTTTGTAGTTTCTTCCTGATTGCATCGCGGGCATCTCGGGCTGGTTTATATACTATATTGTTAAACGGGTCAATCATAATATTATAGTCATTATAGTACTTTTCTTGCAAAAGTTTGCACGAAACGTTCCACATTGTCTTCGCCGTTGCTTCTTTAAATTTGGTTCCGTCTTTCTTTCTCATATTGACCACCCAATCTTTTAGTATCAACGCCAATTCTTCTAAGCTTCAATGTTCATTTACTTCATATTCTCGTTCGCAGCAAAATTCCATAAATATTCCCCAAATATATTTGTGACTGTAGGTTGTATTTCTGGGAATTTTTTCTTTGATTAGCGCATTTATACTTTGAACATTCGCATTGCCAAAACTTGACATTTTGAAATTTATTTGGAATGAAGTTGTCAAACTCAATCGTGTTGTCATAGTAATTGATAATTGCACTGAATCAGTGTAATGTTGACATGTTTGGGTGAAATTGTTTCATATGACACAAAATGGCAAAATTTGAATGGTTGTTAGAACTGTCAAAAAAATTTCAGTAAAATATATATTTGCCTTTCCCCGGCAAGTGAAAAAAGACAAATATATTTGGCAGCTCCCTCTCTTGCGGGAAGACGCTCACTGCCACCAACCTAACCACTGAAAGTGGCTAGGATTTTGTTGTTCTAGGTTAATTGTCTCAAAATTATTATTGGCACTTGGTTACGTCATCTGATCGGTTGTGGACTCAGTTAAAAGCGATGTCTTGTTGTGATTCTACCGTTGAGGTTTGGTTAGCTGAAGGTTAGAGATTCTCCCACTCTGCTTGGGAATTTAGTATGCCGATCTGACCGGCAAATAAGTATATTCAAGTAAAAAATTGTGAATAAATTGTAACTCTACATGAGGAATGAACCAGGCTCCTCGGAGTCTGATAATATAGGTCACATACTAACTTTACATGAAAAAATTAACCTTCGCCTTTTTTCAACGGGTGAAAGCCAGAACTTGCCTGTACTTTATGCCCTGAATTAGGGGCATTCCCCCTTGCCCATTTTGGTTACCAAAACTTGCGAGGAACTTCTCGCCAGTGATTTCAAACAATGAATTGGACGGAAGGCATTTCTCAACTGTTCTCAAACACCCAAATAGCCAATTATGTTATTAAATATCTAATTGATACCCATAAACCCAAAACTCACTCACTACTTGAGCTGTGGATACCAAACAATCTTGAAGGTATTTCAAGTGATCACAAAGTTTTACGAGATGTCGATTTTCTATTATTTTTGATTACTGTGAACACAAATCCGCGACTTCGAAGCCCGTTTCCGCGTGCCTAATCGCACTTAGTTCGTCTCGTCTAGAATGAAAAATCTCGGATATCTCGCGTGGAGTACATATCGACCCGTATCGATTGCTTTGTCTCGAGATTCTGTGACATACTCTCAATTTTCGGTATCATTCGAAACGCTTGGACACTACGGGAAGATTCTTCAATGCAGACGTTTAGTTTCAATGTCCCGAGAGAAACTCCAAACTTGTACGTCTCGAGGAGATCTTTGGAAGTCTCCAATTCCAGCTCTTGGCCTGGTATTGCTCAGAAGGTGCACAGCTGATGCCATTCGCATTCCGAAAACGACTTCCCACTTCCCAAATTCACCCGTACCGTTCCGAAGTACCGCTAGGACTCTGGAAATTATGGAGCATCGGGGCGCGTCTTACCCATCTCGCTTCCTTTTCTTGATCTCCTACTGGCTCAGGTGGTCAGAGGACGCTGTGGAGAAGCGTGCCCCGTCAGCACTTGAGTTCTCTTGAAAGGAACCATTGTTCTTCTCCATAGTCAAAACAAATTGTAACGCTTCAATACAATGTATCGATATGGTGTATGCAGCTCATCGGCTACATTTTTGTGTGCTAATATGAACTTAAATTCTAGGTGCAAATGACTCCCCATATAAAAGGCTGAGTGAATCACGGGAGCAGTTAGTTGACTCTTGGACATTAGAGTATTCATTAGAAGATGCATTCGGATATGTCACTGTGAGCTATGACTCATTAATTTAGTTCTAGATTTGTAACAGACGCTGTCAGAAGTGAGGATATCAATTACTTCTTGAAAACAATTAATGGTTGATACGGGAAATAAATCTCAAGACGATATGGAAGCCATAATGGAAATAATCGAGCAGAAGTTTGCCAAGGAGGAGAAACAGAAACTGGAAGAAAAATGAGTTGGGGAGAAACTTCGACAGAGGGAAACACAAGAGGAGGAGGAACGACGACAGAGAGGAAAACAAGATAATGAGAGAACAATTTATTCGTCTGGAGAAACATAAAGTTTGTAGACACGTCACTGGGAGATTCAATTTTGAATATTCATATAGAGTTATACATTGAAATGCAGTAATAATAGTACAAATACCTATTCTAATTTACAATTCTTAAGTTAGCTTATAGTAATAAACATATTAATATTTCATTTAAATGATGAAATAAAACCTATAAAAGAAGATATTATATCATTTTGGGAGCATCTCTATATTGTGGATAATATGAAAAAATGTATCAACATCATATAGGGGGTTCATAATCAAAATTGCTTGATTGTGTTTTTGTAGTGGCATGTTGCGTAGATCAAGTGGTAAAACATTATAGAGTTTGATACCTCTGTCTTTCGTCTTGTTTAATCTGTTTTCTTGGAGTAAATCAGTTTTATTTCTGGTGTCATAGTTGTGTATGTCAGTGTGATTGAGATTATTATTTAGTGTGCAACAGGTTTTCGTAAACAATCACACAGAGAAGGGTCATTATTTTGAGTTCTTTTAAGATCGGACGACAGGTTTCATCAGATTTAGCAGAAGATATACTACTCACAGCCGCTTTTTGAATCAAAAATATTCTTTGTAGTTGTGACTTTGATGCATTACCCCAATTCAATATTCCGTATTTGAGCATCGAATGAAACAGTGAATGATATGTTGTTAGTGCAGCACCTTGGCTGACAATTTTTTTTACTCTTCTGATGGCAAATATTGACCTGCTCAACTTGGTACTGATATTGTTTATATGTTCAGTCCACGTTAGATTTGAATCCATTTGCACCCCTAAAAATCTAACAGTATTACTTTTTATTTCATTTGTGTTTTTCAGTTGGAAGGTTAACGATTCCAATTTCGGTCCATTTGATATCAGATGGTTGGGATTAAACCATGAACGTGCCTTCTCTAGTATTATTTTTAGGGTTTGTTGAGGATTTTCGATCGTGGTAATTCTTTTGCTTAGAGTTGCATCATCTGCATACCCACTGAGTCCATCGAATGGGATAGATCATTTATATAAATGAGAAATAACAGTGGGCCTGAGATTGATCCTTGAGGTACTCCTCGCAGAAGTTTCAATTCATCGCTACGGGTTGAACCGCAGTCTACTACTTGAAACCTATTTTCTAAATATGAGGTGGTTATTTCTAGACAAACTCCTCTGATACCGTTGAAGTAAAGTTTATTTCTTAAAATCTGGTGATTTTCGCAATCAGAAGATGATGTAAACTCTGTAAAGACTTCTATTAATTTCTCTCTATTTTCGAAGGCGTCATTTATATGTTTTGTAAGTGAGTGAACGGCATTGGAAGTTGACCTTCCTGGCCTGAAGCCGAACTGATCGGGGCTGAGAATACTATTCATTTCTAAATATTCGAGTATTCTTGAGAAGGATGAAAAGATAGAAATTCGTCTAAAGTTTTTTGGGTCAGGTAATCTGTCTTTTTTGTGGATAGGAATTACTTTTCCAAACTTAGGAACTTAAGGAAAATAGCCTTCAGGAAGACAATGATTCACTAAGTCTGACAATGGCTCTTTTATATAAGTCGTACAACTCTTCATGACACTCCTTTGATATCATCAGTTTTTTTATAGGTGAGTTTATTCAATATTATGAGGATATCGTCATCAGTATCTGGTCTGAATGACATTGAATTTATCATGTGAGTTTATTCAATATTATTCTTATATCGTCATCAGTAACTAGTCTGAATGACATCGAATTTATCATGTTGGGTTTTTTATTCAGTAGCTCCATAGGGTTAATTTCTGTTTTGGGTAAAGTGTTCAGTTTATTATTAATGTTATTTATAAATAAATTATTCATTTGATCAGCTGTTATATTAACTGGTTCATTTTTCACTTTGTTTTTCCGATCTGTTTCCGTATTTATGATTTGCCATACCGTTTTATTATAATTGTCACTTTTTGTTAGTAAGTTTCGATAATATTCCGTTTTTGCTCATTCTAGATTGTTTTGATATATTTTTTATACTGTTTATACGCTATTTTATTGTTTCCAGTGGGGTTTTGATTTTGTATCTCGTATAGAAGCATTAAAGTTTCTTTGGAGTGTTTTACTTGAGGGGTTATCCATGATTTTTCCATTTCCGAGCATTCTCAACCTTTTATAACTGGAAAACTCGTATCGAAATTTGGGTCAAGCAACACCTGGCGCGTTTAGTATTTGGATGAGTGACTACCTGCCGAGGAAGGTGCGCGTGAAAATGCCCCGAACAACTGCAGCGTAGTAGCATATTCGCAGCTGCAGGCGTCTCATCAATGATACGAGATAAGACGATAGACATGCCATCCTTCGGAGGGGAAGTTAAAATGACAGTATCGAGTTCATATATGTTGAGTTCGTTAAAGAACATTACCTCTAAAACCACAGAGGATTCGGCAAAATTTCTGGATAGGGGTAGTGTGCTCACCGGCTTCGGTGATTAGCCCTTATCGCAGAGATAGGTCGACGTTAAATAAGGAAATAAAAAAAAGATAATGAGGAATGTCCTCAGAGAGAAAAACAAGAAGAGGGCGAACAATTCAATTCATTTATTTTTCTTTGGACAAACAATTATATATAGAAATCGTCACGATTTATCAGCTGCAGACAAGTAAAAGAAAACAGATTGAAATGTACAAAGATTAAAAAGATACATGCCTATGAGTTGAGGAATTCACCAAGGTTGCAGTAACATCTGTCCATCTAATATATTTTGAGAATTCGTGAACATTTAGAATAATTTGTAGCCTGTGCTATATTATTTGGTGATAAGATTGAAAATTCAAAAATGTCAGTCCCATCACATGAATCCTATCTGATGAAATCCTATACCTACGGTGAGGAATGTGAAAATCATGTTTTTGACGTGTGTTCATTTCGTGAACATCCCCTATAGGTCATTAATTTTTCATTATATTTGAAACGTATACAGCCATTTTGAATATATATAGAGAGACAAGTTTTACAAGAACATTTTCTAGGAACTCTGGCTATTACCTCCACACTACGTTTTGGTGCTATAAATATATCTTGGACCGTCTAAGAGCTACCCCACAGACATATACCATATCTCAACCTGGACATTACTTGAGCATGATACAGGCCAAGGAGTTCACGTTCTGTTAGAATATCTCTTAGATTCCTCAAGAGATAACACATTGAATTAACTAAGCCTATCAAGTCAGTTCAGTTTTTTCCAGTTCAGGCAAGCATCGATGCTGATACCCAAAAAATTTATTTCACTTGCATTCTGAATTGCATCCTGAAATTCATCATCTTTGATGCTGAATTCCACAGATGAACAATCGTACCATTTGAGTTTTTCAGCATTGACGAGTAGACAGTTGGTCCTACACCAATCAATAACTGACTGAAGGGTATTTTTACAGTTGGCAACCAGTAAATCATCGTCTTCAGCAGAAACTATCAGGGACGTATCTTTCGCGTACATAGTTAGATCTGACGGAATTCATTGGTTATATAATACAATACAGGGCCCAGTACGAATCTTTGTGGCACACCCATGGTAGTGTTTAGGAGTTCGGAGTTATATCTGTGATAAGAGCTCCCTTTGATATGAGTTACTGATACATATTGTTGCCTATCCTGTATAAATGAATAAACCCAGGCATAAGCAACCCCCCTGATAGTATACGAATACAATTGAGACATTAGTAGTGCATGATTGACGCAGTCGAATGCCCTGTGCTGCGATCGCAAAATATCAACAGATATTCTACCAGTGCCTCCACAAAATAAAACGCTGTCGAATTACTTGATCGGTTACTACGGAAGCCATGTTGCTTCTATGTGATAATATTGTATCTGGTTATAAAACTCACAAGTCTATCCAAATATGCATATTCGAAGATTTTGGAGAATGCTGGAGATATCGTCACCGGCCTATAGTTTTCTGTATTCTCAATATCGTGTTTTTATGAACTAGCACGACTTTACCAATTTTCAATGATTTCAGATTTTTTTTTCCCAGATTGATCAAAAGAATGAGAAACGGTTACAAGAATATTTCCAGAACAAAAAGGCAGAAGATTCAGAAAATCAAAAGGGGTGAACTGCAGAAATAAAGAGAACACCCTGTATTAATGTTGGCGACATCAAAAGCGTTTTATCGCTAACTCTGGCAGGAGCTCAGTATGGAAGATTTTTTGAAAACGTTTTCTGGTTGAAAACCAACAGAGTTGTAATCATAATACTCAATTGCAATTCATGGAATTTATTCAATGTGTAGAACAGAAATCCTATCGGTTCAGTATGTTCTAAGCTACTGACCTAGAATAGTAACGAATTGAATTATGTAATATCTTTAATTTTTCAATGTTGAATCCTTTTTTCTCTGACGGAGTTCCCATAAAATATAGTAGTACCGTCACACACTATTTCATCCACAAAACATAATAAAATGTTATCAAAGCAATCAAAATGAGTTAGTGTTCACTTTAATAAAAAATAAAATTTTTGTTTTTTGTTTTGTCGGTGCAATAATGAACGTATCGAATAAAACAAATTGATGTAACAATGGAAAATGTGCATCGGGATGGACATCTCTTTATATATCAACCACAAAATTAATGACATTTATATTCCACTCAAATGGACAAAATTACCGAAACGTGAACATATTTCCAAACAATATTGCATTTTATTATTCGAAGTGCATGAAGGGGAATATTATTTGCATTGTTTTATTAATGAATATTTATTATATGAAAGATTTATGTCACACTCCTTACTTATTACAAAGATCGAAGAGTACGGTATCAGAGGAGTAACTCTCTCCCTCTTCTCATCCTATTCAACAAACAGACAACTATACATTGTACTGAATACAAATAAAGTATACGACTTCAAGGTGATGGAATTTGGGGTTCCACAGGGCTCCGTACTGGGCCCACTACCTATCATATATATAAATGACCTTCTTCCATATATGTCCCCATGCGCCTGCATTGCTTTTGCGGATGACAAAACTCTTACAATCTCCTGCAATTATGAGGTATACTCGACAATCAGTATGAAACTGGCACAAGAAGAAGCTGAAACCTGGTTCAGAATAAACAATGTTAAATTCAACATGAATAAAACACAACATATCCTATTCTCCTCTAATACATCTGAAGTATATGGCAATAGTCTAAAACTGCTGGGCATCACTCTGCATGACAAACTTAATTGGTCAACTCACACGGAGCAGCTGTGTGTAAACCTATCAAAATACATATTTCTATTACGGATTCTGAAAACTATTATCGGTCCGCATGCTCAATTATCAGCATATTATACTTTCTTCCATTCCCAAATTTCCTATGGTACAGTAATATGGGGAACCAATATACATAACAAGGATGTCTTTATACTACAAAGGAAAGCCATGAGAATAACAACTCAGGCGTGGTACGCGGACTGATGTCGACTTCATTTTCTATCTGTGAGAGTCATGGCATAACCCTCAATTTATATATTTATTTAAAAAATTGTTTGTAAAATTGTTTTTAACCGCTTTCTTAGTTGTTTGACCAACCCTCAGAAGTTAATGAAAACTTGTACGAGTTAAGATCACGGGGACCTTACCTTTTATAGTGGGATCCGAAACCACTCTTGGGACCTTGAAAACATTTTTCACCAGCTGCGGGAATCGAACCCGCGCCAGGTGGAAACAGTTGACACAAGACCGACGCTGGTGCCACTGAGCCACATATATATAATATATATATATATATATATATATATATATATATACATATATATATATATATATATATATATATATGTGAGATGTGATGTTTCTCAATAAAGGAATTGGGATATATATATATATATATATATATATATATATATATATATGTATATATATATATATATGTATATATATATATATATATAAACTGGGCTGGTGGTCGTGAGCGTAGAGGCACTGGCTGATGTCCAGATGGTCCGAGTTCGAATCTCGGCATGGCTACTAAAATAAAAATTTATTTTTGTAGTTTCGTTGAACGGGAGGAGATAGGTGATCAATCTAAGATTCTTGGTACCTAGATATCAATCCTTCGGACTGTCCACGGTTACCAGCCGAGTAGTGATTCGGATGACACTTAAAAATCTAAGTCTTCTTAACTCACACAAGTCTCTGACTTTCAAGGGTTGCTTCGCACCTAAGTTGGTGGTTGAAAACAAACAACAAACAAACAATATATATCGTTATGATGAGGTGATTTTATTTTATTATTCATTCATTTTCAGAATCAGACATCATAACAAAAAAATATTTTTTGCTTTAACAAATTTTTTTACTATTTTCAAATCTTTTTTTTTTAGCTAGTTCTCTTTGAATTTAATTTAATATCTTCATAAAAAAATACCCATATATATATATATTTGAAATGCCCGGCTATGTATTTTACCTTTTTTCCAGTGATTCTTTCACCTTATTCTCTTCACCTCAGCTAACTCAATCGGTTCTTATATGGAATCTCAGAAGTAGGTTCAACTGTGCAGCCCTCTGGTAGTGTTCTTGATGTCAGTTTCAGAAAATGGCACACTGCCTTGATCAATTATTGAAGGTAAGTCAGAAATTCATCAAAATAATAATTTCTTTTCTTCAGGAAGACTTACTGTTACCTATTCTGCGATAATGAACTTGAATTATTGCTTCATGGCAAAATATACATGGAAAGTGAAGTTATGTGATGATAAAAGTGAAATGTAACCTATTTTTGTAGGTTATGTGACCTTTATACTCATCCATGATAGTGTTTTTATCGAAAGGGTTCTTAAAAAAGGTTTATTTTTGCAATGCACTGAGTTTAGTAACTTTTTATGGTTCGAAGTACCTGTGGCTCCTTGAAACGAAAATATTCAGTGTCTCGGATCGCTCTCCCGTTCCTGGAAACTGCCGTTCCAAACTGCAGCCCCTTTTTCGATTGTAACTTCGCCCTCGTACTGGTATATGTCTTAAATAATAAGGTAAGATTCGTTCTGCATCTGGATTTTTATTAGCTCTAGTTCTTTCTAGTATTTCCTTGAGTTGCATTGGCAAATAACTGTTTTGTATCGAAAATATGATAGATTTTTCAAATTTAAATTTCTTGCGTTGGTTCTTCCAAAATTATTTTCTCTCAATTCTCTCAGCTTGTTGATTCCTTTTCCTTGATACCACACATCCTTTGTTTTCTTCTCGAATTTTCGATTTACACGCACCTTTCGTTGCACTTTTCATTATTTTCGTTTATTTGTCAGTTTTTATTTACGAATCGTTTCTCAATACCTTACTTACTATATATATACATGATATATAAAAAATCATTTTTGACATTTTCTGCTTCAAGATCTTTCCTGGCATCCCATTGGCTATTGTGTTCAGATCTAATTTCATATATAGAATGTTCTAACTTTATAATTTTGTTGTCTGCTTGTGTTCAACAATATATTAGTAAATTTTGATTTCTATAATTTTATAAATTAAGCCAATTGCTTGTAATGTTGAGAACATGTTCATTTCAAACATAGGTATCGACTAATATTGTATAAGGTTTCAAAAAAAACGGTAGAATCTTCAGAAAAACTGCAGAATAACATAGCATAAATTACTAAATATGAAATTTTTTTTATTTATGTGCCTTTTCAATTTTTAATTTTCACTTTAACTCTTTGAACATCTAACACATACTTCTAAACATAACAATATATATATATATATATATATATGTATATATATATATATATTATATATATATATATATATCTCAGTGAATCCTTGAAATACATAAGAACAAAAATAATCTCGATATAAATGCTGACTTTCATGATTACAACACCAGGGGCAGGCAATCAATAAGACCTGCTAAATTCAGATTGCAAAAATCCGGTAAAAATTCACTCGATGTAAATATCTTTAATGACCTACCTCCCTATGTGGAGGAATTAGACTTCAACAGTTTCAAAAAACACGTGCGATCCTTTCTGAACTCGAATGTATTCTACATAGACGAGCAATACATAGAAGCCCTACTTTTCACACCTTAATAGGCTGTTTAATTTTTCATCCTACTTGTGCTATTCTCCTAAGTTTTCACTTGTCTTATATATATATATATAGGGTGTCCCTGGACTTCCTCTTTTCCTCTCGGGAATGTATAGATGGGATCAAAATATCACCAGTACTTCATATAACTTTTGTTCCTGAAAGCCTTCATTACCAAGTTACGGGCCCTCAAAGTTACAAAATGAAAAATGGTTTTCTTTGATAACTTTCAAAGTTAATATTCAAAATCATCTTAATTTTGGTGATTGACTAAACGAATGAATTCATTCGATGAGCTTTCATGCAGGAGTCAATTGTTTTGCTACAAAGTCAGGAACGGACTACCCCCGATGGTCCACACCCCAAAACTTTGAAATGACTGCGATTTGTCAATATGTTTTAAAAAAACAAGGTTACCTGGACAATTTCCTGAATAAAAGTACTCGTGTGGAAAATCGATCGGATCAACGATTTTTGATAAAAATTCATTTTTGATCCATCTAACCTGAGATGTCTACCATTATTCGAAAAGATTGATTTGTAATGAAAATAGAAATGATAGGTACAATGTTAGTAACGAATTTTTATCATGCAAACACGTTTACCTTTCAAAACTCATGGTGTAAAGAATCAATCGCGAACCTCAAGAGCAAACAGAAATGCAACGTCCGCTACAAAAACTGTTCGATATGACCCCCGTCTCTCTCAATACATTTCCTTAGTCGACGCAAACACCGTCTCTGCACTTGAAATAGCATGCCAGAGTCGTTTCGTATGGCTTCACAGTGTAATGTAATTTTATTCAACAAGGCATCTCTGGTGTAAGTGTGGCGTGAACGAGGCTTTTCAGATGCCCCCACAAAAAAAAATCCAATGGATTTGAATCCGGAGACCGCAGTGGCCATGAATATGGCCCACCTCTACCAATCCATCTATTGGGGAAAATCTGGTTCAGAGGGTCCCGCACAATCAAACTAAAATGAGGAGGAGCATAAATCACATATATCTTCGGGTTTGCAATGGAACATCCAAAAGTCCATTCAAGTCGTTCTGAATGAACTCCAAATAACGTTCTCCATTCAATCGGTCATGTAGAACGAATGGTCCTATGAGATGGTTTCCTATGATACCAGCCCAAACATTCACGTTGAATTTCCGTTGGTGTTTGGTTTGCAATATCCCATGGGAATTTCCTTCGGCCCATATGTGGAGATTATGAGAGTTGATTACTCCATCTCTACCGAAACCTGCTTCATCAGTGAATAAAACTCGAGTTATGAAAGTAATATCCTCTCTTTGCTTATCCAGGAACCAATTGGCATATTCCAGTCGTGCTGAAAAATCTTCAGGTGTCATGGCATGTACCTTCTGGATGTGATATGGGTGGAGCAGTTATTCCCTAATTATTCTATGAATAGTGGACTTGGATGTATGGAACTGTTCTGATATTCGTTGAATGTGAACTGTTCGGCCATATCAAAACACTTCAAACTGTCCTATTAGAATATTGACAATACAATGACAACGCACCACTCAACATTCCAGTTGTCATTTTTCATTCACACTAATTTTATTTCTTTCTACAAGGTGTTTTTGTCAACATCTGTGGAAGAAATGGAAAATGAATTTATTCATCGGATATTTTTCACTTATTCATGTGCAGCCGTTTTTGTAGTTTATTCGATGTGCGTTTTTCAGCTAAATTTATCTTCGGGTTAAATATCTTCTGCCATGAAATTATACTTATCAGTGAAACTCCTCAACATTTGAGCTGTTAATACGAATTTGCAACATCCAAATGTTGAGTTTCATGAGATTCAGATAACACAACACGAAACGTGCTCATTCCACGCGTACATACAAAATATGGACTGAATTCGATATTTCATAATGGAGTAGCTTGTTAGTTCAAAAACACCACGAACCTACATAATTTGATATTTCATTTGAAAAAATATCTACATTGTGAATGAAACTCCCAACTAGGTACTGTACTTTTTGTTTACGACTTTTTTCAAGCATGTTTTGTATTATGCCTGTTATAAATGTTGTTGAATTAACGTTAGCATTAGTATTTCTACTGTGAAAATTTTTCATTTCAAATAATGGTGGACGATCGGGTTTGATGTCGTCGAGCAAAACAGCATTTTTATTAAAAATCGTTGCTCCGATCGACTTTCCACACTAGTACTTTTATTCAGAAATTGTCTACGTAATCTTATTTTGTTGAAAACTATTGGAGAATTATCTGTCATTTCATTCAAAGTTTTGGGGGGTGTACCATCGGAAGTACTCCGTTCCTGACTTTGTAGCAAAATAACTGACTCCTGCATGAAAGCTCATCGAAGGAATTCATTTGTTCAGTCAATCACCAAAATTTAGATGATTTTGAATATTCAGTTTGAAAGTTATCAAAGAAAAACATTTTTAATTTTGTAACTTTGAGGGCCCGTAACTTGGTAACGAAGGCTTTCAGGAACAAAAGTTATAAAAAGTACTGGTGATATTTTGACCCCATCTATACATTCCCGAAAGGAAATGAGAAAGTCCAGGGACACCCAGTGTATATATATATATATATATATATATATATATATATATATATATATATATACCGGGAGATTCTCCAAGGTGGCTCACCCCCTATAACTTTTTATTATTGAAGATAGAAAAACGAAATTGGGGGTTGTGTATTCAATTTACATGTTTTTACATATTTACTTGCTTCGCCGTACTTTCGGTTTGACCGGAAATGACCCCAACTTTGGATTTTTAAAGGGCCATAATTTTTACTTTTTCGATCGAGAATGACATTTTAAATCCAACAACACCTCACTAGTCGTTTCCATTCCAATTTTTATTTTTCGATCTAGAATGCCATAGATCGTGTAAATCGCTTCATTCTTGATCAAGTAACATGAGAAAAATACGACTTTGAGGCTTATGACTTTATAGTCGTTTTAAGAATTATTCAAAAGTCGCAAATTTGTTCATTAAGGTTCTAAATTTTCAAAAACTTTTTAACAAAAAATTAAACCGACGAAAAAATCAAAAAATAAATTAAACCTTCTTAGTCTGAATGATAATTGAGCTCCCAAACTGATATAAGTAACTGATTTTGAGTCGACGCCAAACAAACAATTATCGAAGATCATTATCTATGAAAGAAGTCATCAAAACGCAGCCGTGCATCTCGCTGCCATCATTTTACGCTTCACCTAATTCAATTGCTAGTTTGTTTGGCGCCGACTCAAAATCAGTTACTCACATTAGTTTAGGAGCTCAATTATCATTTAGACTAAGAAGGTTTATTTCAGTTTTCGCTTTTCAGTTGATTTTTTCGTCGGTTTAATTTTTTGTTAAAAAGTTTTTATTTTTTACTTTTCAGTTCCGTATTTCGTCGGTTTAATTTTTTGTTAAAAAGTTTTTATTTTTCAATTTTTTGTGGCTAAAATCTACCAATTACTACCTACTTGTTTTTTGATTACTTCCAAAATACTTACTTACCCACCTTACTTCAACTATTACCAGTTAAATAATATGATTATCTACTTTTACTATTTGTTGTAATATAAATTATTTCCGTTTGTTCTGGTTAGTTCATTTCATTACTTCGTATATCATTCCATCCTTTCATAAAATATACCGATTTTGACGGATGTGAAACAAGAATAATGTCAGTAGCGATCTGTCATTGTCAACTACGTATGTGTGTGCCAATGTTCACTAGTGAAAAATCAATTATCCCCTATTCTCCTACCCGTAAGGGTGGCTAATCCCTTCCGAAATCCAAATATAAGGTATACCCTATCTATTAAAGGAAGAATCATCCGAATCGAAGAACCCAGTACAAAGTTATGCCTGATAGAATCGGTTAACGGACCAGAATTCAGAGGGGTGAGTGATCAATATCCTTCATGTTGCTACCCTTAGGGGTGGATTTCATCTTTTAAATTCAAACGGAACCAAATTCGAAGTACACCCTATTCACTGAAACAAGAATTATCGGAATCGGACGCCTCAGTAAAAAGTTATGCGTGATCATACATAAAAAAATATGATGGAAAAAAAAATATACGGGTCGAATAGAGAACCACCTCCTTTTTGGTTTCGTCGGTTAAAAATGACCTCCTCCTTGATCACGGCAAAGTTCAACTTTTTCAATTGTTGCGTGCACCACATTGATTAGCTGTTCCACAGTGATGTTCTGCAATGCCACCTTTACTTTTTACTCCAGTTCTTCACGAGTAGCTGATGCTCTATTAAACACCCGATTTTCAATTGTTCCCCAGAGAAAAAATCTATCGGAGTAAGATCTGGTGATCTAGAATATGAAAAAGAAATAATACATTATGAAAAAATATGACTACTTAAAAATGTACCTCGCAAGGCACCGAATAGGTCCATAAGTGCCCATCCACTTTTCTGGGAAGGTGTCATTCAGATGTTCTCTTACGACTTGAGAATTGTGAGGTGGCGCTCCATCTTGTTGAAAATAGATATCCACTTGGTTAGCCAGTGACAAATTTTAAATGAAATTATTAATTTGATTTCTAAGGAACTGTAGATATCTTTCCGCAGTAAGTTGTCCGTCTGAAATTATTGGCCCCAAAAGTTTTGCAGACCCGTCGATTTTTATTTCAAGGGGGAACACTCTCACCAAATACATCATCATTGTGTTGTCAACCCCCTCAGCCCCAGCACCCCCTACTTCAGAATTTTCAATGGGACTACTATACTTGTGATACATCATTCTGAAGGGAATTCAATCTCAAATACATCGGTGTACTGAAATTGAGGATCGATCAAGTGTTGTTGAAGTTTTAATGATAACCAAGTTTTATAAAGATATTCATATTTTTCATCATCTAAAATGTTATCATCGTATGAAAGGTTCAAAATGTGAACCATTCAGTCCCATGCAGACGTATAAGCGATTTTCGAAATCTCTTCGCACATTGCTCAACATTTCTGGAGTCACTGCACGACACTCCACAACAATTCTCCTGCGTAGATCATCAAGAGAAGTTGGTTGTGTAATATAAGCTTTAGATTTCGAATGACCCCATAAAAAGTCTAATGGTGATAAATCAGGAGATCTAGCCGGCCATTCTATTGGTCCTCGCCTTCCAATCCATCTCCCTGTGAAATTGTCATCTAAAAATTTACGTACAGGTGCAACAAAATGTGGAGGATCTCCATCTTGTTGGAAGGTGAGCTGACCTCCAAGTAGCCTATCATCGTCTTCAAGTAACTTAGTGATTCTGGGGTTCACAGTTGTATCAAGAAGTTCAAGATACGTTTGTCCGTTGAGGTTACCATCAATAAAATATGGACCTACAATATGGTCTCCCAGAATACCAGCCCAAACAACCAATTTCTGGGGAGTTTGTGAATGAGTTTCCCTGTATCAATGAGGATTAACGTCACTCCAGTATCTGCAGTTGTGCCTGTTCACATGTCCATTTAAATAAAAAGAAGATTCGTCAGAAAAGCACACATTGTAGAGGTAATTATTATCACAAATCAATAATTGACTCATGATTTCACGAAACTCTGTACGTCTGTCAGGATCATCATTTAATTATTGTACATTCTGCATTTCATAAGGATCGAATTTTGCTTCTTTCAGAATTCGATGTACGCTGCTTTTCGAAACTCCAAAAATAGTCTCAAGTTGTCTTAAAGATTGAATGTTGTCCATCCCTGCATGTCCTACAACTGCAACAGCGACCCCTTCATTTCTCATAGGCTTCTCTCGTTCATGTTTTTTATTCAGCACTGATCCTGATTCCATGAACTTATTCACCAGTTGAAGCACGTACTGAAATGATGTGGTTTTTTCTGGATGAATTTCATTGAAAATTCGAGCCGTAGCTCTAGCACATCGTCCATTCTCAAAATACGCAGCTACAATGGATATTCTCTCTTGTATAGTATAAACCATTTTCGGAAGTTATCAAATTGTAGATTGAAGTGACTCGAATACATCAATATACCAAGGCGTAAACAAAGATATGCGTATACAAAAACACATGGCGACAATTTTTTTTTTTCATTGAAACGTCTGTCTCACCTTCTAAACTATTAGTTCTGACAGCATATTATTTTTCAATACAGTGGCGTACCCACCGTGAACCTTTCTTACGACGATAACATTTTAAGTGATGAAAAATAAAAATATCTTGATAAAACTTAGTTTTTGTTAAAACTTCAACAACACTTGATCGATCCTCAATTCCAGTACACCGATGTATTTGGGATTGAATTTTCTTCAAAATGATGTATCACAAGTGTAGTAGTCCCATTGAAAATTCTGAAGTAGGGGGTGCTGGGGCTGATAGGGTTGACAACACAATGATGATGTATTTGGTGAAAGTTTCCCCCTTGAAATAAAAATCGACGGGTCTGAGCGATTTTAAATTTTTTTCACGAGTTCGGAGATTAGGGGGGTGACAAGTTTCAGCTGGGACACACGGTATATATATATATATATATATATATATATATGTACTGACTTTTTTTATTTGTATAGATATAAAAGACAAATAAACTATCTATCAACTCATGCTACAAATAAGATCCTTGTGGGTATATATCCATGATTTTTCGTGATAATGAGAGAGAGAGAGTAACTATTCCAACAATTTCATCTGGTCACACGTAAATAAAGTATCGCATTCTTTCCCTTGCGAACATTGAAAGTGGCACCAAGGTACTCTTAGCTAAGGAATATATTTCCCCTTGACATCGGACCTCTGGCCCCAGATTTCATATATGTTCACTCCACGTCCTAACCTTATACACCTCAGGATTATACGGGGCTTGTGGCTCAGTGGCACGAACGTTGGTCTTGTGTCCACTGTTTCCAACCGGCGCGGGTCAACTCCCGCAGCTGGTGAACAATTTTTCAAGGCCCCAAGAGTGGTTTCGGATCCCACTATAAAAGGTGATCTTAACCGTACAAGTTTTCATTAGCTTCTGAGGGTTGGTCAAACAACTAAGAAAGCGGTTAAAAACAATATCACCACCCCGAATAGTATTGTCTGATATAGCCTTATGTGCCTGGAAGTAAGAGGGAAGAGCTGGACAGATATTCAATTGGTAGCCATAATAATTATTCCTAAATATTTAGAAAATATAAAAAAACAAACTGAAAAGTATCAAATATGAATTCTAACAAACTTTATACATATGATATGAGATATAGAATCAGAAATTGTAATTAAAATCATTAAAATAGTTTAAAATAAGAAAAAGTGATACAGAAAGTGGGGAAAAGCTTTGAATTAGTGAAAATAAACGAAAAGTGAGGGTTGCCAAGGTGAGGAATAACAAGCTTGGAGAGGATAGAAAAATGATGTAAAAACGGAATCACGTACGAATTTTGAGGAAGAAAAAACCAGAAAATACAAGGAAAAAACAATCAAATCAAACAATAAATGTTATGAAACGTATCCAGAGAGGAATGGGAATATAAACCACCAGGAAAAAACTGCTCACCTGATAAATCCAACAATGGTCCTGTCCGTGACGTTGCCAGTAACAAAGGGGCCTTCTACAGTGGAGATGTATCGAAAACACTTCCAAGAGTCAGGAAAACACTCATAAGGAAAAATAGCGGGTATTTCAGACCAGAACTATATAAAGTGACATATTAGTGCCAGACATTTCTTTTGGTTATTTGGTTCACTTGTGTCCATTCATTTGAACATTATTCGCTTTTTCATGCACATAGACTGAGCATAACCTTGAAACGTATACTCACCACATATTTCACACATAAGCAAGTTCTTTACTACTCTATTTCACTGTTTTGATTAAAATAAGTCAGATATCGCAGGTTAGGTCGTTTTAAGGACTCATTTCAGAAAATAATAACTATTTGACGATGTTTTGAATTCATGGTTTATCTATTGATCACCTTATCACAAATGTTTTCATAAAACAGTACTTTTGATTTCAAGCAGAGTAACATTACTGAATCCTACCGTGAGAATGGAGATACGTCTTACTCCATTGGCGTACCGACTGAGCTGGGATAAGGTAGAGGAGTTCAGTTAAAAGAGTGTTAAAAAGGGTAAGAACAACATAGCCGGATATTCATTATTGTTATGATAGGTATTTACTTTCCAAAATTAACAAGTAAAAAAGGGAATCAATTAAACAAATCTATCATAACAAATATTTTATTATGATGACTTCTTATTAAATGATAAAAATAAATAACTAGCAATAACAATCATAATAATAATTAGTACGATCATAATTATATATATATATATATATATATATATTTATTTATATATATATATATTTAAAAATAATACGCACATAAAAATGGTAAAGTTTAATTTCAATAAATAGAATGATGAATAGATCAAGCGTAAGTGGTAAGTAGTGACCCTGAACAACTCTCAAAATGAAAACTCTTTCAAAATATAAAAAGCAATTTCGAGTAAGAAGAGCCAGGAACTGTAACTGGTATCTCATAACGTTCATCAGTTCATTATATCATCGAGAATATTCAAACACATTTCATAAATCTAGTACACAATTATCTGACACTCATCAACTACAAACTGAAACCTCACAATCTGATTCGAACTGTCACTTTACTGCTTGCTCTAAACAAGAATAGAAATATATAAAATCTGGGAATAACGAAATGTTTATGCATTATTGATCCTGTTCAATTCATATCTCTACGAAATTAGTTTCATTTGTGTTTACTCTTCATTGGAAATAACGCCAAGGTAAACTTTGGAATGGAATCGAATGAACTGACGTATCCAATTAATAAATATAACTTTGTATATCATCCACGATAATCAGATAATTATTTCCTACCAAAATGAATGGAAACAGCGCGTGCATTTAATTACATTCAATATTGAATACCACTGTTCAAAGAGCCTTCATCAGAACGTGTCAATGGAATTCAGGTTTTATTCGCCTCATCAAATATATACAGGGCGTTTCATGATTGATTGCTGATCCCATAGGGCGATAATCCTTGGATGATTTCAAGACAAATTCTTCATATGAACATAGGTCCGCAACCGCTTCATTTCTGAGATACAGTATGTTGAAATTCAACGAAAAAGTCAGTTCTTCCCAAATATCTCCGCTTTGGCTTTTTTTTCAATTTTGGTACATGCAAAGTACGCATAAAAATACATCTTTTCCATTATAGAGGATTCCTTCATTTTCATCAGTGGCATCCCTGTTAATATGCCCTGCCATATTTCTGATCAGAATAATGATAAGCCACTGTCTTTTCTCCAAATAAATATTATTTTCGTAATTTTCCTCCATATTGTCATAAAAATAGTCTCCTGCCATTTTTCGTCCGGCGAACGGTTTTTGAGTTAGAAAATAAAATGCATTCATTTGCTTGTCCCTATGCGAAATCAGCCGTTGAAGAGTAGTAGGATTATCTTGTGGGCTAGAAACATCTAGTATGCTAAGAACACATTTCGTTGTTTTCAACATAAACAATTTTGACACGTTATATTATTTGCGTTATAAAAACTTGTTTATTGAAAAAAACGTGGTAAATTTTACAAATACCGAATTAGCAGACATGCATCACTTGTATGGGCTTGCTGACGGGAACGCATATGAAGCCAGGCGACTGTATCAAGAGCGCTTTCCACATAGAATGGTTCCTGATGCTCGAACGATTTCAATCACCCACAGAAGGTTATGTGAAACAGGAAGTTTTAAGCCGAATCATCGCTGCAAGAACTCCAGCCATTGAGGTAGCTCTTTTAAATTCAGTTGACAAAAATCCTGAAATGAGTACGAGGCAAATTGCCAATAATTTGAATATCGCCCATATTCTTTATGATTATTTATTATATCCCTATCACATTCAACGGGTTACTTTTTCGAAACTTTCCAATACGAGTGAATTTCTGCCAATGGTTTCTCCAAAAAGTTACCGAAAATCCTTTATTTGGCAGGGGAATTTTATTCACGGGTGAAGCTAGATTTACTAAAAACAGGATTAGAAATTTTCATAGTAAACATTTTTGGCAGAGAAAAACTCGCATGCAATCGTGGAACCTTATCATTAAATATATGGGCTGGAGTTATTGGAGATTACCTAATTGGACCTTTTTTCACCACGCAGATTGAATGCATATAATTATCGCCGATTTCGTGAAGATAATTTACCAATTCTGTTGGAAGATGTTCCTATTTTAATGCGAAATCGCATGTGATTTATGCACGATGGTGCGCCTGCTCATTTTAGTGCTCTGGCACGCGAATATTTATACCAAAACTTTCATAATCGCTGGATAGGTCGTGGGGGAATAGAGTCATGGCCAGCTAGATCCCCAGACTTAAACAGTCCCGATCATTTCCTTTGGAGGCATCTTAAGACTTTGGTGTACAGTCAACCAATTCTAACTGAGGAAGAATTGCGAAACCGCGTAATAGTTTCCTGTAAAGCAATAAGGAATACTCTAGGAATTTTCCATAGAGTACGCGAGTCAATGCTAAGGAGGGCTGAAGCGTGCATACTTGCAGAATGCGGACATTTTGAACAATCAATTTGATTTTGGTATTTTTTGTTCATAATAGTTATGTTTTTAAAAATAAAAAATGTATTTTTATGCGTACTCATTACAAAAACTAAATAATAGGTACTATGAAATTATAAAAATCTTGCCTAGATCCTTTGGTCACCACAATTGTGAAATTAAGACTAAGAGAAAATATCGAATAGAGACAAGCAAATGAATGTATTTTATTTCCTAAATTGAAAACCGTCCGTACGACGGAAAAAAGGCCGGAGACCATTTTTATGAGAAGATAGAGGGCAATTACAAAAATAATATTCATTTGGGAAAAAGACTATGGCGTATCATTATTTTTATCAAAAATATGACAGGGCATGTTAACAGGGACGCCACTGATGAAAATTAATTAAGACATCCTTCATCACGGAAAAAATTTATTTTTATGCGTACTTTGCATGTTCCGAAATTGAAAAAAAAACAAAGTGGTTTCAGAGATATCGGGGAAGAACTGATTTTTTTGTTAAATTTCAACATCCTGTATCTCAGAAATAAAGCGGTTGCGGACCTATATTCATATGAAGATTTTATCTTAAAACCATCCAAGGATCATCGCTCTTTATAGAACACCCTATATATATATTACATAAAATATTTGTAGGGTTAATTATTACAACAGAAAATAATCTTGTACATCTTCTTCATTCATTTCTCCTGGACCTAAAAAGATATCATTGATTTCCGTGGAAAATAAAATCATGTGTTTGTTGCTTTTGGTGAAATAAGCGAAAATCCAAACTCAAATATAGTTAGTAACCAAACCATTCGAAAAGTGTGGTGTAGTACTAATTTAATGTTTCACATCAGATGAAAGGATTCATTGTTATTGGTCACCATCAACAGTAAACGATCATCCCTAGGAATTTTTAAAATGATTTTTTTCATATTCGAAATTTAGAAAAATAAAAGATACAATTTTCAAAGCTTCAACCATCGTAACTAATTTTGGTGGTAAACACTGAATTGGGTTAACAAAACCATGACACGTGTTGGTATAGCAGCTTACAATAATGGATATAATCATACAATGATTGGAAAACTCATCAACAAAATTAAACTCAAACAAATTCAAGAACAAATCTACCCCAATATATCAAATGAAATAAATTATATTTCTATTCCTTTTTTTAATATCAACATATCAACCAAAATAGCTAGAGTGTGCACAACAAATAACCAATGCAAACATTTCCTACAAAAACACTAATTCACTAGGACAAAATTTGATTAACTCTATAGATAAAATGGATACCTCAAACAAAAATGATATTTATAAATGGTCCTGTAACGATTGCCAAGCCACTTATGTTGGGGGAACTTTCAGATCTCTCGACACTATAATCGAATAACATTCCAATAGACCCAGTCATTCAACTTTTGGTTTCCACTGGAATTATAATAATCACTCCTTTAATCCAGAAACCCATAGCATAATTTTCAACAATCTGAACTCCAGGAATAACACAAAATTATGCTTTTATGGATATCTAGAAATAAATAGAGAATGCTCGAATAAGAGATTTTGTCTCAACACTAAAGATAGAAATTTTGTACACATTACACCCGTGAGGGGGGCGGGCAGAGAATATCACCTCAACCACATCCGTTAGTCGTAAGAGGCGACTCTCCCCTCTCTTTATTTTCCATCTTTTACCTTCCTTCTCTGGTGTTGATTATGATAAGGGACTTCCGCATCCGTGGTTGTTATTCCTTTCTTTCTTCTGGTTGCAATTCCTCACTACCCCTTATGTGGGATAAGTGCTCTGAGTAGTTCCATCCACTACCTCTTTACTTCACTTTTTTTCTTGTTTCAACACCAGGCTCTCATCGAAATGCCTCGTATGGATCAAAGGTTGAAAAGAAAAGCCTCTCAAGCCAACCTCATATGGATGAGGAGTTTGAAAGTCTTTTCACCAGTTCATTGAAAAGAATCGTTTTTGTCAAGCCAACCTCATATAATACAAGGAGCTTTATGGTGAAAATATTGATTTAATGATTGAGAAATTCTATCAGATCATAACTAACGCTGTTAATGCATTTGTCCCCAAAAGAGAGTTCAAGTCGAGTAATTTTCCTAAATGGTATTCTGCAGAACTGAAGCAAGTTATCATTAACAAAAAACAAGCTCATGTTATGTACAAATTCACTAACTCAAATAACGATTACTTGCTATTTCCTCATCTGAGATCCCAGTGTTAATATTAACTGAACAGTGTTATGGGGCACACATGTTGAAAGTCAATAACTCCATTCTGAGTGAGCCCAAACAATTCTGGAATCATATAAATTCCATAAGAAAGGATCACGGCATTCCCAATAAAATGTATTTCCAAGGAATTGATAGCGACAGTGACATTGTAAATTCTCACTTTTCAACTGTCTACTCTAATACTAACTTAAATCACCAAATGTATAATGTCAGTAATGGATGCGTAAATATACCAAATTCAACTTCAACACTTGAAGAAGTATTCACTGAAATTTAAAAAACAAAATTCGTTGTGGTCCAGTTGGCATCCCTGCCTTTTTTATCAAAAGATGCATTTATACTATAACTAAACCATTGACTATGATACTCAACCAATCATTGAGTAGTGGTGTTTTTCCAAAGAAATGGAAAGACAGCTACATTTCACCAATTTTCAAAAACGGAGACAAAGCAGGTATTACTAACTATCGTCCAATAACAAAATTATTCGAGCTTTTTATCTCTAGATTTTCAATATGGCATTGCAAGTACTTAATTGCCAATGAACAGCATGGGTGTGACTAATCTGTTATTGTATCCGAATGAAATTCTGAGTGCCCCAAGGCTGGTAATCAGGTTGATTCCGTATTCGTAGACTTCTCGAAAGCGTTCGATACCGTAAATCACGAGTTTTCGATTCGTTAATTGGAAATACTTGTTTTTCCACCATGGTTATTATCTTGGCTGAATAGTTTCCTTACTAGAAGAACTCAGTTGGTCAAAATTAAGAACCATCTCTCCAATCCAGTACAAGTTATGTCAGGAGTTCCGCAGGGGTCTCATCTGGGACCATTACTGTTCAATTTGTATATGAATGACCTATCATCTCACTTTGATTACTGTAATTGTTTAATATTCGCTGATGACGTAAAAATCTACATTCCCATACAAACTACGAACGACTGATCAAAACTCCAACATGATATGAATAAATTACATGAATGGTCTCTCACAAATGACCTAGCCCTAAATTTCGAAAAATGCTTCATTTTATCGTTTACAAAATCATAAGCTCCCTTGGATTATCAATATGAAAAGAATGGATGAACCATGAAACGAGTTGACAAAATAAAGGCCTTAAAAGTTCAGTTTGATTCTCAATTAACATATATTCCACACATAAATGCAACTATCAGCAGAACCATCCAAATTATGGGCCCCATTTCACGCAACTCAAGCGACTTATGGATTAATATTTTGAAGATTCTTTTCAACTCATTACTGTGTTCTGTACTTCAGTATGCATCTACAGTATGGTCTCCCCACTATCAAGTACATATCAATTCCATTGAAAGGGTTCAGAATAGCTTACTGAGACATGTGGCCTACAGACTGAATCTTCAAATAGGAAACTATAATTATGAGACTATTTTAACATTCCTGATTATTCCAACTCTTTACAACCGAAAAATAAGAAGTGATCTACTTACCTTATTCAATCTACTCGATAATGAAATCTCATGCCCTGAATTATAGGAATTATTGAATTTCAGAATACCATCTAGATCAACTCGTAATACTGATCTATTCAAACTACCCGTTTATAACACAAACTATGGTCTTATCAACTCATTAACACGATTAATGAGACTAGGTTATGATCATCATAATCTTGGGCTAGATATTTGCAATGTATTCAAACACAAATTCAAAAATGATCTCAAACGATCTTACTAAAGAGAACAATATGAACTACTAATGTTACAGTCATATATTTTATTTCATGTACTCATCTTATCGTATATGTATTATTTATTCTACTATTTTATATGCTTTATTTCACTATTTCTATACTACTATGTTACTATCTTATTTCGATATCCTACCTTTCTTCTTACTTTGAATTTAATACGTTTAATCTGTTAAATTATATTCATAAGGGAATCTATTGTGAAAATGGGGTAACCCGTACATAAGTATAAATAAATAAAAAACTTTCACTCCAATCAAGATTATTTTTTATTCTCATGACAGGTACTGAACAATATTTTATATTTGTTCATCAAAAGTATATCAGATACATTTTAGATAAGCTAAAATATACAAAAAAATATATACGAAATATATTACTTTGATTTTTGATTTGGAATGTCGTGTACAACGTGCTATTTTTTTTTTAATTATTGGATTACAATTCTAAGACCAGATAAATTTGACTATACCCCGTACGCATATGACAGAAAATTAACATATGAAAACCTTCCACCCTCCACCTGAGAAACCAATGCAACGCCTTATACAACAAATAAATAAACCCTGTGGAAAAATGTTAAGTAGCTTTTGTAGATCTGGAAAATTAGGTATGATTGGAAATATGGCATTTCGTAGAAATGAATCCATTGTAATTAAATACGGGAGAAACGATTTCGCTTGCCTTCCCTCTCCTTCGAATTATTTTCATTCGAATCGAATATAATCCTAAAAGGTATAGTTTTACATTGATTCGAACACTTCGACAAAATCCAATTAATGTGTGCTCCAAAACTTTTGAGCTTGCTGAGTGGATCCCTGAACTTGTGAGTGGCATCTTATTCCAAATAAGTAGCTTACGTGCTGTTGCCTCGACGACTCAAAGGAAAATTACTACGGAACTATTTTCATCTCCCATCTCGGCAACAAGAAAATGTAGAAAATAGAAACCGACACTTCAAATCGGTTGAAAATAATTACGAAATGAGTCGATAATGATTACCGAGTAATACTTAGATCATGTTACTTCTAATATGCTATTGACATGAAGAAATCATGAACAAATAAATAATACTGATACGTGGTGATAATTATTACAAGTCGCGGTTGAAATTTTTAGTAGAATGCATCCAAGCAAAAATGAATATATATGTATTTACAGTGCGGTCCATAGGTATGGAATAAATTCATTTTTAACGTTATTATGTATTCGTTTAAGAAGACCTGAAACAAGTCGATTTCTATTGTCAATCTAACAATATACAGTATGAAAATATTACCCCCTTCTTGCACCCCCTCTGAATTATGAGCACCCCCTCGAAAATTTTAAATCAGAAGAGGGGTCGTGTGGCACCTTGTTTGAAAGGGATTTTCGTTCTCTGTTCAAATTCAAATTCAATTTATTCCAAAACAAATATCAGGTAAGTTACAATACAGTTAGTCAGTATTAAGTATATATGTATATATATCATTCATTTATGAATATATGTACCTAACTATCATTGTATTCCTTCGATCAGTAAGAATACAAACTAAGCACAGAATGCTTGTGTTTTGCACTTCTCAATGATCAGCCAGAAAATATGCATAGAGTTTACACAGTTTATGAATCAGAAGAGTGATCAGTAAATATCGATTTTAAAGTGAAGCGAGGAGGTACAGAAATTTATACGAGGTAAGTATTAGATATTCAGTTCAAATTTCTAGTATCAACAGTTCAACATTAATTTCGGAACAACATCATAACAGTGATTGATAATATTTGTTTCTAAAGTAAAATAGCTAGTTTTCAGAATTTAATATGTTTTTTTTTCTAAAATTTTAGATAAAGATCAACATTAATTTCATCTGACTCTATGAGCTCCTTCATTTTAGTTTTGGAAGCTTTTTCCCTTCTTAATTCTTTCACACATAGAGGTAGTGAATTATAAAGTTTAGGGCCAATGAAAAAAACGAAAGTGACTTTTCTTGAAAATCGGCAAATCAATAGATTTGTTCACTATGAATCGAGTAGCATAATGTTTAAGCAGATTAACAACGGGCTTTGTTTTACGGTAGGTATGTAGTAGGCAATGATATGCAAATAAGTTTTTGATATTTAGTTGCTTGGATTCCTTATACAGACTTTTTGTATCATATAATCTGTCCTTTTTGTAGAGTATTCTTAGCAAACAATTTTGAGTAGTTTGCTTTTTTTTTGCGCGTTGTGGTAGAGACCTCCCCATATTACTATGCAATATCTTAAAATTGACTCAGCTAATGAGTTATAAATTATGGAAAGGTTTTTCCTGCTGAGAATATCATGTAACGAATAAAACTTATATATTAGTTGTCGTAATTTCTTTGTTATATATAATGCATGTTCATCCCACCTTAGGTGTTGGTCCACCATCACGCCAAGATATTTTAGTTTATTAATTTTTTCAATCTGTGGACACCCTCTGAGGCATATTCCGTCACAAGAATAACTATGTACTGAAATGTATCTTTCTGTAGGTTGGTCTTCACTAGTTAAAGAGAAAGTAATAAAATTACTCTTCTGAAAATTAACTGTTAATAGGCTGTGGTTCAACCAACTGTGGATGTGAGAGAGGCTTAATTTAGTACATTCATATACCTTTTCCCATGTATCATTTATAAAAACAATAGCAGTATCATCTGCATATGATACTATATGGCCATGAAAGTTATTTAGATCGGCAATGTCATTAATATACACGAGAAACAATATTGGTCCCAGCACTGAACCCTGTGGAACACCGACTGTGATTTTTAGTGGATCACTGAGACACTCTTCAATTTCTACTCGCTGTGTCCTGTTTTGTAAGTAATTTTTTAATAGATTCAGTGCTGTGCCACGTATGCCAACTTTATTGAGACGTTCAAGTAAAATATTGTGCGACACAGTGTCGAAAGCTTTGGCCAAGTCAAGAAATACCGCAAGACATTTTCTTGACTTATCCAAGCCTCCGACAATATTTTTAGTTAGATCCATAATTGCATCTTTTGTACTCATGTTCTTCTGAAATCCATACTGTTTCTCTGTGATACACTTATGTTTGGTAAAAAATGTCATCAAATGATGTTTCAAGCACTTTTCGAATATTTTTGCAAAGTTGTTTATTACTGAGATGGGTCTATAATTGCTAGGGGTTTTGTAATATCCAGATTCATGAATGGGTGTGATAATTGCATTTTGCCACTGGGAAGGCATTATACCTGTTTCGAAAGACAAATTTATTAAATATTTCAAAGGGACAATAATACTAGTATGTACTGATTTCATTAATGTCGTGGATATTTCGTCTTCTCCAGCGGCACACTTATTTTTCATTGTTGAGATAGTTTCAATTAGTTCATTTTCTGACACTGGCTCTAGAAATATGGATTCATTCAGTGTTTTATCCGAAGTCATAAAATTTCTATGTGGATCTTTTCTATTTTTTTGTCTTATCTTTTCTGCTAAGTTATGCCCTATATTTGTGAAAAATGTGTTGAAGATATTTGATTTTTCTGTGATCTCCTTTCCATTTGTTCCTAGTATATTTATCTTTCCCAATACCTTTTTTGACGAAGTTGAATTGGATGCACAGTTAATCACTTCCCAAACTTTTTTATAGTTATTTCCTGCTTCCGTTAGTTGGTTTTTATAGAAATTATTCTTTGTTTTTCTTATTAGATTATTTAACATATTTCTAAAGTTTTTGAATTATGTTTTTAGTTGTTCTGAGAAATCTTTCTTTAGTTTATTTTTCAAATAATCCCTGTGTTTCATTGATTGCATTAGACCTACTGAAATCCAGCAATATTGAATTTTTCAAATCTGGTGCAATCATTACTGAGATATTTTGAAAATGTAGAATGAAGGAAATAAGGTCACATAATTTTTGCGAAGTATTTTTCAATTTATTTTACAATTATATTAAATATTCAAAGGGACCAGCATTCACTTTTCGACAATAAACAAGTCGATCTTGGAATTCTCGTACAACATTTTGTAGGACCTCAGGAGATATATTGTTAATTTCTTCCGTTATCCTTACTTTAAATCAGCAATATCCTCTGGTCTATTGAAATATACTTTTGATTTCAAATAACACCATAAGAAGTAATCGAGAGGAGTCAAATCGGGGGATCTAGGCGGTCATTCAATCATTCCACGTCTTCCCAATCCACCTATTGGGAAAAACTTCGTTCAAATAATCTGTTACAATACATTTGTAATGCGGTGGAGCTCCGTCTTTTTGATACCAAATTGATCTGTCTATTGCACTTGGATCATTAACATCAGGAAAAAGTCTTTCTAATGTGATGCCCATACCTTCAAACTCATAACAACCCCAAATCACACCAAAATATTCCTTATGAATATTCGTAGCGTGACAAAAAATATTGGTCCTTTAACTGTATTACTCGATGAACTATCCGTCGAGTTTGACATTATAATTCTAACCGAAACTCGCCAACTTCAGGACCCTAACCTATTTCATATTCAAGGATATGACATAGTCTATAATCACGGATCACTTAATGAAAATGATAAAATACTTATATTTGTAAAACAACATTTGAAATATGCTTCCAAAAATATTTCAAAAGGTGATGTTAATGCATTCAATATTTCAATTACAACGGAAGACCAAAAAATTAAGATAACAGCTATCTATCGTTCCCCAAGTGCCTGTCCGAGAGTTTTCAACAGAGAACTCTCAAATTACCTAAGCACGTCTCGACAAGCAGATGTTAACATAATCACAGCAGAAATTTATATCAACCTCTTAGAAGATGCAGACTTTGTTGAGGAATATAAAAACATATTAAGTTATTTTGGATATAATTCCTATATAAATGAATATACAAGGCTACCGAGCAAAACGTGCTTAGACCACTACTTTGTGAATGACAAGAAGAAGTCCAAAGTATTAAAATTGAAATCATATATTTTTCGATATAATATTACAGACCATAAACTTTCCAAAATTATGATACAAATGTAGACAAACAACCAAACAATAGATTTGAACTGTTTATCAAATTATCAAGCAATGAGATCTGAATTGAAAACAGAAAAATGGTACGATATTTATCAAGGAATGGATGTAAATGACATATCAACTAAAATCATAAATGATATAAAATACTATACAGAAAAACATATAAAAAAGTTCAAATAAATAAAATAAAATATAAACAGAAATGGATGACACCCGGATTGCAAAAGTCAATTAATGAAAAAAATAAACTATACAGAATTTCTCTGAAATATCCAGGAAATGAAGAAATCAAAGAACGATACAAATACTACAAAAAAGAACTCGATAAACTGACAAAACAAGCGAAGAGGGAAATACTGCTCAAACCAAATCGAAAAAAATAAATGCTCTTCTAAAGCCATGTGGGAGACAGTAAATAGCTTATGTGGGAAAACAAAACCAGAAACGCAAATCGAGGTTATTGAGAAATCGGATGGTACCAATATAGGAAAAAAAGTAGACATCTCTAATGAGTTGAATGAATATTTCAGCAACCTTGGAAAAACTTATGCAGACAAAATTCCAAATGTTGGAAATTACGAAAACATAGAGAGTGAAGTGATCTCAGTCATAAATAATTTAAAACCAAAAAAATCACCTGGGTTTGATAATATCAAATCAGAAGCATTGATAGAAATAGCCCAGGAAATAGCTAAGCCGATAACTTCCCAAGTGTTCAGATGTTTTGATACAGGGTGCTTCCCAAAAATATTAAATATCATAAAACCACTTCATAAAAGCGGAAATAAGTCAAATATAGATAATTACAGACCTATAACCCGTATATCGAATATATCTAAGATAATTGAGAAATTAATAAAAATGATGCTTAGTGATTTCCTTAAAGAATTTATTATTTTAGCAGATCGTCAATATGGCTTTAGAGAGGGTAGATCTACAGAGAACGCTATATACAGAATGACCTCTATCATTTATAAATCCATGGTTAAAAAAATTCCTATAATTAGCATATTTCTGGACCTTTCTAAAGCCTTTGACACCGTGTACTATGAAAATCTTCTTGAAAAACTCCAAAAAAACGGAATTAGGGGAAACACCTACGAAAAGCTACTCATCTGATAGGGAACAGAGAGTGGAGTTCGAAAGAACTTATGGTACAGCAAGAACAGTTACTTTTGGAGTACCCCAAGGAACTGTCCTTGGCCCACTCTTATTTATTTATTATATATATGAACAGTGTGCTTTCTCTCAATACTACCGGCGAAATTATCAGTTTTACCGATGATACAACCATATTATATACAGCTCCAACTTGGCAGAAATTGAAAGAAAAATAGGAATCGATTTTGCAAATATATCAAACTGATTACAAATGAATAAATTGATACTAAATTACAAGAAAACGAACTACTTACCCTTTACGTCATATATAAATGGTCTGCCCAACTTAGGGCCTTTGAATGTCGGATTAAACTCTCAAATTCCCGAATCGGAAAAAACAAAATATCTCGGTATAACGGTTGATCGCCATATGAGGTGGGACTTACAGACAAAAGAAATTGTCAGAAAACTCAGGGGATTCTTATCGGAATTTAAACACCTCAAAGATTTCCTTAATGTAAAACATTCAAAAACACCATATTTTTCCCTAATAGAGTCTATACTATCATATAGAATATTAGGTTGGGGCGGAGTTAATGAGTTTTCTAAATGAAGTACATGTTTTACAAAAATGGATATTGAAAATAGTATATGGTAAAAAGGCATCTTTTCCCACAAACTCTTCATACAGCGAATCCCAAATAAAAGATGTGTGACAGATTTTTTGTCAAAAAATAATCATATTCGAAAACTAGGAAAAATTTAACTCACTCTACATAAACACCCCTACAATACTCAAAAAATTGATGAAATTGTCTTCCCACGTTGCGAAAAAACTATCGCCCAACGAAATACCAATTATTCAGCACCCAGAATCTATGCTTCATTACCAAACGAATTGAAAGATATAAAAAACTACCGAACGTTAAAAAAATGATTGAAAAAATGGATTGCCAAAGATAGACTTATATTTACCGAAATTGTTAATCATAGATAAACACATATAACTGAGCAATTCATGATGTATATAAGTGTGTATATATATGTGTGCATATTAGTGTATTTGTGTATATCAATGAGTGTATTCATCATGTATATTTCATAACTCATCTTTATTAGTACTGGAAAATTACCCCAATTGTGACTGGAAAATTACCCCGATTGTGACTAGAAAATTACCCCGATTGTGACTTACCCTCTAATATATGTAAAATCTCAATGAGAAGAGCCCACTCATGATGGATGTGGCAAACTCACAATTTTCTACCAATTTTATTATTTAAAAAAAATTTAAGAAAAAAATATAAATTTTACAGGTTTGTCTATTGACCGTTCCATTCAAATGAGAAGTAGCTTCATCAGAAAAAACAATTTTGTCTATGAACTGCAAATCTGCTTCCATTCGTCCATCATCAGTTCACATGATTGTTGCCTTCTATCAGTATCATCCTCATTTAACTCCTGAACCAACTGAACTTTATGAAGATGGTATTTTTCTTTTGTACAGCTCTCAATATCGATGATACACTTACATCATTGTAGGCGGCAAGTTGTCTACTTGTCATATGCGGATTTTCCTCAATCGCTAACAGTACATCTTACTTCTTTTCCTCATCCAATTAAACATTTCGACCTGGTTTTTGAATAGTTTTTACATGTCCAGTTCCACGAAATTTTGATTCTATTTTGCTAACTGTAGACTGACACGTGGTGACCAGGGTATTTATTATTGAACATTTCACAAACTTCCTATTGAGTTCTTGTTTTATTACCGCATCCAGTCATAATTGAAATGTCTATTCTTTCAGTTTCGGATGAGAGCCATAGTTAAATCAAATGCACGTAGAAATATTATTCAATACACTGACGTGTGTCAGCAACTTATCAATATCAAAATAACAGTAGTCTACTAGATTGACATTACATTATTTATGTGGGTTTTGTGAATAATTTTTTGGGTCTTGAACGACTTTTTCCTGACATTTAGCAAACCTGATTATTTCTTATGGGATTATTTAAAATCGAAATTATATTTCAATAGACCAGATTGAGAAGTTGAGATAACGGAAGAAATTAACAACATAAACCCTGAGGTCCTAGAAAATGTTGTACGAGAGTTTCAAGATCGACTTGCTTATTGTCAAGAAGCAAATGGTGGTCATTTTGAACATTTAACTTAATTGTAAAATAAATTGAAAAATACTTCCCAAACAGTATGTGACATTATTTACTTCATTCTACGCAACAGAGTATCAAAATTTTTACATTTTCAAAATAAATGTTCTCAGTTATGATTGCACCAAATTTGAAAAATTTAATATTGCTGAACATAGAATGGAAATCCCTTTCGAACAAGGTATCATACGACCCCTCTTCTCGTTTAATTTTTTTGAGGGGTTGGTCATAATTCAGAGGGGTTGCAAAAACATGCATACTGCGAATTATCAAATTGACAATAGAAATCGACTTGTTTCAGTTTTTTTCGGTCCCATTCTGTTTTTGCTATATATAAACGATTTAACAGCCCTTGACATATCAGGAAAATTCACTCTCTTCGCAGATGATACTACTATTTTATGGCACAACAACGATGAAACTGATCTATATCGAATCATCAGCAATGATATACAAATGGTGAAAAAGTGGTGTGACTCAAATCTACTCACATTTAACACATCCAAAACCAATATAGTTTCATTCAGATGTACAATAAGAGACATATCCCTAGATACTAAAATGATTGAAAAAAAAACAAATTCCAAATTTTTGGGGCTATTTATTGATTGTGGACTAAAATTCAATGCTCATATAAACAACCTCAATAAAAAGTTATCCTCTGGTTGCTATGCCATCGAAATGGCATCAAATGAGTTGGGATATTCAGCTGCAAAAGCAGTTTATTATGCTTTAATAGACTCTCAACTAAGGTATGGCATTCCATTTTGGGGAGCATGTAATAGTTCCTCTCTACAAAGTGTCTTTGTTCAACAAAAACGTGCTCTGAGAAGCCTATGCAAACTAAGACTTCGAGACTCATGCAGACTTCACTTTAAAAATAACAAAATACTACTGTCATATCCATATATATAATGAAACAGTATGCCTTATACACAAACACAAATCATATTTTAATAGAGTAAAAACTTATTCTACCCGACAAAATCAGCATTTAAAACTACCAATTTCTTCATCTTCTCTTGTGAAAGATTCATTGATATATAATGGATGCAAGATATTCAACCACTTGCCAGAAAATATAAAAGGAGTGGTATCTGGTGTTATTTTTAGAAAAGAAGTCAAGGCATTGCTTTCTGATAGACCCTATTACAGTTTAGAGGAATTTTCCAACGATCGTACTATTTTATAGATAGAGGGAACTCAACTTTTTATATGATTTTAACTTCCTACTTTATATTTAATTTTAATTTTAACGTGTCTTATTAGTTCTTATTGGGCGTTTTAAATTGTGATCTTACATTTGATAGATATAAGATATCCTACTTTTTATTTAATTTTAACCTGTCTAATTGGTTTTTGTATTGAATTTTTTGACGATTTGTGTTTTTTACAGATTAACAGTTAGTGATTCAACCATTTTAACATTTTATTCTTTTACATTATTATATTAGGTGTGTGTGTACTGTTTATTTATTGACCTTTTTGTTATTTCAAAGCTGACTCCACACTGTCTCCTCTGTAATAATTAAAATGACGGTAGTTATGATCTAACACATGCTTTGTCAATGAGATTATGATTCTTTCGACAATAAAGTATATTTTGATTGATTGAAATACATGATAACGATAAAAATGAATTTATTCCATACCCGTGGACCGCACTGTATGTTTTGATATGGTAATTTCGTACACTACTCAGGAAACGTCGTCGGCGCCACAACTGATTAAAACCATAATTTGATTGCCATGTTCGATATACATGCTTCTGTCATACTCCCAGCACCTTGGATAACGCCATCTATTACAGAGACGATCGGAATACAGAAAGGGGCCTCAGAGAAATGAAGGGGTACCAAACTGCTAGTACTTACTTATTTGAGTAAACGCAAAAAAAACTTTCCAATTTTTTATGTAGTCCTGCGACGCTATTTGTTTCCGTAGTAGTGTCAAATTTCTGTGGGTGACAGCTATCCAGTGTTGTCAAGTAAAGAGTAAAACTGAGCTGTGATAGAATATCGGTGAGTTAGGAAAAATCACATTGGCTCTTTCATACACACTCTCCCCTACTCCATTATAACATATCAAATTCAGTTCATATTTTCAATTTACGAGTATAACATTCCCATTTCGTTGGTTTGTTATTTGAATTGAGTATGCAACTCAATTTTTCTTGAAGAATGTAGCGAAAAAGGAGTCACAGAAGTGATTCTAAAACTGTAAACAAAGAAAGCTACCGGACTGGATAATATTAAATCTGAAACTCTAATAAAATTCGTTGATTATATAACGAGACCATTAACATTTATCAGAAACAAGTCGATCGAACTAGGAATTTTTCCAGATGCCCTTAAACACTCTGTAATAAAACCGTTATATGAAACGGAGCTAACTAATTACAGACCTATCTCCTTAATAAGCCATCTAGCAAAAATTTTCGAAAAAATTCTCAAAATAAGAATAGATAATTATATCAAAAAATACAATATACTCTCAGATAACCAGTATGGATTCCGCCAAACCAAATCAACACAGGATGCGATGATCCACTTAACAAAAGATATCTACGAAGCGATGGACAAAGGAGAAACTTCACTATGTGTCTTTGTTGATTTGGCGAAGGCCTTCGACACGGTGTGTCACCATAAATTACTGAAAGTATTGGAAAATATAGGTTTCAGAGATGGGCCATTGAAACTTCTCACCAGTTATCTATCTAACAGGAAACAAAGGATGAAAATCAATAACTCATATAGCTCAGACCATATTATTGAGTATGGAGTGCCCCAAGGAACGGTCCTTGGACCGATCCTATTCAATATTTATATAAATGATCTCTTCAATATTGGTGTGGAAGCGAATATCATCAGCTTTGCAGACGACACAGCACTTTTATATCGAGGCAGTGGCTGGAACAACCAGAAAACTAGAGTTCAAAGAGATTTGGTAACCCTATTACATTGGTTGAACAATAAATCACTGACGAATAATTTTTCCAAAACCCACTTCATTCCATTCGCAATATATAATAATAACTTACCAACATATAATGAAATTATGATTAACATCAACGAAAACATCATTGAAATTGGAATGAAAGAGAGTATAAAATACCTAGGTCTCATCATAAATCAAAATCTCAGATGGCATAAACACGCTGAATATGTTACCAAAAAACTAAGATCATTTATAACTAAATTCAAACTATACAAAAAATTGTTCTACATTCCATAAATGAAAACACTGTACACCAGTCTAGCCCAAACACATATTAACTATGGTATACTTGTTTGGGGGGGAATAACAAACAATTACATTAAAAACTTCGAAGTTACCCAAAAATGGCTGATGAATATAATGTTTGGAAAAGATTACAGGTTCTCAACAGAACAACTTTTCAAAGAATCGAAACTGCTCACAATCCATCAGTTATACTTCTTGAACCTTGCATGTTACCAACATAAACACAAATGTGAGCTCCACCAAATTGACCATCCATACAACACTAGACTGAAAAATCAAACTACAAAAATACCAAAGGTTGGAACGACAAAAAACCAAAGACTTCTCTTTTACCTGAACCCTATAATTTAAAAAAAACATCGAAAAATATATAACACAAAAATATATATTATAAAACAAATAAAATACATGGCTATTCCATTTGAGACATAAAGTCCTTTTAAATTAAAAAAAAACGAAATAATTTCAATTTATCGCAGCTCTGCACCAAAATAGTTCTTATACAAAGATGAAAACCAAAACAATAAATGGCAGAAACATTTTATTCATTTATTTACTTATTTTATTCAAACTGTAATAAACAAACTGAATGTATTTGTCAATGAATTTAGAATTACCTACTGTTTTACAATTTAACATTATTATTATATTATATATATTTTATAGTTAGTTCTATAGGCTTATATATCATAAGTAGGATACCCATGCACAAGGTTTTACCTTTTATGGGTTTTCCACTCTATTTATTTGCTATAATTTGAATGTATTGCACGATTCAATGTTTTATTGTATTTTGAGCAAATAAAATTATTATATTATTATTATTATAATCATGAACCGTGGTTATCTTTCGAGATTCAAGATTTGAATGTTCCAAATTCCTCTTGACAGATTAAATATGGAGTAGTTTCACTGAAATTTTTTTGACAGTTCTAACAACCATTCAAATTTTGTCATTTTGTGTCATATGAAACAATTTCACCCAATCATGTCAACATTATTACACTGATAATTGCATTCAGTGCAATTATCAATCACTATGACAACATGATTGAGTTTGACAACTTCATTCCAAATAAATTTCAAAATGTCACGTTTTGGCAATGCGAATGTTCAAAGTATAAATGCGCTAATCAAAGAAAAAATTCCCAGAAATACAACCTACAGTCACAAATATATTTGGGGAATATTTATGGAATTTTGCTGCGAACGAGAATATGAATTGAAGGAACATGGAAGCTTAGGAGAATTGACGTTGATACTTAAAGATTGGGCGGTCAATATGAGAAAAAAACACGGGACCGAATTTAAAGAAGCAACGGTGAAGACAATGTGGAACGTTTCGTGCCAACTTTTGCAAGGAAAGATTTATAATGACTATAATAGTATGATTGACCCGTTCAACAATATAGTATTCAAACCAGCCCGAGATGCCCGCGATGCAATCAGGAAGAAACTACAAGCAGATCCATGTAAATGTAAGTCCAATTCTGTTTCGTTAAATTTGTCTGAAGTTAACAAAATAATATTGCTATGGGATAAAAATATTCTTATGCGTAAATTTTACCATATTGCTGCCGTAGAATTAGCTTGGCGCGGAGGAGAGGCAGTTGCTTGTCTGGTGGATTTTTCTCAAATCGAGAGAAATAACGATGACTCTTCAACAAATCGCATTGAATACAATCCGGTGTTCAGTAAAATGTGCCAAAGTGGTTTCAAAAGCTGTACAAGTAGTAAATTGTTGGTTTCCAAAAGTGAAAGACAAAGCTGCCCTTTACGTCTTTTTCATAATCAAAACGAGGCAACAATATTACCTCACTACGACTGTTCTCAAAACCAAATCGACACTGGTCAACCGCTCGATGTCTTTCTTCACCACAACGTGAACAGCGGGTTCGCATGTAGGGGAATCTAGTTGCTCCATTATCTCTTGGGTCCCTTTGGAGATTCCTGCCTACTTTTTGCTCGTTCCTGTGGTGAATCCTGGCTCCAAGCAGTTTTCCATGGCGTCGCCCCTCCCTTGTCTACGATAGGGTACTTCTTCTCTGGCCTCCACCCTCCGTTTTGCGGATATCAGTGCACCGTAGCGGGTCTCATGTACCATCCGGGATACCACTTATCAACACTGTTCAGCTTTTTGTAGACATTCGTCTAAACTGTAAAATTCGCCGTTCCGAAACACTTCGTTGGCTAGCCTTTCTTCAATACCATCCATGAATTGATTCACCACTATTATATCCCTGTGGTAGGTTTGTGCAGGCGTGTTGACACAACTTGGAGAAAACATGTTATTCCCATTAACTTTCAGGCGCTGCGCGACCACCCCTAAAGTTCATCTGGATTTTGGATGCAACGTTCCAGTTTCCTTTTCCCTCATAGTGAGCCTTCTGCCAAAGACGCTTCTGAACCACTTCTTCGTTTGTTCCATGGTGCACGACCTTTCAATTGGTAGGAGAGCCCCAAATTATTTCCTGGCCTTGTCATTGAGTTTCATTTTGACGATTCGCGCATTATCTGAGCCTCCGTCCAACCATCATGGTTGCCCACGCTCTGCACTGCATTCAGGAACATTTCATAATCCGGGCCTCCTCTAAAACTGTCGATCTTGGCTACGTCTGAGGTTCGTCCTAGGGTGAGTCTTCGTAGATAGGAATTCATATCTTCCACTGCTGATAACAGACTCCCTGGTAGTGATGTTGCGGGTCCTTCAGAGTAGGTGGAGGTACTGCTTCCCGATGTTTCGCCAGCTGCGATTCACATAATGCTGCCCATTCCACTAGTGGAAAAATTAAACTGACAAATGGTACAATAATGTACCTGTTGGAAGAAATACAATAAATGGATGGAATAAATCTGCTGCTGAAGCAATTGGCTTGAATGTAAAGGACAAAAAGATAACAAATCACTCGAATAGATCAACTGCTGTTAGCGAATTTGCAAAAAGTGGTGTAGAAGAACAACAATTGCTGAAAATTACTGATAATAGTGATCAAAATTCTATAAAACCATACTTAAATCTCGATCAAGAACACCACAACAAGATCATGAATATTATGCGTGGTAATAGATCTTCTATAGTAGAGAACAGCAACGAATCTAATGTTAAGTTTAATTTTAATAATTGTACTTTCACTAACTGTAACTTTGATAAATAAATAAAAGTTTCATTGTGTTGAGTTATAAATTTTTTTGTCAGAAAACTTTTCGCCGAATGTCCCTCGGACATTGACAAATGCCTCATAATTTCATGACGAATTTCTCAAGCTCGTTGCTTGGTAACAGCCCTCAGCCTTCGGATTCGGGCTGTTACCAAGGAACGAGCTTTCGATTGTCATAAAATTATCTTATCTATTTTTTATTTCATTTTTTTATTTATTTAACGTCGGTCTATTTCTGCTACCAAGGCTGAACACCGACGCCGGTGAGCACACTCCTTCCAACCGGAAATTTTGCCGAATCCTCTGTTGTTTCAGTGGTAGGGTTCTTTAACGAGCTCAACATCCATGAACTCGGGACCGACATCTTAACGTCCCCTCCGAAGGACGGCATATCTATCGTCTTATCTCGTGCTCATTGATAAGACGCCTGCAGCTGCGAATATGCTACTACGCTATCTTATCTATTATCAAGGTCCCAGGGATATTACTACTGAGAATAGATTCAATGGGCAAACATTTTAAACACGACTTATAAATTATTAATTGAAAACTCAAATCGGGAAAAATATAAAGTGCGCGGCTAAATTATGGAAAAAATTATATATTTCGCAAGAAGCAATGTACTTTTGACAAAAATCCTGAAAGAGGTCGATTTTTGTTTTCAAATGCCGATTTTTGAATGTATATTCTTAAGAGGTTATGTCACTGGTTTTGACGTGGTGACGTAAGCGGTTATTTTTTTAAATTGAAATAGATGTCTTGTGATACTTCATCTGAAAGGTCTTTCAATACTGCATTCAATGATGATGAATAATTTGATTTGTTTGTACAGGGTGAACAAAAATTAATATTTTATTTCAGTAAGAGAATAACTTTATATCCAACAAAATACAACATTTAAATAAAATTTTAATTTTTGTTCACCCTGTATAAACGAATCAAATTATTCATTATCATTGAATGCAGAATTGAAAGACCTTCCAGATGAAGTAAAAGAGAATAACTTCATATCCAACAAAATACAACATTAAAATAATAAATAATAATAAGATGAATAAATAAATTAATTTACCATCATAAGTACAAATATATAAAAAGGTAGAGTACACAGATTTTTTTGTCATATGGTAAATGAACAGATTGGCCCAAAAAATCTCTCAAGGAGCTTGTCTATGGGCAGTTTTTACACTATGGACAAGGATGGGTTGAATCAATCGTGTGCATATTTTATAAAATAGATGGTTTTGGAGGTATACATCAAGTATTCAGCGAGTGATAAGGACGTATACATGAGCATGTGGGTGAAATGCTGATAAAAATTATAAAACTTGAAAAAAAATCTTCAAAATTCTCAAAAAGTTTTCAAAAATGGGTTGACAAACAGTAATACGATTAAAACTAGGTATACCAGAGTAGAATCTGAAACATCGTTAAGAATACATAGGATATTTAATTTTTTTGATTAGGACTATATGAGTTGAACATAAGTATAAATGAAAGGTAAAAAGTATGCAATATACATGGAACGTTAGCATAAAACTCTAACATAATTTCGTAGTTGGGTAAAAAAAAACATCAAATGTGTAGGAAATACTATGTTAGTAAAACATCGTTTCGTCAAGAGATAATGAGGTTGTGAAAAGTAATCCTATCAATAAACAAAATCCAAGCTTTCCCTTTCTTTTTGGACAGATTCAAGGAGTTGATTGATTGTATCGAGCCTGGTACCATATTCCTCAACCTTGGAGCAATGTAGGTAAAGGATCGTTGGCTTATTGATTTGAGGGCACGTGGTAATAACTCGTTTGCTGAAGTTTTTCCCCTCGTGCGGTATGGGTTTTCAGGTTCAGATATATTTTTTTTGTAAGTGAATGTTAAAATCGATTCATTAAAGAGCTGTCGTGGTTCCATTATCTGGATTTCATTGAACAAGAGATCGGAAAGGTATATAGGGGGTTTGTTGAATATGATTTTCCGGATCCGTTTTTGGACAATTTCCAGAGGCCTCAATTTGGTTTTTCTCAATCGTCCCCAGCCTATTATGCCATATTGTATGATAGACAGGATACAGGACTAATAAATTATCTTGAGATGATTCACCTTGAAGTAGCATTTCATGTGCTTGAATTTAAATATGAGTCGACGCAGTTTTTTAACTACCGTTTGAACGTGGACATCCCACTTCAAGAATGAGTCCACCATAATGCCAAGATATTTAGCTGACAATTTGATTAGTATAGGATGATTATTGAACGTTATATTTTCGTACTCAGGCAAGTGTTCTCCATAGGAGGTGAACGGAATCATTTTTGTTTTTGTATGGTTGATCGTTAGGTGGTTTTCGGTAAATCATTTAGTAACATTTTTCAAATCACTAGCAGCAGTTTCACTAACCATGTTCCAAGTGTCATCTACATATAACAAAACAGTGTCATCGGCGAAGAGAATAATGGTACCTGCGGAGTTCATTTCAAGTAAGTCGTTCAAGTATATGATGAAAAGTATCGGTCCCAAAACTGTCCCTTGTGGTACACAGGTAACAGCTCTACTACCGCTCAATGTCCCATTTACAAATACTTGCTGTTTTCGATTTTGTAAGTAATTTTCGAACAATTTCAATACATTTCCTCTGATACCAATACTCTCCAATTTATCTAGCAAAATCCCATGGTTTATGGTAGCAAAGGCCTTTGCTAGATCTAGGAATATACCCCGGCATGGTTTTGAGTTGTCAACTGCGCTGTATATACATGATGTTGAAGCACCTATCGCGTCATGAGTGGAAATATTTTTTGGAAACCGAACTGGCTGGGTGAAAGGAATCTGTGTTTCACTAGATATTTGGTTAGTCTCTTTTTTATGATTTTCTCAGATACTTTTGATAAACCGGAAGTTAACGATATCGGTCTGTAGTTCTCCAAGAAGTCTTTTTTTCCAGATTTAAAAAGGAGCTTGATGGTAGCTATTTTGAAATGTTTTGGAACCAATCCAGAATTTATGATCAGATTTATTATATGGCTTACAGGTTTCGATATATGGTGAACAATCGATTTTAAAATCTTGTTTGTGATCGGGGGCCACATGCTTTTTTGTCTTTCAGACTAAATATAATATTTTCAACTTCTTCTGTAGCTGTGGGTTCTAGAAACTGTTGGAAAGCAGAATTTATATTTTCATATCTAGATAGTAGATTATTGTTTTCGGTAGTTATGTACATATGATATGTTGAAGACAGATATAAAACTTGTCACAGTACTTTATTTATTTCATTATAAAAGTTTATCTTCTACTTAAATAACCATTGCTGCTGTTAAGATTCCATCAGGTTATGGGCCCAGCAGAGTGCTGAAATTATTTTGCCGAGAAGAAACTTTCCAGAGAAAATGACAAGTTCAAGTTCAAATTTTCAAATCGAGAAGTTGAAAGGTCGTGAGAACTTCTCAACATGGAAATTTGCCATGCAGTCTTATCTCGAACACGAGGATATGTGGGAATGTGTTCTTGGTACAGAAAACGATACCAAGAAAGTGACGAAAGCACGATCGAAAATAATTCTGTCCGTGGATCCAATCATTTTCGTTCATATTCAAGAAACCACAACTGCAAAAGAGGCGTGGGAGAAGTTAAACAAAGCTTTTGAAGATTCAGGTTTAACCAGAAGAGTAGGTCTTCTCCGAACATTGATCACAACCCAACTTGAAAATGCGGACACTGTTGAACAATATGTCAATACGATCATTTCAACAGCTCACAAACTGAATGCTATTGGATTTCGAGTTAGTGAGGAATGGGTTGGAACTCTTTTGCTTGCTGGCCTCACAGATGAATACAGACCAATGATTATGGGGATTGAAAGTTCAGGCACAAGCATAACAGGTGATTCGATCAAGACGAAACTTTTACAAGATATCAAGTCGAACGTTGTTGGAAAAGCATCCCATCATGATGGTGCATTCATCAGTAATAGTGAGAAATATAGAAAAAAGCATTTTAACCACAAATACAAATCAAAAGGGCCGAGATGCTATAAATGTAATAAATATGGTCATAAGTCCTATGAATGTGATGGTTCAAAAGTGAGATGTCAATCAGGTGTACCGAAATCATTCCATTCTCGACATTTGGGAAACAATGTTGATAATGAAAAATGGTACATTGATTCAGGGGCCACAGCGCACATGACCAGAAGAGAAGATTGGTTAGAAAAATCAATTTTTAATAAATCCGAAATTGTTGTTGCCAATGAAGCACGGGTACCTGTACTGAAGACAGGAATAATAACATTAGAAGTGAATGCAAATGGTTCTAGAGACACAGTGGTTGTGAAAGATGTTTTGTTCGTACCAGACATTGCTACAAACTTATTGAGTGTTAGTCAAATCACTAAAAACGGACATAAAGTGTATTTTGACGCGAAAGGTTGTGAAATTTTTGACCTAAACGGATTTTTGGTTGCAACCGGAACTATGAGCAATAATATGTATGAACTTGATTGTGCACCGATAGACACTGCACTTGTTACATCTTCGCGAAATGTGATAGACAGAACTACGTGGCATAGACGATTAGGACATTTAAATAGTGACAGTATGATTTTACTTAAAAACGGTATTGTACATGGTGTAAATTTCGAAAATACAAGCAATGAAACATGCATTTCTTGTTTAAAAGGTAAGCAACACCGGCTTCCTTTTGAATATTCTGGGAACAGAGCATCAGAAATTTTAGAGCTTGTACATTCTGACTTATGTGGTCCCATGGAAGTTAAATCAATTGGCGGATCAAGATATTTCTTAACATTCATCGATGACTTCTCCCGTAAGGTGTTTGTCTATTTTCTTGCAACAAAAGACCAAGTGCTGGAATCTTTCCAACATTTTAAACGCTATGCAGAAAATGAAACTGGAAAGAAAATCAAGATGATTCGCACTGATAATGGGACTGAGTACAAAATCGATCTTTGCAAATTTCCTCCGAAAATCTGGTATAAAACACCAAACAACTGTCACTTATACGCCAGAGCAAAATGGAATAGCCGAAAGATTCAACAGAACTATAGTTGAAAAATCAAGGTGTATGCTAGCCGATTCAGGACTGGAAAAAGAATTTTGGGCCGAGGCAGTTTCAACCTCTGTATATTTGATCAACAGATCTCCTACAAAAATACTCCGAAACATCACTTCTGAAGAAATTTGGTCCAGAAAGAAACCAAATCTGAACCATCTTCGCATTTTTGGATGTAAAGCTATGGCTCATATCCCAAAACAAAAAAGACGGAAATGGGATCCGAAAAGTGAAGAATGTATTTTCGTGGGGTATGCCGATAATATAAAAGGTTACCGTTTATACAACTTGAAGACGAAACAAATAATGATATCGAGAGATGTGATTTTTTTTGAAAATAAATTTGATAACCAAACGTCAGAGGAAAAGTCAGTTCCTATGTTAATTTCGTCTGAATTTTCACCAATTTTCACGAATGAAAATAACGAAACAGAGGAGATATAATTCAAGAAACACATTTCGAGGAATCCGAACCGATGAATTGCAATTCTACACAAAGTGACATTCAAGTGAATAATGAAGAAAAACCTTCGGAACTTCGTCGTTCAAGTCGATCTACAGCACAACCCAGAAAATTTGATAATTTTGTGTGCTATCAAGCGGAACATCATGAAAAGGGTGATCCTTCATCAATTGATGAAATTATGGACAGGGATGACAAAGATTTCTGGATAGAGGCAATGAAAATAGAAATGGGGCAACTGGAAGAAAATGATACGTGGGTATTATCAGATTTACCTCAGAACAGGAAGGTCATAGGAACCAAATGGGTCTTCAAAACAAAACGAAATGCAAACGGTAACATAGAGAGATACAAAGCGAGACTTGTTGTGAAAGGATTTGCACAAAAACCAGGTGTAGATTTCGAAGAAACTTTCTCACCAGTTGTACGTTACGAATCGCTCCGGTATCTATTCGCACTTGCTGTCAGATTTGACATGGATGCTGTCAGTGCATTTTTGCAAGGCGATTTGAAGGAGGAAATTTATGTGACCCAGCCAGAAGGATTCATTATTCCTGGAGAAGAAAGAAAGGTGTGCCGATTGAAGAAGGCAATATATGGACTGAAGCAAGCCAGCAGAGCATGGAATCAGAAATTAGATACAGTTCTTCAAGAAATTGGTCTGATAAGATCTAAAGTCGACCCATGCATTTATTTCAAGATAGCTGGTCCATATTTGCTATTTATTGCCGTGTATGTGGATGATCTACTTATTTTTTCCAATAATAAGCAGCATAAAGAAGATGTCAAGATGCAGCTGATGGTGAAATTCAAAATGAAGGATTTACATGAGGCTCATTTCTGTTTGGGAATAAGGATAACCCGTGACAAGAAAAAAGGAAAATTATGGATTGACCAGGAGAGATACATTGAAGAAATTTTGAATCGATTCAATATGCAAAATTGTAATCCTATCAAAACACCCATCGATCCAAACCAGAAGTTGTCGAAAGAAATGGGTCCCCAAAATAACTGTGAAAAAGAAGAAATGAAAAACGTGCCATATCAGGAAGCGATAGGTAGCATTCTTTATGCAGCCAATGCCACGAGACCTGATTTAGCTTTTGCCGTGGATTATCTCAGCAGATTTAACAAAAATCCAGGTAAATGTCACTGGAATGCTGTAAAAAGAATCTTCAGGTATTTACGAGGAACTACAGGAACAAAACTTGAGTTTTCGAATAATGAAAATGCAAACTTAGTTGGTTTTTGCGATTCCGACTGGGCAAGTGACATTGATGAAAGAAAATCAGTGTCAGGATTCGTTTTCATTCTACAGGGTGGTGCTATTACATGGAATTGTAAAAAACAGCCAACAGTGGCTTTATCAACTGCTGAAGCAGAATATATGGCTCTAGCAGCAAGTTGTCAAGAGGTTCTTTGGTTACAAAATTTCATGGTTGAATTCGAACTAGATACTGATATTCCTGTTATTTTTTGTGATAATCGGAGTGCAATTGCAATGTCTAAAAATGATGCGTACCATGGAAGAACCAAGCATATCGACCTACGCCATCATTTCATACGAGAAAATGTTCAGATGAATAATATATCCCTCAAATCAATCAGTACAGATGAAATGGTTGCAGATGTGCTCACAAAACCAGTTTTTCAAGGAAAACATGTTTATTGTGCCGAAAAAATGGGTCTAAGATTTGAAGACCGGAAAATATGAATTCTAGTGGGAGTGTTGGAAAGCAGAATTTATATTTTCATATCTAGATAGTAGATTATTGTTTACGGTAGTTATGTACATATGATATGTTGAAGACAGATATAAAACTTGTCACAGTACTTTATTTATTTCATTATAAAAGTTTATCTTCTACTTAAATAACCATTGCTGCTGTTAAGATTCCATCAGAAACATTGAGCAACTGGAAGTTTTCCTTTTTCAAATTTTTTTTGGTTTATTCTCCAATTTCGCTGTCAGTTTCTTTCCAATACTCGCGAAATTATCATTGGAAGCTTCTGCGATTTGTTCATCGTCTGTAAGTCCTTCCCCTTTCACGGATATTTTTTTTTATGTTCACTTTCTTTATTTCCTTACCTGTAATTTCGTTTACAACACCCCATAATTTTTTTGAAGAATTTGAGTTAATAATTTGATGTTTGTAATATTCAATTTTTGTTTCTCTTATCACGGAATTTAACTTGTTGCGATATTGAATATAGGTATTACTAATAATTAGGTAACCAGGGGATTTCAAAGTTTTTTGTTCAACTCTATCTCGTTGTTTAATAGATGTTATTATTCCGGTGGTTATCCAGGGTTTTTTCTTACGTTTATTTCTTTGTTCCGCGTTCCAGGTTTCATTCTTCAATAAAGTTTTGAGCTGTTGTATATTAGTATTTTGTCTCACTGTATGTTCTACTTCCTTTTTTGGATCAATATCGTCCATTTTAATAGCCGTGGCAATGGCATAGTGATCGGTAATATTCGATCTTATAATGTTTGAGATAATATCAGTGTACTCTTCTTCCTTGGATTTATGAAACATATGGTATATACAGGTAGCTGACCTAGAAGTTACTCTTGTAAATTCATGTGATACGAAAATAAGATATGAATTACTGTTCACCCTATATAAACAGATCAAATTATCCATTAACATTGAATGCAGTATTGAAAGACGTTTCAGATCTAGTATCACAAGACATCTATTCCAATTTAAAAAAAATACCGATTCGTCACCACGTCAAAACCAGTGACATAACCTGTTTAGAATATACATTCAAAAATCGGCATTCAAAAACAAAAATCAACCTCTTTCAGGATTTTGGTCAAAAGTACATTGTTTGCGAAATATCGAATTCGTTCCATAATTTAGCAGCGCACTGTACAGTGCTTTTCTTTAATGCCCCCCCTTTTATTTTTTGAACGGGTCAACTCACAAAATTAAAACTTGGGATAATTAAATGATGCATGAATACTATATTTTGGAGTAAAATTGACAGATGAAACTTTCAAGATGGCGACTGGGCGCCATGTGGGAAAAAAATTGAAAGGGGGTTCTTGTGACACATCCTTTCGAAGCTCCTGATGAATACTTCACAACCCTAGAATATAAAGTAAATATCTTCACCTACTACAAAATGGCGAAACATTTAATAAATACCTGCATACAAACACATTAATATCGATACATCTAGAAATATTTGTTTTTTCTGCCATATGGCAATCCCATCAACCCGATAAGGTTTGATAGGTTATTTTTCGGTTAAACAAAAAATGACAAGAAATGTCAGTACGACAACGAACATCATTGTTCAGTTAAAATATTCTCATTTAGTTTTCGGTTTCACTAGTAAATAGGTACCACGTGAACTATCTCTAAAATGGTCAATTCTCGTCCATTGGAAGAAAAAATCGAAGCGACTTTTATTTACGGTGCGACGCGTAACTTTCACTAAACCGAAAGAATTTTTAATGATCGTTTCCCGAATCGTCCTATCTGTAGAAAATATTTGAGGGAACTTGTAACCAAATTTACAACTTCCGGAAGAACAGCAAGTTCAAATAATTGGTGAGATGATAGTAAATCCTCAACAGTCTACTTCCTCCGTCGCGAATGTTTGTGAGGTGTGTCCTTCTACTGTGTAGACTTTTGAAGAGGAATAAGTATCATCCATACAAAATCAAAATGGTACACCATTCAACTGAAGATGACCCTGATCGAAGAACAGAATTCTGCGAAATTCTGACGGCAACCATTGCAAGGCATCCTACCTATCTCCACAATATTTGTTTCAGTGACGAATCTACATTTTATCTCAACGGCAAGGTTCACAGACATAATTGCCGTTATTGGAGTGACACCAACCCTTACATTTTCCGGGAAACTCATTCTCAATATGCAGAAAAAATTAACGTCTGGGCAGGAATATTGGGAAACCATATTGTAGGATCTCTATTCACTGAACAAAATTTAACAGGGGAACTGTATTTGAATATGCTGGAAAATATTGTTTACCCTCTTATCACCGAAATCGTCAAAGCGAATCCTAATTAATTCGATATGGAATTGTATTCCAACAAGATGGAGCACCACCACATTACTACGGACAAGTAAGAAACTATTTGGATAATACTTTCCCCAGTCGTTGGATTGGCCGTCGAGGTCCTGCGGAATGGCCAGCTCGCTCGCCAGATTTGACACCTGTAGACTTTTTTTATGGGGTTATTTGAAGCAAAGTGTACGAAACTGAACCTGCTTCAATATTGGATATACGCCAGAGAATAATAAATATTTGTAGAAATATCAACGTTACTGTGTCAAATCAAATTATGAAGTCAAACGTCGATGTATTCAGGCAATTATTAAATGTTGCCATTTTCTAGTATGTGAAGATATCGATTTTATATTCTAGGGTTGTGAAGTATTCGTCAGGAGCTACAAAAGGATGTCACGAGACCCCCCTTTCCATTTAATTTTTTTTTCCCATGCATCAATTTCATTATTCCAAGTTTCAATTTTTTGAGTTGACCCGTTCAAAAAATAAAAGGGGGAGAACATCAAAGAAAAGCACTGTATATACTAATTAAAATCAAACGGGTGTAATGCTGCAGCATTTTCCCAATCGGTTGCTACCGGCAAGAAAAACTTTCGAGCGTGTTGATCTCATCTTGAGGGAGACAGGTATGTCTAATGTATAATTCATTTGAGCATGTTCAGTTGATTTTTTCGATATTATAGGTACATTTTTGCCAAAACGAGATAGTGAGAGCCCTCCTAGGACTGTACGTACCATTGTATCGGAAGAAAATGTGTTGGAAGCTGTCGCTGATGATCCTTCCATGAGCATTAAAAATCTATAAGAACAGTTCCATACATCCATTTCATAATGCGCAAAGTAACTCCAAAAATATTTACTCAACTACAGAGCTACTCTCAACACACGGTCTGCGTTCTAGTGTGCATCTATCTCAAAAAAATTGTTCATTAAAATGTTGCCCTCCTTCAATATAAAATGAAATATCTTTCATTCGATTTTTGGTAATCGGATAACATGATAATTCCCCGTTTATATCCAGTAGAATGAGTGGAAAGACGAATCTATTATGATTGTTCCAGTATCTAAATCCTGTAAAACTGTAGAAAGTTATTTTGGAAATTTCATTTCATTTCAAATGAAATATCTTCAATTGTGTTTTTAGCAACCGGATAATATGAAAACGTTTGTATATATCAAGCTGATTGCGGGGAAAGACAAATCAATCGTGATCGTTCCATTATCCAAATCCCTTCGAGTACAATAGCCTCATCAAGCTGAACCAATAAGAATGAGGCTCTTTCCGTCGTTCAAGTTCAACTTAATTGTCTTCGAATGAGTAGCACTAACGTCTTCATTTTCATTACAGATAGGAAGGCAATTTCTTTGAGTGGAAGCTTCTACGTTTCGGCACCTTGCTACAATATAAACATTTCTCCCACTTTCCACTGTAGCCAGTCAGTCTCTTTGGTCTGAAAGCTTTTTATTTTTTTCGGTTCATTTCGATGAAAGGATGCGTTAGGTTAGTCACATGACTTCAACTGTTCTCCTGAGTGATTTGATTCAATCAATTATCCCACCCAAAATAATTCTAAAAGTTGATGTGGAATATTGTTTTGGGTATTTTTTCGAATACTTGAACGTCGAATCTATATGAAATTTTGGGATTCATTTTTTTTTTCGCAAAAAAATGAGGAAATTAACAAAGTATTAACTTATTCATCGATCTAACTAACCCATGGAATCAGTGTATCCTTATCGGATCGGTGTGGAAATCACTTCAGTAAACTCAGGCAGGGTCGGGGTAGCGTTGCTGCCGGCTATAATGAAAAGAACATTTTCCACTTGATTTGTTGAAAATATGAACGGGATGTTCATAAAATCAGATGTAACTGATTTAAAAACCGTACCTAACAGGTCAGTCGGTATATTTATTATATAAATCCACCTAGAAAAAAAAAGAATTTTGTAGGCGGTGATTGCTGCAGGTAAGGAACTCTGATGCACAGTCCATCCTTGTCTGTATGTTAATGTACTAACCATAGGCAATCAACGTAATGCCTCTCCAGAGTTATTCTTGATGAGGGCTAATGGGTCGTATTTAAGTTCGCGTTACCCCATTTAAAAGAAATAAATTATTCATTACAGAGCACGATTTTGATGTAGTCTCTGTGAGTGAAATATGGCCCAAAAATTTCAGAGAAGGAGGTTCATGAACTTATGTGCGGAAAAATGTACAAACTGAAAAACTCAATCACGTAGGGTAGTTTTGTAAACAACTTTGGATAAAAGTAAAGCTAAAGAAAAAGTTTTCTGCTTTGGGAATAATTTATAGACATCCTTCTGAGGCATGTTCATAAGGGAATTTGAAGACAACCTAGGGTATACATATGGAGCACCTTTGTAAGTGGCGCCGCAGGGGTGGAACCGGGCAGATTACTTCAGAGAGCGCAAATCATCCGTATTTGCCCCTCTGATAAATAGAATGTTTTTAAAGTGCAACAGTTGAAATTTTTTTGTTACAAACGTGATTCGGCATTTATAACCTTCGAATTAAAATGAGCCCCGATTTCGGAAATTGCCCTAGGAATGAATAAAATGCAGATTGAGACGGGTAGTCTGCGAACCGCATTCAAACGACGGAACACGTGCACTGCAAATACGTAATTCCCCTCTCATCGTATTGTTAACATGTAATTTATTTTCAAGTTGAAAACTGTTTTAAATTCGTGAAGGATCAAGTGGTTGTAACTGGGTTTTTATCCATTTCAAGCCACAACGTTTTCGAGAATCAATCTGTGGAAAAAGAAGCAGCATTGGTGCTATCGGGTTATGTGTGTCAGGTGCGGGAAGTAAAAACAAATGATAATTCTAGCATACATGCAAATAGTTGATAAAATTTGATTAAAACTCACATGTCTAATGTAGGAGTAAATTAGCCGAATGAAAAAAATAATAAAGAAATATTAATAAATATGGAAGAAATATAAAAAAAAAAATATTTTCTACATCTTCACATATTTTTCATATTGTTCGTTTACTGTCAGAATTTAACTATGAAAGTAATTTTGAATGTGTATTATGAATAAAAATATGTTTCATGCATGTTATTAGTACGAAAAAAAGCAATTGTTCATTTCAATGTGAAAATTGAACTTGCAAAATGTGTCAATTGTCCTCTTTTCCTCTCTCAGTTCGATTGTCGTTCATTTATTATACGCGCACTTTCGACACTGGACCTCTCTTTGATACAGTAGTAGTAGAGATGACGAGCGAGGCGATAAGATTCAAAAATGTGAAAATTTCCGCTCAGCCATTGTTTCTATGATATTGATAGCTAAGTTGCTTCAGCCAGCTCATTGTGTATTTAGAATGTTTACCTCTCATTAATTTGTTTTCGTCTCTTTTCTCTTTTAAAATGTTCTGTATTGTTCTAACAATTTATATACCCAATTGTGAAGAGTTTTTTTGGTTGATATACTGTCGATTTTTTTTCAGCCATAATTTTATATGTAAACTTGTAGTTTTTAAATATTTTATGTAAATTTGTTGTTTTTGAATATTATCTTTTATACTTTCAACTGTCAATATTCAGCTTAAAGCTTTACAGGGTGAGTCAACAGGATTCCGGTGGTTCATTGCTCCTTAATGTAACACTATTTCGATTTCTTATATTTTTTTGTCAAAGGGACTATCTAAGACCACCTTCTAGAATTATTTTCATTCATACAGGGTGCATCATTGATGCGTGGCCAACCAAAGTTGTTCTTTTTCAAATGAAACACCCGGTATATTTTCATATATTCCGATCGGCTGTTCCATTGGCTGCTCAACGATTTTTTCAATTTTGAATTCCGTTGCGGCGTTGCCGAGTTATTCAAAAGAAATCTATTTTGTAGACTTCTTTTCGAAAGATTACCTATTTCACATTTTGAAATATTTAGTAAAAAACTTGTATTGAGTAAAAAACTTTAATTAAATGAATTTCTACAGAAACTCATTTCTGAAGATGAAATTAATTTCGAAGAGTTCTAACTAACAGAAATATCTCTCATTCAGAATCCCTAGTCATGTTATCAGAATGATAGCTCAGATAAGACTAACTATGATTTGCCCATGATGGTTCTCTCTTCATATTTGATTCCTATATATATATTTACTATCCTAACAGCTGTCAAACCCGCTTATATCCTCTGTCCAACAAATAAATGATTGTTGAAAAGAGAAACATTCTGAATTGAATATTGAATAGAAAGATTTATCAATGAATTGAAAAATCCACAATGAAAAATAAGTTTTTTTTGTGAATTTCTAACAGAAAACAACTACTTCTCTGGCTAAAGCCACACTGGACAATGAACTACATCTAATAGATATCCTGAAAAGACCCTAACTCAAAAGAAAAATATAAAATTGAGAATTTGCATTTTCATTCAGATAGTTATTTGATTTTCTATTCCAGTCCTAATTGAGAAGTCATATATAAGAATGAGGCAAAGGAGAATGTTTTCCAAATGAGAGTACTCACCAGAAATCATTTGTAACATCAATCATCAGGCAGACCGAGAGAAATGGGAAACACATTTTCCAGAAGCAATCTCACTTTGACGAGATGGAAAAAAGTTAGAAACATTTCTGTTGGAGGGACACTTTGAAATCAGTGTTTCTCTGTCATTAAAACCTGTCATGGGGTATGATTGATTGATTTGTTTGAAAATATGAACAGGATGTTCATGACATCAGATGTAGAATCATCTGCGACTGAATGATAAACTTTAGTCACTATCTTCCATCGTTCAAGATAACCTCTTGTGGGGTATTCATGTTGAAAAGAGAAATATCCTCAATTGAATATTGAATAGAAAGATTTTTCAGTTAATTGAAAAATCCACAATAAAAAAGAAGTAATTAATTTGTGAATGTCTAACAGAAAACAACTACTTCCCTGGCTTAAGCCACGCTGGACAGTGAAATTGAAAATTTGCATTTTTATTCGGATAGTTATTTGATTTGCAAATGGAGATTGCTTCTGGAAAATGTGTTTCCCATTTTTTCCGGTCTTCCTGATGATCCTGGAAGCGTGAAATGGTATTGGAGATCTAGTAAGTGCGATGCCTCTCTTGCCTCATTGTTACAAATGATTTCTGGTGAGTACTCTCTTTTGAAAAACATCCTTCTTTGCATCATTGATCTATATGAGTTCTCAATTAAGACTGAAATATAAAATCCAATAACTATCTGAATAGAAATGCAAATTTTCAATTTTAGATTTTTCTTCTGAGTTAAGGCCTTTTCAGAATATTTATCAGATGTAGTTCAATATCCAGCGTGGCTTTAGCCGGGGAAGTAGTTGTTTTCTGTTGGACATTTACAAAAAAATTACTCCTTTTTTATTGTGGATTTTTCAATTCACTGAAAAATCTTTCTATTCATTATTCAATTGACAATGTTTCTCTTTTCAACATGAATTGAAGATAGTGACTGAAGTGTATCTTTCACAAAAACAAATCTACCCACTTGTTCTTCCAAACGTTGAGAGATATTGGCCGTGAGGACTCTAAACTTATTTCTAGTTACATTATAAATTGGATCAGGCTGCACTTTTTGTTTTGAATAAATTAATTCGTGTGATAACTTTGATTTGCACAATACCCATTTCCTTTCCTGTTTTGTTTTGGTATTTTTCTTGAATCAAAATGTAATTGTCTACAATTAACTCTCGTCTCGCCACCTATTATCAACGTCATCAATATGTTCTTGTATTTAATTCATTCCTTGCTTATTACATTGGAAATCATGTTCATTTACTGGCCAAACACTTGTTATAAAACTATAATGTTTTCTTACAATAAATATATATATATATATATATATATATATATATATATATATATATATATATATCAAAAACTCTTAGAGAAATGTGGATATACTTGAAATACAATAATTTGTTATTATAGAAATCCATCGATAATCGAAAAACCGACCGACGAAACCAAAAAGAAGGAGGTTCTCTAGTAGATGCGTATATATTTTTTTTTATGTATGACCACGCATAACGTTTTACTGTGACGTCTGATTCCGATGATTATTTCTTCAGTGGATAGGGCGTACTTCGAATTTGGTCCCATTTGAATATAAAAGATGAAATCCACCCCTAATGCTAGCAAAATGAAGGATATTGATCACTCACCCTCTGAATTTTGGTTCGTTAACCGATTCTATCAGGCATAACTTTGTACTGGGTTCTTCGTTTTGGATAATTCTTTTTTGTTAGATAGATTATACCTCATAGTTGATCATATTTGGATTTCGAATGGAATTATCCACCCTTACGGGTAGAAAAATAGGGGATAATTGATTTTTCACCTTTGAACATTGGCACACATATGTAGGTGACAATGATAGATCGCTACTGTCATTATTTTTGTTCTCCTACATCCGTCACAATCATTATATTCCATGGGAGGATGGAATGATATACAAAGTAATGAAATAAACTAACCAGAACAACAAAAATAATTTTTATTACAACAAATAGTGAAAGTAGATAATCATATAATTTAACTGGTAATGGTTGGAGTAAGGTGGGTAAGTAAGTATTCTGGAAGTAATCAAAAAACAAGTAGGTAGTAATTAGTAGATTTCAGCCACAAAAAATTGAAAACTAAAAACATTTTAACAAAAAATTAAACCGACGAACTGAAAAGTAAAAAATAAAATAAACTTTCTTAGTCTCAATAACTAAGCTTCTAAACTAACGTAAGTAACTAATTCTGAGTCGACGCCAAACGAACAATCAACGGAGACCATTAAATTACTTCAAAAAAATTATCAGAATGTCACCGCGCAACTCGATGCCATCATTTTACGCCTTACCTAATTCATTTGCTTGTTTGTTTGGCGCCGACTCGAAATTAGTTATTTACGTTAGTTTAGGAGCTTAGTTTTTGAGACTAAAAAAGTTTATTTTATTTTTTACTTTTCAGTTCCGTATTTCGTCGGTTTGATTTATTGTTAAAAAGTTTTTATGAAGTGAACAAAAACTGATGATCATGATTTGGCTTACTATGATATCCCTCTTCTTTCTTGAATCTATATATCTGCAGCGCAATAATATTTTAGATTACGTGGAAGAACAATCAATAGTAACATGTCAGTATAAAATGGAACTTCTCCATTTATTTCCCCTTTTCAAATTCTCAATAATGGCTATAATATAGACACTTCTATTTTGAAAAACAATTATAATTGGAAAATTTGGAACAGAAGATCTTTGAAAATGATCTATTCATCAAGAATATATTAAACACTCACCAGTCCCTTGAAATTGGCAGCAACTTCCTCATTTCAAAAGATAAACCCCATAAATTTGAGCATTCTTGAATCCACCATCCAAATAAGAACTCAAAGTATGTCGTATGTTATAAACCAAAGAGGTGCCGTCTCCGAAATATCGATAGTTTTGCAACTCATTTAGAATTTTCTTAATCTGGAAAATATCAACACAGGAGTTCTTTTCATGTCCATATGATGAAGAAATTTCAATACAGATAATTCACCATCGACATATCGGAATTATCAAACGGGATTTCCATAAAAAACAACATGTTCATGTATTCGGAAATTGCCATAAATACTTTTATTGAAATGCAAACTCAAATTTTTCCAAATCAATGTATTTTTAGGAAAGTGCCAAAGGAATTTCCATATCTGGAATTAACGTATCCAGTGTTCAACAAATGTTTTTCCAATGTAATCTCCATAAATTTTTACGGGGCTGTCATGGAAGACATGAATATTGCTGGATCTGACAGAACATACACTGGTAACTGGCTCATCAATTCATTCATTTAGGGTAACGAAAAGTTATCAATCAAACATATCCGGTAGAATGCCACTTTCCAAAGATACAGGGAACTTTGGAAACAATCCTAGGTCCAAATTGTATACTCCACAATCTTACAACGTTCCTTAACATCATAGACATTAGAAACAAACTGTAAAAATGTATATAATAATGTTTGAGATTAAGAAATGGTTGATGCGATTTTTTTTCAATAAAAAAAAATAAAATTCATTATTTAGGGTTGCTGGAGGATTGGAAGTGAATCCATCAAATATGAGAATGATTGAAAATCCTTCAAATTACTGTTTTCTGATAAAATTTCCGAAAAGAAACATGTGTTTGAAATTTCCCCCTTGTTATAAAACTGTAATGTTTCTTCACAATCAAGTAAGTGAATAGAAATTTCGATTATTTCAGTGAACATGATTTTGGAAGGGATCTTTCCATTTTCCAGAATATACGATTTAGACAACATTGTCGGTGAAGTATTATACTTGGTTGATTGTATTTACAACCACCTTTATGTATATATATATATATATATATATATATATATATAAATATAGGTATATATATATATATATATCAAAAACTTTCGGAGAAATGTGTATGAATTCGAAATACAATAATTTTTGATTATAGAAATTCATTGATGTACCTGATGATCTGAAAAATTCCAATAAAATAAACCAGTAATTTATCAATCCCACAAGAATCATATTCCTTTTGAAGTGAACAAAAACTGATAGATCATGATTTGGCATTCAAGAAAATAATAATGTGTCTCTTCATCTTCGGACCAGAGTCGATTTTCATGGAACTCTCCAATATAATATTGTCTCTGTCTGGTCCTGTACCTTACTCTTCATTTGCTCCCTTCTCGTATAGAGTACGCCAAACGCTTCGATTGAAATTTGAAGCAAATTCCATTACTAGAGCCAGTATTGCACTGATAATTGACAGTCTCCTCAAATGGTAACGACAGTGATGATAATTTGACTTTTGAGTTCAAAACCATGTACACAAGTCTCCGAATGGATCAACGAATTCGCCACCAAATAGAATTCAGAATATACGCTCAGTTCGTACCAGTTTCACCAATAGAATCTATCAGTTGAAACGGTTTGGTATTTCCCAAATCCACCGAACAACCCAATCGATGTTATCGAATGTAATTCGAAATATACTATCTAAATTCCTTGTTTTGAGTCTGTACGTAGATGAAACGCAGTATCATATATTTTTTTATATCTTTTATCATCTTTATTTCTGTATGTGATGTTACTGAATTGATCCAACAACCTTAATGTACGTACATCACACTCCATTGAGGAAATATTTTTGAAACATCGATTATCTGTAAACAATTATCCTAGGTATATTAAATTGTTCACGAAAGCACTTTGCAATTATTCGTGGAATCCATATTATTTGAAGGAAAGTTGGATGTCCATTTGAAAAATAAATGTAATAGACATGTCCAAGTGGCTCAGATGTATATATTTATTTCTGAGCACCCTATGTAATGTTTATGGTGAATTATCTGGATTGAGATATTTTTAACGTAGGGATACTCGCAATACTAACGTTTTTGCATTGTTAAAAATCAACATTGTTAACAAAATAAAAAAAAAACAATATATAATTCCTTTAGTTAGTATTCGAATGGTTAATTCAAAGGATGTCCATTCGGAATGAGAAGGGTGCTATGAATTCGAAATATAAACAGCAGTAGTGTATGGTTCAAAATATTTTAGAGCAAATTTCCAGATTTAAATTCGGAGTTGTTTCGAAATCTCGTCTAATCGGCCCTCATCAAAAATCACCCTATATAAATATTGGAGGAAAAATGAATGAGTTCAAATGGAGACTTCTATACTCATATTATTTGAGGAGCGTATATAGTTTTCGAAAAGTGACATTTTGTAAAGCGATTTTTCAGGGTCGGGAATAATAACTATTATTTCCAGAGTCGTTACTCCATTCATGACGCCAAGACACAGCGAAATAGATACAAAATATCATGTTAAATTTTTCGTCCAATGAATTACCAGGACGCTATGAATTCTATCATATTCTAAATACCTGCCAGAGTCAAATATGAAACAAATGCCGGTGGCAATCCTCCTGTGTACGGTTGGATTGTCAGTTAATGTAAAATAAATGATTCTACGACGGTCAATTGGTGAGACAGCCTGCCATCGTAGTGATAGGAATTTTAACCATATATTCTTTGTTACACAAAAATACCCCACGACATAAATCAATCAGAAATAACAACTAATACATAACTTGATTTATCGTGAAAGTCACCAAACTGAAATCGTACTTTTAGCATCGTATAAAATATTTGCAATGAACGAAATAAATTCAATCAGGCGTTTCGCTAACCTGATACACCCAAACGGCTATCAAACACATTGGGGATAAATATGCACAACAGGGAAATATGATTATAGCCGTGTCTTACTGACACAAACAAATCAACAGGTTATCAACGGTTTAGTCAGAATGTTTCACTTACGGTTACCTCACTATTTAAATGAAATTTTTGCATGAATGCTTATGCTTTTCGGAAAACTATTTCTCCAACGGTCACGACTTTCAGAACAAGTTCAATCACTTGTTCTCGGAAGAATAAATTTCAAAAAATGTTCTCGGAACGGAAGGCAAAAGGGCCTGTTGTCGAAACGGAAGCAAAGAACTTGTGCCCGGACTGCAAGTAGAGGGTGATCCTAATTAAATCTTGGCTTTTATATCCACCGGATTTAAAAGAAATATCGGACAAAAACCGTATAAAGATAGACTCTCTTTTTGTTTGATTGACGTAAGAACTAAACCAAAAAGCAACACATCTTTTTGTCCCCTCATGAAAAATCATATTATGTTTTTACTAATATGAATTTACTTTTTTGTACCATTATATAGTAAAAACAGTTAGAAAAGTCTTTTTAGTCTTTAAATACGGTGCAAAAAGTCATCAGAACTTTATTTTGCTCGGTTTTTGTGATCATTCCAGTAGCTTTGTATTATTAGACTCATTTTCCAAACGGGCATTATTTTGTTGCCAGACCATAATTAATATCAACTCCCAGATAGGCAGGGAAGTTACTTCAAACTTTTGGTTAGCCCTTCTCAGTAACGGAGCTTGGAAAATATGCTTCGTTACAATTTGTCCATATTTGTTTTCGATGTGGGGAATAGGCCTACTCATTCATTTGAGAATTAATCCACCATTCTTCCACCCGCAGAAAATGTAACACATTTTGTTAGTGAATGATTAAATCCATCGCAATCAGAACACCAGGGATCCAACTGACATCAAAAGTAAATTATACCAAACACAGAGGCAATATGATTTCAAATTCTCACGTTTCTGATAGAATATTTCACTTTCAAGTTCCAATTACAAAAAATTTAAAATTCTGGTGAGATATAAACTATGATCGAATGCAGCAGATCCCCTTCAAAATCAATTAGTTTTATATGCAGAATGCACGGTGGAAAATAACTCACTAAGCACTTCAAACGTGATCTCACAGTCTCAGGGGATGAATAGTTGTTTTTTAGGGGGAATTTTACCTGTAGTACACCACAAATTCCTTGTTCCAAGTGGGTACGTAGAAGAAATCTTATATTTATAATATCTTCAATATTTCTCATCTTCATTTCTGTATGTGATGTCAATTAAATGATCTAACATTATCGCATTACAGCCAATGTTATATAATTTCATTGACATCACATACACATACATCTACATCAAGATGTAGAACGCAGTTCATTGAGGAAACATTGTTTGAATATCGATTATTTCCGGGAACAATTATTCTAGATATAGTAAATTGTTCACGAAAGCACTTTGGATTTCTTCGTGAAAGAAGTTTGTGAAATAACTGTAATAGCTATGTTCAAATGACTCAGATGTGTACTTATTTCTGAGCACCCTATATAATGGTTTTGTAATGTCTATGGTGAATTATCTGAATTAGGACTTTTTATCGCAGGGATATCAAGAAAATCACAGTTTTTTTCCCAATGCTGAGGTTTTTGCATTAATAAAAATCAACGTAGTAATAAAAAAATCATCAATATTTAACTCAAAAATGTTGAAATATACAGGTTGTTCCTTTGGAATTAGGAAGTCATTATCAATTTAAGATATGAACAACAGTAGAATGGGGTTGAAAATATTACAGATCAATGATCCATTTTTCCAATTCCAGATTTAAATTCGAAGTCTTTCCAAAAATACGTCTACTGGGTACTACAAGAATCACCCTATATGAATATGAAAGAAAAACAGGAATGAATCCAAAGAGAGACTGATATGACCTCACACCTGAGAATCATTTATATGACCTGGGACAGTTGTAGAATTAAAAACCCGACAACTGACTTGCCATTGATATGACCCCGTACAGGGTGTTGTTTAATTAGAAACCCCACACTTAGGCCCCTCGTCCACGGAGTAACTGGTTTCTGACTGTTTTAATACTTTCGTCACTTGCCAGTTTCTTGTGCGTCCCTGCGTGTTGATTCAAATTGTATCTCGTACACGGACGTACCAGTAACGGATCGGTAGCGTACTTGCAAGTGATTGGTCGCCAAGACACTAGCACTGTCGGTCGCCGAGGGATATTTTGTTTGGATATTTCACACAAAAATATGAATGAACAAAGTTTGAACGTAAAATTTGTCCAGGAAGTGGAAAAATTTCCTTGTTTGTACAATTATAAATTATCGCAATACTCCAGAAAAGACATAACAGAAGCGGCATGGAATAAAATAGGAAAAGAAATGAATATGACGGGTAAGTATATATTATATTAATTTACATTTTCTTTGTATTTTTATTATATCTGTTAGTTGCCTATATACAAAGCCCGACTCAAGAAAAATTGAAAGACATTTCAGAGACCAAAAAAAACTAGAGAATTTAGACATGTCAGGTTTTACACTCAAATTTTGCTATTGTTTGGAGAAAAAAACACATGGTTAATTAAAACAAGTTTTATTTTTGTCTTAATGGGTAACAAATATCAAATATTATGAAATTTCGATTTTTTTGTTATAAATTTCCATTGCCATGGAAGTTGTGCACGCGGGGTCAAAAAGTAATTTGCTAAATAATCTCTTAAATTATATGCTGTTGAACGATTATCGATATCAAACAGTGCATTTGCTTGCTGCATTTGTTGAATTATGGCAAAATCTAGGTCATCTTGTTCTTCTTGCACATTTAATGCATATGGTATTCCTTCATGTCTTCGAACAAAATTATGGAGAAAACATACACATTTTATTATATGAATCACTGTCTGATCCAATACTTGAAATTTTTGCGATGCCATGCCGAATGCACATTCAACGGTTTTCCTACCACGACTTACTCTGTGATTAAAAATGCGTTTTTTGTTGTCTAAGGAACGCTGTGGATAGGGTCTCACTACATTTTTCAAAAGCGGAAGTGCTTCGCCTGCAACAAAATAATAAGAAAAATAGTTTTTCTGTGGATCTTGAGGTAAGCGTGAAGCTGGAGGAATATTTCCATTCCTCTGTATCGATTGTTTCATTCGACCAGCTCTAAATATGCCGCCATCACTGTTTCTACTAGCAAATCCTGCTTCGATCATTGTAAAAAGTCCATCGGCGTCGCTACAAGCCATCAAAATTACAGAATGATATTGTTTGTAATTATAATTAGTAGATCCGGAATTGGGTAATTTTTTTATTCTGATATACTTCCCGTCGATTGCACCTAAACAGTTCGGGATATTCCATAATTCATAGAAGCGATCAGCAGTATTTTTCCAAGCTTGAATAGAAGGAATTGGCATAAAGTCTTCTTTATGGATCTCCCAAATGATAGGGTTTGTTTCTGCAACAATTTTTGAGATTGTGCAATCTCCTCTGGCAAAATTCAGACCAAGTGTCACAAAACTGCTCTCCGTTGCCGAGTATCTAAAAAAAGAATTATCTAAAAATTCAGAGTAAAATATTTTCTTATTTTATTAAACATTAAAAAGCCTTGCGTTCTGTTATTCTAGACAAGTTCATAGAAAAAATGTCACATTGCTTTACGGATGTTTTTCTTGTTTCAGGTGCTGCCTGTAAAGAGAGATGGAAGAATCTTAGGGCAGTGTTTGTAAGGCATATGAAACCTTTCCCGAGTGGTTCTGGTGCAAAGAAAAAACAATACTACTTAACAGACGTTATGCAGTTTGTATTGCCATTTGTGAAAACCGGAATACCCTTACAAGCTAGTAATTTACCAGAAAGAAATGCAATGCTTTTGGAAGAAACTGAAACTGTTGGTGAACCAACGTTACAAGAAGATACTGAAGAAGCATCAACTGAGGCATCAGATTACCAACCGAACAACCCCTTGTTCCAGACAGAGCAAACCGATATCGAAGCAACAGAAATAAATACAGTTTCAGCTGAGGTACCCCAGCCAAAAAGCAGTTCAACACCTCATACTAGAGCAAACAAGCGTAAAAGGCCTCTAGATGAGGTGGATAAAACTTTTGTGAATTTTCTTAAGGAAAGGCAAAGGCAAGACGGCGAGGCCGAAAATACACGGAAAATGTTTCTTCTAAGTTCATTAGATGAAGTGACCAGCATGTCAGAACAACAATGGAAATTATTTAAAAGAAGAATACTGAATGTGATAGACGAAATCATGACTCCAGCAAGAACGTATATAAATCCGTTTGAAGGTGATTTGCGGGCATCCTCTAGTCTTTTAAGGAAATCGAAATTTCACAATGACATCCTCATCTTATTCAAATAATTCTCAGCTTTTCTTTCCCTCCAATAATAATCAGACCGATACATACTCCACAGGCACAGAAATCACTCCTGATTCATCGTTGCAAAAACTTGTTGTACTGGGAAAAATATTTTTTCCATGTCAATGTTTTAAAAAATGGATAAATAAATATTCCTTTAAACGAATAAATACATTTTTTTCACTTACCTTGGAGTAATCATCATCCTTTCTTCAGGATTAACGCATTCCCTCATATTTGTATTCCTTTTAACTATTTCAGGACGAATTCTATTCAAAAGGAGTCTATAGGTTTCTTTAGCCATTCTGTAGAACATATGAAACTTTGCATTATCTAGTTACAATTCTGAGGCGGCTACAAATGATCTACAGTTTACATTTCTCTCAAAGTAGGGATGAACACAGAATCATCTTCTTCTGCGTCTATATCACCGATTGTTATAGTACAAAATAGCCATCTCATCCAAATCATCCATAATCTATCACAACACACAGCCAAAAAGTAAAAGTACTCCGCCTTTTAATGAACTATCGGATACTGATATTTTTCTAATAACGTTCGCGTCGCTACGTGTACGAGAAATGAGTACCCAACTGGTTTGTTACTACGATATTAAAACAGTTTCATCAGAAACCAGTTGCTCCATAGACGAGGGGCCTTAGTTCACTTGGTTAAGATGTTGTAACCAAGTTTATGAAGGGCTATACTGGGTGTGAATAATTTATAAAAACTCACTGGCGATTTTTATCGAGCAGCAGATTAGAATCGTCCTCCCAATATATAGATTTTTAGAGAGCTGGAATCGTTCAAATTGTGTACCTCGCCAATCTAGTCAAGGATACTTAGCAAATAATTGAGGCCCTTATGATAACAAACAAACTATAGTAATCAAAAAAATCACTTCATTACAACAAACAAACGCGCTGTATGGTATGAAAGTCTAATCCATACAACTTCAGTACTTTCATAGTACTAAATACATGTTCCAAATGATGGAATACCACCTGAATAATAATTGCGCTACAACTGACAATAAGTTGTTTCAATTATCTAACTGAGATTTCAAGAATCTATCAATTACAAAAATGACTAAAATTTGTTTAAATAAAATAATCTTTCTAAAACCCGATATAAAAGAAATCAGCTTCTTCTAAGCACACAGCATGTAATATCTAATACTGAAATCAGCTTCTTCCAAGCACACAGCATGTAATATCTAATACTTTATTAATTTAACAATCTAAAAAAAATTAAAGAACTATGGTGGATGAATAGGTATCATTCCAAATCAATTGTAAGATAGTTTTACAATTTATAAAAGTCAAATGCTTGTACATACTCTTGAACAAAATATCTGGAACTCCAGTAAATGAGTAAATAGAATAATAATGAAAAAAATAATATTCGTTGAATGAGCACGTATTTCCACTAGTAAGGGATTCAACGAATTTTTCATAGCGTCATAAATTTGAGAATTTTATGTATATATTATCTGATAATATGACTTTCACGCGTGGACAATTTTCATATGTGTTGAAAGTTCGACTTCATAAATATCATTTTATGTTCAACCTTATATCTGGGTTGGTATTTTTATTAAATCATGATGCGATTTCAAGTCCTACGTGGCAGCGATTATTTACTGCATTGTTTAATATCCTTATAAAAATAATTATTCATATTTGAGGTGGCCACTTCTCTGTATATTCTCGAGTCACAACAAAACTTCATACTCATATTATTTGAGATGTGTTCGTAGCTTTCTAAAAGTGGCATTATTCGTGTCAAATTTAATTATCATGCTTCCACCCACAGAAAATGTAGCAGAATTGAAAATTGTAATTAGTGAGTAAAATTACACGTGAATGATTAAATCCATCGCATCCAGAACACCAGAAATCCAACTAACATCAAAGGAAAATTATACCAAATAAAGAGGCAATATGACTTCAAATTCACTTATTTCTGACAGAATATTTCACTTTCAAGTTCTAATTACTGAAAATAAAAAATTCTGCTAATATAAACTATGATTAAATTCAACGAGTTCTCTTTAAAATTCATTATTTCCATATACTGAATGCATGTTGGATGATAACTCATTAACCACATCCAATGAGATCTCACAGTCTCAGGGGATGAGTAGTTATTTATGAGGAGAAATTTCACCTCTAGTTCATCACAAAAAAAATTCAAACTCGATTAAATATTTACCAAATAATAACCTTATGAAAGTCACTTACATTTCTAGACTACTCACTATTACTAACATCTATATTATGTGGTTGTTGAGTTGAAATGTCCAGAAATAAAACAATTACTTTCTAGATCAATAACTCGACGAACAATTAATTATATCTCATGAATAATCGTGCCTACAAGGTTAATTAACAAATGCTTCTTGCGAAATCAATGAATGTTTAATAATCATCCCAACTGGTCACCCATAGACCAGTTTCGGTATATTTGCCGCTCCTCAGTAAAGGATAGATCAATCAGACAGTGATTGATGTATGCGAACCCTAGTGAAATTATCAATAATTCATCCACTTTCAGTCTACAAGTGGTCAGACTGACTTGACGGTGATTAATAATTTTCCAGTTCGCAATAGCCATCTGCGAAGTAACTTTGCAATATCGTCCATCAGATCTAATTATTTTAATAGCCAGGAAAAAATGTTCTTGTAGATTTCGACCAAACATGGACCTATTGAACAGGGTCATTCATCTTATCATCGTTATTATTGCCTGTAGAAAAAAAAGCTGGATGTAAATCTTATGTGGTTATAACAGAATTTTGATAAAATGCTATCAAAAATACAGTGGGCTGCAGATTTCAGGGTATATTTTTTTTCAAATGGGATACCCTGTATATAATTGACTTTTTGGAAGGATATGTTTTTCCTGATTTCAAAAATATACCATATGTTACCCCTATCTTATACCGTTTTTGAGTTATTAAACGTCGAATAACTTGGACTAGTTGTTACTGTAAATACCTATCCTATGAAAGTTGACATTTTTCAAGTGAGCTATGAAAATTACAACTATATCATCATACAGAAAAGAATGAAGCTCCAAGTCATCTCCACATGTTCATAATTCAGATTAGTATTGAACTTAGTAGGTTAGGCATTCAAATAAAATACATAATTCGTTTGAACCGCCTATTTCAAACTTATATAAACGATTCGTACAAACCCTCTTGAGAATGCCGCACAGAGTATTTTTCGATGAATCATAACTATTTGATTTGTGTTTTTGTTTCGGTTTATCTAACGGTAAACTCAACACTCCCACTCAAAAACAAAACCATGAGAAATATTAATAGAAAAATCAATTCAATCCCACATCTTGTGAGTGAGAATTTTGGTACAGGTAGTGACTTTGTGAGGGTATCAGTCAATTGTTTAGTATTACTTCATTTTGTAATATTTGTTTACGTGTACCATGATATTTTATATCAATATGTTTGGTTCTTTTGTGGTTTGTGGGAATCTTTGCTACAAGTGCAGCCATTATTATCTTTGAATATTTCATATATTCTGCTTCCGTTGACGACGCAGCTACTGAGGTTTGCCTCTTTGAGTTTCAAGAAATTATACAGTTTTCGAAGGCTTTGGATAGGTAATCTCTTGTACTTTTTCTATCCACTTCATTATCACCCCAGTCAGAATACACAATCTTCAATAATATTTACATAATTATTGTTGCGTGTATAAGGTAATTTAAGGCCTATAGTACCTTTAATATATCTTCTCAAAACTCTTTTCAGGCATGTCCAAAGTTCTTTACTAGTTTTACTTCGGTACCTGCCGAAGTTCTTTACTAGTTTTACTAAGTTTTACTAAGAGTGGTTTCGGATCCCACTATAAAAGGTAAGGCCCCGTGATCTTAACTCGTACAAGTTTTCATTAACTTCTGAGGGTTGGTCAAACAACTAAGAAAGCGGTTAAACACAATTTTACAATTTTTTTTTTACTATGGTACCTGCTTAAAATGATTATTGCTATACATAGATCTGGGCGTTTGCATGAAAGGAAAATTCAGAATTTCGTCGTTATCTAATTCGTGATAATTTAATTTGTTTTCAAGAGGCGTTTTTACAGGTTACATTCGGACATATTATATGTGTTCAAACAGTAGCTTTGATACAGGGTTTACCGTATTTTCTGACCTGTATGCGTATGCCTAGAAACGGTTTAACATCCTGTTAATCTTTCTTTAATTTTCAATCAATTCTTTAAATATGTTCTTTGAATCCTAACATTGCCTCTTAGTCTCCTCTACAAATTAAAATATCATCGACATTCTTTTTTTTTACCTCTGTCTCGTATATACAAACATGGATCAGTTGAAGAACTTTTAAAGTTAAGCTCTTTAATCGTTTTGTGAAAATGCTCATACCAGCAAATGATCGTTTTTGAATCACAAATTGATTTATGAAGTGTGCACTTTATTTTCCTTTGTAGGCATTTATTCTCTTGGGAATTTTCATGTGAATTTCCTCTTGCAAAAAGCCATTTAGAAATGCAGTTTTTACGTTCATGTGATAGACACATAAATCTATTGATTGGAGAATTAGGCTAAAATAAATTTTCAAGGTATGAATGTTTCCGTGTTTTTGAAGTAAATACTCACTTAGAATTGTCAAAATTTTTGTCAGTGTATTTATTTACTAAAGACAAATTATTATTAAGAAGTGAGTGAATTAACTCCATCATTTTTGGATTGCTCCTACTGATCTCAATCGCCCCTTGTTTTAATTTCTTCGTGGGACTTTGGTATTGCACTCAAGAGAGTATATGCACAAAGTGAAATATAATATTCAAATCTTGATCAGTATGGGGGGGCAAATAATGATTTTTGTTTCTCTCACTTCTTAAATTGGGAGGATTTAATTCTTATGATGTGTGTGTTCGTTGGAATACTGTTTTACTCAGGATTAACTAATTTTTTTTTGAGTCGGTCTTCTCAGTTTTATGCTCCGAAGTTGCTTCGGTATCACTTTTCACAGATCTAGTGATTTTTAACTAATTTTTCCGAGTTTGAGTCGGTTTTCTCAGTTTTAGGATCCGAAGTTACATCGGAATCACTTTTTACAGATCTAGTGATTTTTCAAATTCGCCTCGTTGACAATTACGTCACGAGCTACGAGAAAACTTTCCATTTCCACATACCACACTCCATCCATTGGGAGCATATTCCACTAAGATTTCTTTAAATGACTTTTCGTCAAATTTTGTTTTCCTAGTTTTAAGTTGGACGAAAACCATGGATTTGTTTTTTTTTTTTGAGTCTAGACTTTTTATTGTGCCACAGTTTATATGGTGTTTCATTAAGGTGCAGAGCACGGTTGATAACATATTAGTTAGGTATGTAGCTGTTGAGACAGCTTCGCCCCAAACAGATTTTTCCAACCTCGAGGTGAAAATAATCGCACGCCCACTTTCTGTAATTGTGTGATCTATCTGCTCTGCGACACCATTCTGTTGAGATGTATGTGGTACATTTCAATGGAAAGTAATGCCCTTCTGAATACAATATTCTTTGGAATCGTTCGACAAATATTCACCCCCCTTGTCACAGTTAAGATATACTATTTTATTATTAAAGTGTGATTCACTTTTTGCAACGAAATCTTACACTTACACCTTTAGAATTTCTGATTCAAATTCTAATAAATATGTTACTGTATGATGTATTGAATCGTTGATAAAGGTTACTGAATAGTTTTTGATATCAATTGTGGGAGGTGATATTGGGCCACAAGCATTACTATGAATCATGAATAAAGGTCGTTTCACATGTGTTTTGATTTAGATCTTGAGAATAGCAAGTTTGTATGACACAAATACACATATATATATATATATATATATATATATATATATATATATATAAAGTTTCACATAATACATTATTTTCTGGATTTATGTATATCGTTAAGACTTTCTAACATATCCAATTTTTCATTTTAAAAATGATTGGTCATCGGGTAGTTAGCAGTTAGCAGTTTTCACCATATTATTGATATTCCCGTGGTCTTTAGTCATTTGAAAATATATGCCTATTAAACCATTTATGGGCTGTTGCAATAATGACATTGTTCTTTTAATTCTTACGTCATTTTTCATCGAATAACGCCACCATGCCCTCTTCTTGCAAACGTGGAACTAAAAGCAGGTGTTCTGATACATCTTTCGATCCTCTATTGTTATGGTAACGGTAGTGCCATTTTAGCCACAGCGATTTCTTTGGGAGTAGGTAGATCGTAGATTTTTGTAAACAAATCCTGATATAATCAGCTGCTCCAGAGTCTAGCGGGAATGATGCATTACACTTTTGTATTTGAACGATTATGGCTCATCATAAAAGCAAAACTTTGCCTGGATCCAGTCTTGGTTTGGTTCTGTGATTACTCCGTCATAAGATGGAGGCAGAGTAAGTAACATATGAGATATTTTATCCATTTCATCCAGTTTGGCTTTTGCAGTGAGTAATTCTGATATGAGGTCATCAAAACGTGTGAAGTGGTGCAATAAACTCTGAACTTGAGACAAAAAAGCCTTTTTCTTAATGCCAACTGGGTTGCTAAACTTCTTTCAAAGGTTAGACTATTCAATACGCCTCTAGCATCGCACAAAAGCGAATAATACGTTGCCTTGCAAACGTCTCCCAGCAGACGTCATGTCGAGATCTTTTTAAGAAACTTGGAATTCTACCACTCCCTGGTCTTTTTATCTTAGAAGTCATAACATATATTCACGCGAATAAAAAAACGTTTCCCACAAACAACCAATATCACAATTATAATACGAGAAAAAAAAACGACTTCCATTTACCACCCTCACATCTCACCATTTCTCAACGTGATAGGACTGAGATTATACAATGTACTTCCAAATGAGCTGAAAGTAATAGAACAGACGCATATTTTCAGGAAAAAAATCAAAGTATTTTTATTGGGCATTACTCCATACAACCTTGATGAATATTTTGAATATTTTTAATGTTTTTTTTTTATTTTATTGTTATAACAAACATTTTACCTGAAATATGTTCACATTTATAATTGTTCAGATATTTTAATATTTTTATCGATTTTGTGAGTTGATATCGTTGATGTGTGTCTCATTTTATCTATATCCAACTATGTATTGTATTTTATGAATAACTTTATTTATACATGTACTTTGTTTTGACTTGTCCTATAGCTTTATGAGCTCGCATTTGGATCAATAAACTATCTATCTATCTATCTAGCTCTAGCGGTCGATTGATTTTTGCAAATACCAAACATGAATCACTTAGGTATTCTATGATAACACCTTCCGCACTCAAGTAATGTTTCTTCCAACTGTCACTAGGTAACCATTTAACACAGAATTTCCGTACACCGTTGAACTGGTTAATATTGCTTTTATCAGTGTTATGCATCGTTTTTATTGAATTGCGGTCACTGCGTACTTCAATCACTATACTTCCAGTAATTAATCGAATTACGCGAAATCTGGGCCCATAACCTATCGAACTTAGTAGGTTAGGGATTTAAATAAAATACATAATTCGTTTGAACCGTCTATTTCAAACGTATATAAACGATTCGTACAAAAGCTGAGTATCGACTAACTATGTTCATCTCATTCCTGAAAGCATCTTTTGTTTATAAGGGCCCAAGTGTTTATTACAGTTCATAAATCAGACCCTCGTGAGAATGCCGCACAGAGTATTTTTCGATGAATCATAACTATTTGATTTGTGTTTTTGTTTCGGTTTATCTAACGGTGAACTCAACAATTAGTAGGTGAAATGGTTGAAACGACACATGTTTTGGGTTCAGAAAAACCCATCTTCAGTCGAAGATAGAATAAGAATAAGTTTGGAGATTTGGAACAATGTAATACAATTAAGTGTTGAAACATATTGTAACGAACCTAGGCCGGACCTGTCGCCTCGCGCGTTGCCGTCGACAGCGATGAGATCATCCCCGGAGATATTCGAGAACCATCCAGTCGCTCTGCCACGGAAAACAACGGTCAATATTGGAAACAATTGGAACATGCCAGAATTCGAAACATCGAGAATGCTGTATCGGAGATAAATAGGCGACCCTCAAGTGGAGTCGAGACAGTCTGAACGAGCCCATACGATCGAGCTATTCAGTGGCGTAGTAATATAAATTAAGTTGTAGATTAAGTGTTAAATAAATTAGTTAAACCAAGTTAAGTTTATTTACGTTACAATTGGTGTCGGAAGTGAGATTTTGAAAATAAACAAGTGATCGTGGAGTGGATAGTCAGAAAAATAAATTGATAGACCTTTCTGTACGCCCAAAATAGACAGTGGCCTGGTTTTCGCGAAGTGGACAATTGTGCGTGGGAATATAAACTGATACGCTGTTCGCGTGAAACAGAAAATAGACAGTGGCCCGGTTTTCGCGAAGTGGACAATTGTGCGTGGGAATATAAACTGATACACTCTTCGCGTGAAACAGACAATAGACTGGTGGCCCGTGGAAATGAATTCGCGAAGTGAATTTTTAACAAACTGATAACTTTTCGTGTAGAACAGACTGATACCTCGTCAAAGACAAAATGTGTTCAAGAAAAGTGCGCCTTGCGGATTTGAAGGTAGCGGAATTGAAACAGGAATTGGAGGAAAGGGAACTGGAAACAACAGGTAAAAAGCAAGTACTCCAGGAAAGACTTGCAGAAGGACTTATACAAGAAGGTGAGGACCCCGAAACATTTTTATTCGAAGTTCCCGAAGGTGATTTAAGTTTGGTAATGAATAAACTCGAAGAAACTACTAAATCCGTGAAAGAAGAACTGCAACAAAATTCTAGAAATCTGGAAGAGAAGCTTTCTAGAAATCTGGAAGAGAAGCTTCAAGAAAATTCTAGAAATCTGGAAGAGAAGCTTCTAGAAAATTCAAGAAGCCTGGAAGAAAATGCTAGAAATCTGGAAGAGAAGCTTGAAGAAAATTCTAGAAATCTGGAAAAGAAGCTTCAAGAAAATTCTAGAAATCTGGAAGAGAAGCTTCTAGAAAATTCAGGAAGCCTGGAAGAGAAGTTCCTGGAAAACACAGAAGGCCTAAAAAAAGAATTGTGTGGTGTGGCTAATTTTCTAGAAGAGACAGAGATAGATAAAATTAGGGAGCAAATGAACACGGAGGTGGATAAAATCAAAGATGGGGTCGAGGCAGAAATGGACAAAATGAAGGAAACGATCAGTAAGCTGGAAAAACAAATTAATAGTGCGTCCTCCACAGAGATGGTTAACTTGAGTTTAAACGTGGATAAAGTTCAAGAGGGTATAAAAGATGTCAAGGTCATTTCAGAAATAGGGAAGCTTTCCATGAAGCCGCCTCAGTTCGACGGAAAAACTCCATGGGCAAATTACCGCCGGCAGTTTGAAGCAGCGGCCAAAGCAAACGGATGGAATGCAGGGGAAAGAGCTGTAGCACTGACACTTGCATTACGTGGAGAAGCGACAAATATTCTACAAACTCTCACCGCCCAAGAACAGGAGGACTATGATCAGCTGATTGAACATCTAGAATTACGATATGGCCACGCCCATTTGGAACTCGTATACCACTCCCAACTGAAAAATCGCTGCCAGAAAGCGGGCGAATCCTTACAAGAATTTGAAACTGACATTGCACGCTTGGTTCGTCTCGCATATCCAGCCATACCGGAAAATGTAATGGAGCGATTAGCGGTTCAGGCATTCTTGGATGGACTCCGTGACCAAGAAACCAGACAAGCGTTGATATTAGCTCGTCCAACACATCTCGTAGACGCACTGGCACGCGCTTTGGAATTCGAAGCAGCAAAACAATGCTGCAAAAGCCAAAGTAAAGTTCAAACGATTGAAGAAGACTCACAGGAGCCTGCTAACTTGGAAGCTGCCATAAGAAAAGTGATGAAGGAAGTGTTGCCTGAGAAAAGACAGATAAGATGCCGGAATTGTGGCAAAATTGGACATGTGCGTAGCAAATGTCCAACATTCATCGACTCCGATGCAGGAAAACTAAAAAAGGTCGACGAGAAGGGGCAATCGTCGGCATGTGTCCGGCAAGCCCCGGTTAACAACGCATATGTCGCTATCCTTCAACGACAGAACAAAGGTGTCTTCGTAGACGGTCTCATCAATAACGAGCCTTGCACCATGCTGCTAGATACAGGTGCGACTAGGACAATTATCGGGCCTTCCTTTGCCAGAACACCGGAACGGATTGAACCGACAACTTGGAAGCTACGCACAGCAACAGGGGAGCCAGCTACTGTATATGGCCCACAGAACTAGAAAAATTAGTTGCCATCTCTTCCAAAGATATAAAACCAGCTCAACAGCCCAAACTAAGAGATTTAGTTAAGAAGTACCAAGACATCTTCGATACCAGACAAGGAAAAGGAGGTCGAACTAATATGGTCCAGCACAAGATTGATACTGGGGGTGCCCGACCGATCCGGCAATCAGCAAGAAGACTTCCTCTTGCCAAGAAGGAAGAGGCTGACAAAATAGTCAGCGATATGGGAAAAGAAGGAGTTATCGAACCATCTGACAGTCCCTGGTCCTCTCCAGTCGTACTGGTGAAGAAAAAGGATGGATCGACACGCTTTTGTGTAGACTATCGCCAACTTAATGATGTCACGAAGAAGGACAGTTACCCTCTCCCGAGAATAGATGACACCCTAGACACGTTGGCTGGTTCCACGATTTTCTCGACCCTTGATCTGAAGAGTGGATACTGGCAAGTAGAACTGGCTCAGGAAGATCGAGAAAAGACTGCTTTTACCATCGGCTCAGGATTGTGGCAGTTCACCGTTATGCCATTCGGGCTCTGTAATGCTCCCGCCACATTCGAAAGATTGATGGAAACAGTACTGAAGGGACTCTCTTGGAACACGTGTCTAGTGTATCTCGACGACATAATTGTGGTCGGCAGATCGTTTGAGGACCACGTGAAAAACTTGGAGGAAGTATTCCTGCGACTGAGGAACTCCGGATTGAAGCTGAGCCCTAAGAAATGCCATCTGTTCCAAAAAGAAGTACGATACCTCGGCCACGTTGTCTCTGGGGAAGGAGTAGCAGTGGATGGCCAGAAGATCAAAGCTGTTAAGGATTGGCCCATCCCAAAAGACATTCACCAACTTCGAAGTTTCGTTGGTTTATGCACATACTATCGCCGATATGTGCTGGGATTCGCCAACATCGCTAAACCACTGACCAAGCTCACGGAAGGCCAAACAAAGTCCCAGTGGTCCGAAAAATGTCAAGACTCATTCAGGAAGCTGAAAGGAGCTTTGATCAACGCACCTATACTGAGCTATCCCCTACCAAAAGGGAAATTCATTTTGGATACGGACGCCAGCAACGTGGGACTTGGAGCTGTCCTATCTCAGATCCAGGAGGGACAGGAGAAGGTCATTGGTTATTTCAGCAAGACGCTTAGCAAACCAGAGCGCAATTACTGTGTCACCAGGCGAGAGCTGTTAGATGTTGTAAAGGGAGTGGAACACTTCTACAAGTACGTGTATGGAAGAAGATTCCTGTTGAGAACTGACCATGCAGCTCTCAAATGGCTCTTACAGTTCAAAAATCCTGAGGGTCAAGTAGCACGTTGGATCGAGAGACTCCCAGAATTCGATTTCGAGATCGAACATCGAGCCGGAACTAGCCATAAGAATGCAGATGCCTTGTCGCGAAGACCATGTCCAGATGATTGCTCACATTGCCGACGAGCAGAAGAGAAAGAAGCAACATTTTTAGAACCGCGGCAATGGATGACAACTGGAATGACAGCAAGATCCAGAAAGACCAAGAGAGAGACCCCGACCTTGGCTTAGTCGTCAGCTGGAAGAAGGGCAATCGAAGACCATCATGGCAGGAAGTCGCAGGTTACTCGCCGGCTGTTGAGTCCTATTGGGCACAATGGAACTCTCTTATTCTGGACAATGGGATCCTGAAACGGGTGTTGGAGGCCGACATTGGTGGGGAAGACAGACGCCAAATAATTGTTCCCAGGAACAGAAGAGAGGAAGTGCTGCGGGAAATCCATGATGGAGTCGCCGGAGGACATCTGGGAGTGACGAAGACCCTGCAGAAAGTGAGGCAACGGTTTTACTGGGCCAATTGTCAAGCTGACGTCCAGGACTGGTGCAGAAAGTGCGCTGTATGCGCTGCTAGCAATGGACCTCGAATACGACCCAAGGCCCCGATGCGTCAGTACAACGTAGGCAGCCCGTTCGAGAGAATCGCCATTGACATCGCCGGCCCGTTTCCCGTATCCGACCACGGGAATAAATACATCCTTGTGGCAATGGACTACTTCAGTAAGTGGGCGGAAGCCTATGCCCTGCCCAACCAGGAAGCCATCACCGTCGCCGACGTCTTGGTGAAAGAATGGATATGTCGATTCGGTATTCCAATGGAGCTGCACTCGGATCAAGGCAGAAATTTCGAATCCAACCTTTTCCAAGAAATATGTCTACTGCTGAACATCCGCAAGACAAGAACCACGGCCCTACATCCGCAGTCCGATGGAATGGTGGAACGGATGAACAGGACGATCAACCGCCACTTGTCCAAGGTTGTCTCTGACCATCAAAGAGACTGGGACCAGTATCTTCATTTGTTCCTGATGGCCTATCAATCCGCAGTACTTGAGTCAACCGGTCAAACTCCTGCTAGTATTATAATGGGCCGAGAACTGCGACTGCCTTGTGACCTGAAGTTTGGGATACCGCCAGGACAAGACACTGCGGGAGAGGACTACGTCAGCAAACTTCGGCAGAGAATGGACGACATCCACGAACGATCCGGTTGAACATCCAGAGTGCCAGCGATAAAATGAAGAAGACCTATGACATCAAGGCCGACGCAGGTTGATGACCTGGTTTGGCTGTACAACCCCAAACGTCGTCGTGGACTATCACCAAAGTTGCGGAACTCGTGGGAAGGCCCGTATAAAATCGTGAATAGGATAAACGACCTTGTGTACCGAATCCATAAGCCACCCCGAGGGAAACCAAGGGTCGTCCATTTCAACAGGTTGGCCCCTTACGCTGGAAACCATGACCAAGTTCGCACCCTCAAGCCACCGGAGGATGATATGACGTTCGAGAAGTTTATGTCCTTGTATTCAAACGGGCAGAAAGTTCTACATGGGGTTACTAGAGAGGAGTCACGAGACCTTTTCGAGGTGCCTGCTGACTACGCACTAGCGCACTGTGTGGCAGAAGATCTTCAAATGTCCAGGGGCATCGCCGTAGTGTTCTCCAAGAAATTTGGTCAACTCCAAACACTGCGGGAGCAGAATCCAGAAGTTGGTGGGGTGCTACAGTTGAAGAAAGGCCAGAGAAACATCTACTACCTAGTTACCAAGAGGCATTCCCAAGATAAACCGTCCTATGAAGATGTCTGGAAGAGTCTCACCAAACTAAGAGATACTATGGTGGACCAGAACCTGGTGGATCTAGCAATTCCAAAATTATCCTGTGGTATTGATGGGTTGGACTGGAGAGTCATAAGAAGTATGCTGGAGGCGATATTCAGATCCAGCGGCGTCAAGATTTTGGTTTGCTGTAACCCTCTTCCACGACCGATCATGAAGACCGTGGAGTGTTACTTCCATCGAACTTCACGGTGCAGATATGGGGAGTCATGCAGATATCGTCACACTCCAAGGATGAAATTTCGGGACGAAATGTCTTTAAGAAGGGGGCAATGTAACGAACCTAGGCCGGACCTGTCGCCTCGCGCGTTGCCGTCGACAGCGATGAGATCATCCCCGGAGATATTCGAGAACCATCCAGTCGCTCTGCCACGGAAAACAACGGTCAATATTGGAAACAATTGGAACATGCCAGAATTCGAAACATCGAGAATGCTGTATCGGAGATAAATAGGCGACCCTCAAGTGGAGTCGAGACAGTCTGAACGAGCCCATACGATCGAGCTATTCAGTGGCGTAGTAATATAAATTAAGTTGTAGATTAAGTGTTAAATAAATTAGTTAAACCAAGTTAAGTTTATTTACGTTACAATATTGAATGATAGTTTACGATGTAACCGAACTTGGCCGATGTATGATTGGAAATATCCACCATAATGTTAGCAAATAAAGTAAGAGAAACCCTCAAAAACAACAACTACCCAATTCATCTAATCAATAAAATCATCAAACAAAGAACACATAAAATTCACAACAACAACCAAAATAAATCTCCAAATAGATATAAATAAATGTAAATAAGAATAATATATCGGAATGACATCTATCTTAAGAAACCCAGACATCTATCTAAAAAAACAGCTCTTAATAAACACATCTTACAAGACAACCACAACTCCAATTTTCCGGAAACTAAAATCTTAGTAGTCGAAACGAATCAGAAAAAGGGCTATTAAAGAAATGATATATATTAAGAAGAACAAAAACGCAATGAATGATAGACGAGATATCAATAATCTCAGCAAAATATACCATACAGTCATATAACAAGCACATTCCAACATTGAACTCATACTCCCAAGAATAACTACCCTTCGCTCCCCCAAAACAATATGACCTACAGAAACAACATTGATATCCATGCGCAAATAATGATGAGCCTATCAAAACAAACACTGGAATCATAATAATATATACGTGACATCTACCAGGCTCGGCCCGACCAATCAATTGTACCACACACACGGCCTTCTAAAATCCAGCGAATCACACAGATATACGAAAACATAAACATCAACCTGAAATATAGAAATTATGTACATGGAAGAAAACCAGAGAAAATACACATAATCGAAAATTTCTTGAAATGAAGCGGAATATAAATCAATCCCCTATGCTCGAATTGCCACCTTTAGTTATGGTACGTACTTGCAAGTCAGTATGAATAAAACCAATTCAACCGCTTCTTCAGTAGAAAATGTGTAGAATGTAAGGAAACAAGCCAGGGGCGAAACATTTTGTGAATCATAGTTAAATGCAGAAAAGAGAAATATATAATTGAAACCTATCCCAATCAGAATCTAAAAAAAATGTTTTACAGTATATACCAATGATAAATATATGTTATATGTGATATATTACATCAGAGGTAGCAATTATAGTGAACAGAGAGAAAAAAAATATATGAAAGAAAGACACACAGAGAAAAAATAAAAAAGACAAAAAAGAAATATATATAAAGAAAAGAAAATTTATTTTCCAATTTTACAGCTATTTCAGTTACCATAGATCATTTATAATGTAATTCAACAAATATTTCCATCTCTCAGATATTTCTTCAAGTACTTCTTGAATGCAGTTATGGAGAGCTTCTAACTATCCAGAGGTAATGAGTTGAGAAAGACCGTTTACAAATTTCTGTACGGTAAGAAGGAGGAGTGATAGTTCTTTCATATCGAATTTTGATGTTATAGACATTTTTTCGAAATTATATTTTTCTTGCTAGGTAAGGGGGTGTTTTTGTTCCAATTATTCCAAGTAAAAGGCAAGCGCAGTGAAGCAACCTTCTATTTTTCATAACTAGCCATCCTATGTCTTATGGGATATATGTTGCCTACGTCTGACTCCATAAATGAATCGAAGGCACGAGTTTTGCATGACATGTCCTCATAATCCAAGCAAGGGCAATAAACAGTATCACAATAATTAAATCTGGAATCTACCGCAAAGGATGGCTTCTACTTTTTGGTTTAGGAATGTTCTGTTATTATAAATTAGCTTCAAATTCAAGGAAGCTAAGCGACGAAGTTTCTTGACATGTTCTTTGAATCGCAGATCATCATCAAAAGTAAGACCAAGATTCCTAGCACTTCCAATAGAGGTTATTTTCTTTCTATTCACGTTTTTTCTAATGCCTTCCTGTATAATTTCTTGTGACCGAAAGCTGAACAACATCATATCACTATATCACTATTTATTTTGTCAGTCGCTTCGTTAACTTCAGATGGAGGAAAAGTTAGATGAAGCTGAGTATCATCCGCATAGAAGTTAAACTGAGAATGCTCAATTACTCTCTCAAAATCAAAGGTATATAAAGCGACTAGTAATGGCCTGAGAATGGAACCTTGACTCCACATGACAACTCAAGAGAATACGATATAATAACTAGGAATTTCAATTTATTTATGAGCAAATTGAAGTCCAGTGTGTCGAAAGCTTTAGAGAAGTCCAAAAGGACCAGAAGGGGTCATTTCCTTGTTATCGATTTCTATTATCAATTTGACAATTTACAGTATGAAAATATTGCCCCCTTCTTACACCCCCTCTGAATTATGAGCACCCCTTCAACAATTTTATATGAGAAGGGGGGTCGTGCGGAACTGTTTTCGGAAGAGATTCTCATTCTCTATTCTCCAGCGATATCAAGTTTTTTAAATTTGGTGCAATCATAACTCAGAAAATTTATTTTGAAAATGTAAAATTTTAATGATGGAAATAATGTCACATAATGTTTAGGAAGTATTTTTCAATTTATTTTTCTATTTAATTAAATTCAAATTCAAATTCAAATTGACCATCATTCACTTCTTGACAAAAAGCAAGTCGATCTTGGAATTCTCGTACAACATTTTGTAGGACCTCAGGGGTTATGCTGTTAATTTCATCCGTTATCCTTACTTTTGAATCTGCAATATTGTCTGGTCTATTGAAATAAACTTTTAATTTCAAAGAACCCCAAAAGAACTAATCCAGAGGAGTCAAATAAGGGGATCTAGGTGGACTTTCAATCGTTCCACGTCTTCCAATGCACCTATTGGGAAAGACTTCGTTCAAATAATCTCTAACAATGTAACAATGCAGTGGAGCGTCGTCTTGTTGGTACCAAATTAATCTATCCTATCACATTTGGATCATTAACATCAGAAAAAAATATTTTTTATGTAGGCTGAAAAAAGTTCATTAAAAATCTAGATAAACCTCACCATCAACTGTGCCTTCAAAAAAATAAGGGCCAATTATTTTGATGGTAACGATACCAGCACAAACGTTAACTTTTTTAGGATATTGTGTGTGAGCCTCACACATCCAATGGGGATTTTATCTGCTCCAATATCTACAGTTTTGTCTATTAACCTTTCCATTTGAATGAAAAGTAGCTTCATCAGAAAAAACAATTTTGTTCATGAACTGCAAATCTGCTTCCATTCTGTCCATCATCTATTCACAGAATTGTTGCCTTCTATCAGGATCATCCTCATTTAACTCCTGAACGAACTGCACTTTATAAGGTTGATATTTTTCTTCATGTAAAGCTCTCAATATCGATGATTTACTGCGACGGACTTAGCGATAACTTCGTCGCAGTCACACACCTACAATAACGTTCGTACGATGCGGACGCAGAATTCAAATAATATAATTTCGTTTTAACCTGAAGATGACAAATACCATGTCGAAACGTAGTTAAGAGAAATTATATGAATATACTGAATCAGACCTCAAGAAACTAAAGAAATATATATATATATATATATATATATATATATATATATATATATATACATATATATATATATAAAATACCTTATAAAATAATTAGTATAAATTAAGCAAAAAAATAAAATTAAATCACAATAAAAATTTACCCCATGTAGTTTTTACGTATAAAACATACTAAAACAGATATCTAGTAAAAAACAAAACAAAAATGTACATATAAATGATTACTGTTGACAGCAATAATAATTATCAAATACAAAACTAAAATATAATATTTTCAACATTACACTTAAGAGATCCTTCAAAATCAATATTGAATCACAATAGCCCAGGTTGTTATGTATCTATACAACACTAGACTTTCTTTAATCAAGATATTCCATTGGGATTGAAATTTATAATTGCAAGCTTTCCTAGAAAATGTTGCCTATCCATTTCCAATATTTCATTCATTCAATTTGTTGAAATATCAGTTATACATTTTTACAAATTAATTATTCTGCTAGTATCAAGATATTAACAAAGTTTAACAGAAACAAATCCATTAGCCTTCACTAAACCACCAATCCGATGTAACACATTGTTTTGTCACATGATTAATGGACCTTCTCAGGTTGAGTTGTAATTATTTGCCATGTGTGCCGAATGCTGGGACACAGTTCATCTCTTTTGTCATGAGGCTTATTGTATGTACCCTTTCAGTTCCAAAGACTGACAATGGGCTGCTGCGATTTCTCCAGTTCCCTTCGAAATTTTCGTTCAACCACGTGCGAACTACCCCGGAATGATGAACGAATTGTAGGTATAAGTCGACTGTACAAATTTTGGTCATTCATCCAAAATATCTTGAAACTTGTTATCAATAAAATTTGAAAACATTTTGTAATATTCTATTTTATTTCATAACGAAATTAGGATTATTCCCAACTGCCTATTATCTGCAGTTATAAGATGGAAGAACATCATTCGTGATAAATGCTGCTCCGTCGCTGACAATTATTTGATCAGAATATTTGCATATAATAATAATAATAATGGTTTTATTCACCATAACAATAATTATAACAAATATATAAAATTACGAAACATGAACATTAGTGGGTAAATAAACAGAATGGATCCACAAAGGAAAACCTTCGCTATTTGCGACTGATATTCAACGTTCCAATAACATAGAAATAGAAATAAAGTAAAACAAAATGGAATAAAACGAAATAACATAAGTTAATATAAAATAATAGTTATTTATGCAACAAGTGCAAAAGGTAAGTGTTTATTGCACTCGACGTGAAGTGCCACCAGGCCGAGTTGGACAACACGTCGAGTGCAATAAACACTTTTTGCACGAGTTGCATACAATATTGTTTTTACGTTCATGCAGAAGCCAAAAAAAGTTTCATTCAGATGGCACTAAGTGTAGGAAAATAAAAAGCGTACTAAAAATTGCGCCGATTTGACGTGTATGTTTGTCATGATCACAAATGACAGATGAGTGCAATAAACATTTTATTGCACAGTGCTGTTTTTTTCACTAAATATAGTTCAATTTAGTTTTGTTTTTTGCATGAACATGGAAAAAATATAATTAGAATAACAGAAAATGGATTTTGCAGTAATGATAATCGTATTAGTATGACCATACCAGACACCTTATATTGATGGGTTATGGAGATATACATTTCAAATACTCATTATCAATTAGTTTTAAGATCTATCGAACTGTATATCATTTCTAGAGCTCTGGTTTATCCATTCTTTAAGTTTTGTTTTAAATAATGGTAGGGAGTTTAGATTCCTTATTTCAATTGGAATTGAGTTGTGAAGTTTAGGTGCCAGAAATGTAAAACATCTCTATCCAACAGTTTTAAACATCTTTGGCACCTCTAGATTACTTTTTTCATATCGGGCATTGTGAACATGATCACTCGTTTACTCGAAGTGATATGTTCACGCCTATATACCGGAAGAGTTTTAAAATAATGATGGCATATATCAAGAAAATCTGATTCTCTATATAGGTCATCGCTAGGATAGTCACGTTTTTACCTAGTGTAATTTTTATGAGCCATTTCTGTATTGTTCCAAGATCATTCAGATAGTTAGCCATTATTCCACCCCATGCTATGATTCCATAAAGAATCTGCGTTCGGATAAGGGCATGATACATGATTCTTAGATGTTGGATATCAAAAAAATTTATATTTATATTTTCCCAATAAAAACGGAGCTTTTTCACGGGATTGCTAATGTGGGCATCCCATCTTAGATGTCTATCTAGCATCATGCCTAAATATTCAATTGTCTTGTTCCCCATCAGACGAATGGTTTGGTTTTGAATTCGCACTTCAATGTGGTTGAAGTTCAGTAGGTTTGGTTCGTAGCTGGTGAATAGTAAGTAAACGGTTTTCTCTTTGTTGACTGTAAGAAGTTGACTACAGGAAAAATCTAATAAAATAGGTGAGGAACTCTTTTGTCTTTCAGTGCATTCCAGTTCTGATCTTTGAAGAAAACAACTGTATCGTCAGCAAAACTAGTTATATGAAATGAAATGCATAAGGCACACACAAAGTCGTCTTCACAAAAGGTTCAATATCAATTGGTAGACCGACAGGCGAAAAACAACTACATTCCTAGCAAATACCACGCAGAACGTTGAATGATATTCACCTGACAATCCATGCCAACTTCCATATAAATGGATATTTTTCGCAAATGTTTCTTTCTGATAAGCTCGATTATGTTTGAATTCATGTGGTGTCCGCCTAACAATCCGCATACCGGTTTCAGGCTTTTTTGGTCCTCATCAGTACGGAGTAGTCACCAGCCAGAGATCCAGAGAGCTCTGGCCGAAGCGAGACACAACATAAATAAAATCATCATCGAGCTTAAAACATCTTTAGGTGCGTCAAAAAAGATAACTTTTAACCAGCGACACCTAGTGACAGAAAGAAACACTCCATAAAATTCTCCTACCTCGATAGGATTCTAAATAAAAGATTCCTTCTCAGTAGGAGTGGCTCAAAATGCCCGACTGGCATATTTTAATGAAAGAAAAAGCCATATGAAGGGGATAAGATATGAAATGAAATGCATAAAGCACACACAAAGTCGTCTTCACGAAAGGTTCAATACAAATTGAAACAATTGGTAGACCGACAGGTGAAAAACAACCACTTCCCCAGCAAATACCACGCAGAACGTTGAATGATATTAACCTGACAATCCATGCAAACTTCCATATAAATGGATATTGTTCGCAAATGTTTCTTTCTGATAAGCTCGATTATGTTTAAATTCATGTAGTGTCCGCCTAACAATCCGCATACCGGTTACAGAGAGCTCTGGCCGAAGCGAGACACAACATAAATAAAATCATCATCGAGCTCAAAACATCTTTAGGTGCGTCGGAAAAGATAACTTTTAACCGGACAGAAAGAAACACTCCGTACAATTCTCCTACCTCGATAGGATTCTAAATGAAAGATTCCTTCTCAGTAGGAGTGGCTCAAAATGCCCGACTGGCATATTTTAATGAAAGAAAAAGCCATATGAAGGGGATAAGATATGAAATGAAATGCATAAGGCACACACAAAGTCATCTTCATATGGCTTTTTATTTCATTAAAATATGCCACTCGGGCATTTGAGCGACTCCTACTGAGGAGGAATCTTTTATTTAGAATCCTATCGGGGTAGAAGAATTGTATGGAGTGTTTCTTTCTGTCAATAGGTGTCACCGGTTAAAAGTTATCTTTTCCGACGCACCTAAAGATGTTTTAAGCTCGATGATGATTTTATTTATGTTGTGTCTCGCTTCGGCCAGAGCTCTCTGGATCTCTGGCTGGTGACTACTCCGTACTGAGGACCAAAAAAGCCTGGAACCGGTATGCGGATTGTTAGGTGGACACGACATGAATTTAAACATAATCGAGCTTATCAGAAAAAATTATTTGCGAACAATATCCATTTAAATGGAAGTTTGCATGGATTGTCAGGTGAATATCATCCAACGTTCTGCGTGGTATTTGCTAGGGAAGTAGTTGTTTTTCGCCTGTCGGTCTACCAATTGTTTCAATTTATATTGAACCTTTTGTGAAGACGACTTTGTGTGCTTTATGCATTTCATTTCCTATCTTATTCCCTTCATATGGCTTTTTCTTTCATTAAAACTAGTTATGTCACCAGAGATTGGTAAGTTGAACATTCCGTTTGAATATAATGTTATAAGAATGGGGCCAAGAACGGTTCCTTGTGGGACTCCATAGCGTACAGGCTTTTCACGACTCAGATTTTCCTCTATTTTCGCCCACTGATGACGAATATTCAGATAACTTTTCATTAAATCCAGCGATTTTTCCCTAAATCCAATATTTTCAAGCGTTTCCATAATTCTGGTTGACTTAAGTGTCAAAAGCTTCTGCCAGATCGATGAATACCGAAATTTATGATTCTTTGGGATCCACCGCTGCAAATATCTTTTTTATTAGATCGGCAATTGCATCTTGAGTCAATCTACTTTCCGTGAAGCCATGATTCATTGAGATCGGATTGAATTTTTTCACAAACCTCTTTACTCTTTTCTTTATGATTTTTTCTATGATTTTGCTTATGTCGGGGAGAAATGGAATAGGTCTATAATTCGCGAAAGGACTTTCCTCTCCTGATTCATGTAGAGGCTTTACTGTACCCATTTTCAAGCAAGCAGTTCATGTAACCGATCCTACAGTACCCCTACCAGGAATGGAGCTGCCTCGCCTTGAGTGAAAAACGTCCCACGGCATCTGCCGTGACTCGTTCTATAAATGGGGACTCACTGATACCCCGACTTGTGACTGCGGAGAACCTCGCCAGACTGTTCACCACATTGTAACTGAGTGCCTCCTCACAGCATATGGAGGAGAGGAGAGCGACTTCTTTGAGGCCACCGACTCTGTGCTGGACTATATCAATGGTCTTGATTTTGAAATTCAATTTTCAAATGTGCTGCATATAGAATTTTATTAAGGTGTCTGTACTATTGTATCCTCTGTCATATTATGTGAATTTGTATTCGTGACATTTCTCTAAAGAACTAAATCCATGTAAGCCATACGCTAAATAAATTCAATATATCTGGAAAAAAATTTTTTTTATGGAATTTCATGATTGGTCGACAATCCTGGTGATTTATTCGATTTCAATTCTTTATCAACTTATTCATCAGTTGACCCCATGTATATTGTGTTCAGTATTCTGTCACTGGGGAATCGTCGATCCGTTATTGATATTCGCCAGATTGGTACCTACATTGATAAAATCATGATTGAAGGATTCTGCTGTATCGGAAGTTACGTTTCATTGTCAACTTGAATTGCCTTGATGTTACACGTCTCCACAAATATGTTTCGGAATACTTTTTGTTCCATTTATTTCCCGTTTATAATAGTCTGCTTTTTTATCAGGAGAATATCTAGATTATTTCTATACAGGGTGTCCCAAAACTCAACGTCATCCTTTGGAGGGCTGATAGTCCAACTCATGACTGACCAGAATATCACAATATGAATATTTATAGTTTTGGAGATATTCGCACTTTTATTAATTTCGTGAAAATCGAAACCTTTGATCAGTATTTCGAGTGCCGCAGGTACAAAACTTCATAGTTTAAGACTCTAATTTTTGTTATGCAACCCTGAATAACCCTCCTATTGATTACAGTCCAAAATAAAATGATGGCCACCATACCTGTGGAGGAAAAAATAGTATTTGTCTGATTCACGGGTTAATTCATTTTATTAGCTCACTCAAACTCTCCATACTGTGTACAATATGATTACGCTAATCTGGCACATTATGTTAAAAAATTGCATATTCAGTGAAGTTCTTGATATGATATAACATTTTTTATCTTTCACTAGGATCGTATTTTGAAATCATTTCTTGCAGCGACTCTATTCGATGTGCATTGATGTTTTGCGTAGTATAAACCTACCGTTGCACGACGACAGATGGTAACGTCATGTGACATGAGTTGCAGTGACATTCATTTGGCAGTATATCATGCTACCTCGTTTGTGTGTATCGTAGTTCATAATGTTCTAGTACACATTATAACGGTTTTTGTTTGTTGGACTCGTGTTTGTGTAGTGATTTTTATTGATTTCATTAGACTGGCCTGGCCTTCTTCTGGACTCTTGTTTGTGTTACGCGTTGAAGGTGAATTACTAGTTATTATGCCGTATCAGTATACGTCTCAGGAATACGCTAACATGCATTACATTTATGGGGAATGCAGAGGCAATGGTGCTGCTGCAGCTAATCTCTATCGCGAAAGATACCCGTATGCTTTGAGACACCCTGATCATTGCGTGTTCATAAATATTCATCTAGCGTATGCGGAAGGCAGAATGCCTCACATTCACGCTGGAACTGGAAGACCACGTACGGATTGCGATGACGCAGTCTTACAAGAGATTGAAAATGATCCGACTACTTCGGCGCGAGCAATTGAAAGCCGTACAGGGATACCTAAATCCACTGTAAACAGAATAACACCAAGGTATCAGTACCACCCATATCACGTGCAACGTGTGCAAAAGTTGCTTCCTCGTGACTTTGCAAAACGTATTTAGTTTTGCCAAAGAATGCTGCAGAAATATAGAGAAGACCCAGTGTTCACAGATAACATTTTATGGACAGATGAAAGCACATTCTCAAAAGATGGCTTCATGAACATGCACAATCTTCATACGTATGCCCTTGAAAACCCACATGCAATGCGAGAACAAAAGTCACAATATCGCTTCGAAGTAAATCTATGGGCCGGCATCTGGAAAGGTACAATAATTGGCCCTTTTGAATTACCTGACATTCTAAACGGGGAAATTTATCGCGATTTTTTATAAAACAAACTGCCTACTCTTTCAGAAGATGTACCTTTGGTAATACGCAGGGCAATGTGGTTCTTAAATGACGGCTGTGCAGCTCATTACGCACGACCAGTGAAAAATTATTTGGATCAAACTTATCCACAGAGATGGATCGGCCGTCTTTGTCCCCTTTTGTGGCCTCCCCGGTCTCCTGATTTAAACCCGCTAGATTTTTTCTACCGAGGTTGCATGAAGGAGAAGGTCTATGCAAACCCAGTAAATGATGAACATGACTTGAGACGTCGTATTAATGAAGCAGCTTTTCAAATAAGTGCCGAAGGAAGTACAAGACGAATAAAGAGATGGTTTTTAAAAAGATGCCACCCTTGCATTCGACTTGGTGGCACGCAATTCGAACACATTCTTCAATTTTTTTTTGTCTTTTGTTTAGTTGCCAATAAATACCTGTCACTTCAATTTACCAAGTGTTTTCATTCGAATTCCTAATTATTGAAATAATTTCACAATGAGCTCGTATTGCAGTAAACCAGGAATATCTTTTTTCCTCAAGTGGAAGATAGTGAATGTTGTATCATGTCAAAAACTACACCGAATGAGCAATTTTTCAAAATGACTTGCCAGGCTCGCGTGGTGATTTTGTTTACAGTATGAAGAGTCTAAGCTAATAAAATAAATTAACTCGTGAATCGGGCAAACAAGTTTTTTTCTCCAAAGGTATTGCACCAATATTTTTATTTTGGATTGTAATCGATAGAAGGGTTATCACAGGTTCCATATCAGAAATTAGAATCTTAAACTATGAAGTTTTGTACCTGCGGCACTCGAAATACTGATCAAAGGTTTCGATTTTCACGAAATTCATAAAAGTGCCAATATCTCCGAAACTATAAATATTTTACTGAGGTCATATTGTGATATTCTGGTCAGTCATGAGCTGGACTATCAGCCTTCCATGACGTTGAGTTTTGGGACATCCTGTATATTTTGAATTCATTGATCAGGTTGAGATTATCTGGGTCATTTGTAATTATTTATAGATTTCATTTTCTTCATTGACAGATTTCACCAGTCCGTGAATGTGAATGAACAGTTCTGTGATATGATTTGTGTTTTTATTTCTATTCAATTGCGACCATGTTTCTAAGGATAATATTTTTTTTAGTCCATCTTAGTTATTATGTTTTCGATTGCAATTAGGTTTTTCCTTTCCTTTTTCGGAATTGAGTGTACTTGAAGGATTTTCGAAGCATAATTTCAACACTATTGGACTGAAGTCCTCATATGATTCCCAATTCAATGATTTTCTTGTACCTGTAAGCAAAACTTGAACCTACCTACACGATCTTCCTTTCGAAGTGTGAGCAGATGCATTATTTTTCATGCTTCAAAACTAATTTCCAGACACTTAACATTTTATCGGTCATTGGGTCAACCCGTATATCATTCAAATGATTAGGTTTCAAAACACCATAATATGAAAAATGAAATTTATATTTGGAACCGCTTTCAAACTAATATAACTACGTTGAGCAGGAGGAGATAGGTGTCCAAGCGAACATTCTTGGTACCTAGATATCAATCCTCCGGACTGTCCACGGTTACCAGCCGAGTAGTGCTTCGGATGACAGTTAAAAAGCTGAGGTCCCCGTCTTCTTAACTCACACAAGTCTCTGACTTTCGAGGGTTGCTTTGCAACTGAGTTGGCAGTTGAAAACAAACAAAATAAACATAATTTTTTCATACATCCAATTCCGAAACATATTTCGGAAACAAGATTGAATCGTTCTTATTGGATAATCAGAGACAACTTATACATAATATATCATATTGATCTTATTACATCCATTCATTTTCATATTAGTACACCAAAATAATAAGATGTCCGTATACTTACTTATACATGTTCACTTCATTAATTAGTAATCAATTTTCTCAGTATTCATATCTTCTATTTTGATACCACTTATTTTTATTTTCATTATATGATATTAATTGTTGTTAATAATCAAGTATAATAATTCCATTGTCAAAACGCACGTCTCTCTCATAGACAAATAGTGAGTTTTCCACGGACAGCGAAAGCTTTGTGGTTTCTCTTTTATTTGTTTGTGTCAGTCTTGATTCAAAAATATAATAATTATGTATTGTATTTGATGCAAATAAATAAATTCATTATTAATTATTATTATATTGCCAGATTTTCGGGTGAATATTTCAAAAGTAAATGTAGGTTTTTCTGGGTTTAGATCAGAGCCCTAATTTATAATTGTTGTATGAGTAAATTTCACAGATGTGTTATAACCATCTGATTCGGAAGTCAAAGTAAATGTGTAATGTATTATTAGTTCTTAGTCAAATAGAAGATAATCTTTACAAATTGAATGTTTGTTAGTTTGAATTTGGTTCATTATATCTTACTAGGTGTTTATATTTCTTGATTGACCAATGAGATTCAGCTGCGTACGAAGATTTAACAAACTTTCTCAAAAATTCCACTATATACCGGGTAATCATCTTGTCTAGACCGCTCGGGAAAATTTTCTAGTTATTTTCCGGAAACAGAAATATCACCCAGTATAAGACCTCTGTGTATATTTCAACAATAAATGAACCAACAAGAGTACAAGGTAGTAGCAACACATGTCTGGATCATATTGTTCTTAAAACAGAAATTAATAACATTGACAATACCATCCCTGCTGAAATCAACCATAACCGACCACTACACCACCATTTTACAAATAACTCCTGACCACAAAATCAAACTAACTACGGAAAATATCGATAAATTTATAAGATTCATTAACGCAAAAAAAAATCTGCATTTGAAGGTATCTGTTGGACCAATGTTTATAATGCAGTCAGTCCAGAGATAGCGACTATAGAACTCATTAAAATTACTAAAAATAAATTAGAATTATATTCAGAAAAAAAACCAATACGAAGAAAAACTACAAAAATAGCACCCTGGCTGACTACCGCCCTGCTCAACTGTATTAATGAAAAAAATTAAATGTGCAAAGATCTCCAGAACAACCCACGCCCTAACAATGAAATAAAAAATTAATACAAAAAATATATAAATACATTCAATGCACTAATAAATAAAGCTAAATTCCACCATTACAAAAAACAAATCGATAAGAACAAATCTAGTTCTAAGGATTTATGGAACAAATAAGTGAAACAAAAAAACAAAAACGTATTGGAATAATAAAAAGTATAGTATCAGGAGAATTACTAGTGGACAAATTTGAGTTTGCTGAAGAATTCAAAAACGGCTTCAGCAAAATTGGTAAAACACTAGCAAACCGAATAAAAGTAGATAAGAATTATGAAGTCAAAAGACCAACCACAGATAATTCTTTTGTATTTGCACCCATCACCGCAGAATATAAACAGAGGACTATTACAGAATTAAAAAATGGTAAGGCAGTGGGAAACGACTATAACGACAATATCAAATCCGAAACCTCAAAATTCTTACATAATACACCCACTTACATTTATCTTCAACAACTGTTTAAACTCATCAACTCTTGAAAAATCGATATTCAAAAATGGCGACATAAATAACATCAATAATTATAGACCAATTTCTTCGATCACACATTAGATCTTCGAGAAACTAGTTAAACTGAGACTTGTTAACTAGGTAAACAAGTATCAAATTTTGTCCAAACAACAATACGGGTTTAGAGGGAAAAAAAATCTACACAAGACGCTGTTATTTCCCTGACAACAAAAATCAACGAATGTCTCAATGAGAGCAAGCCGTGCATGTGCATATTTATATTTCTGTCAAAAGCATTCGATACGGTGAGTCATCGTCTTCTCTTGGAATCTCTGGAAGATGTATGTGGAAGATCTGTCAAAAGCATTCGATACGGTGAGTCATCGTCTTCTCTTGGAATCTCTGGAAGATGTCGGGATACGTAATAACTACCTGAAATTCTTTGAAAGTTACCTCACCAATAGATACCAAGCTGTGAGAATCAATACTCTTAGTACCGAAAAATCCATTGAGTATGGAGTGCCACAAGGCTTGGTTCCACTTTATTTAATATATACGTAAACGACTTGTTTTCACTGGAAAAAGATGATAATATCATAGGGTTTGCTGATGATACGGGTATATTTTATAAGTCAGATAAATGGGACGAATTGAAGAAACATACTGCAGAAGTCAACTTCTCGCGTATAAAAAAATAGCTGGACTTCAAGTAACTGACTGTGAACACAGAAAAAACCACGTATCTAAACTTTTCTTATAACTCTTCTTCCGCTCTAACCTACAACCAACTAACCGTCACATCCGATTCAGAGACTTCCATAATCCGCCCTGAAAATAAAATAAAATTCTTAGGCATTATTATAGATTCACATATGAAATGGGACTTGCATATAGCATATCTCTCAAACAAGCTGAGATCTATATTGTACAAGTTTAGAAAATTAAAATACCTCATACCTAAAAATTATCTTTCAATTCTCTACTATTCCTTAGTAGAAAGCCACCTACGATACGGAATACTAATATGGGGCGCAGCCCCAAAAACTCATCGTCATACCTTAGAAGTAATGCAACGGAGGTTTTTGGAACTTCATGATAAAAACATCAGGTACCCAACAGATATCTTATATGCTGAAACAAAAATCCTTGATATTAGACAATTATGTTACTTCTACTCCTGCATCAGATACCATTCACACAGGCAACAACATCACTTACCAAATCATCAATACAACACCCGTCATACAGCACCCGTCATAAATTCCATTCCTGAAAATATAAAAACAACAATAAATTTGCACTCTTTCAAAAGACAATTGAAGAGATACGTACTTGAATTAGGTAAAACGACCACTTGTTTTCCTTAAATCCAGAGAGAAATCTTCCCTTCGATTTTTTTATACAAAAAATATTATTATTCATGTTACACTATAGTCGATCTCAATATTACTACTACATAATATTTTATAATCCTCAATATTGACACTACACTAGAATATACCTTATACCTTATACTTCTAATATCTTAATCTCCATCGATCTCTAATAACCACATACATCCCTTGTCTTAATTACTTGTTTATATGTATATGTGTTTATGTATGTATATGTGTGTGTGTATGTATATATGTGTATGTATATATATGTATATATACGTATACATTAGTATCATAAGTAGTTTAGTTTTTTTATATCATAAATATTTGTTTTGTCAATGCTGAAACAAGTGTTCTCACACTTATTGGCTTCTGCTGCTTTATCCACACCATAAATCTCAATCTAATTGTAATACTTGTGATTCCAGTGATCTACGATTGTATTTTGATTGTGAATAAAGAAAGAAAGAAAGATAATTCACTATTTGATCTTGTGAAGCATATAAAAAGGGCATTTGGCTTACAGATGTAATCTACAACTGTGTATATTTTATCACATTGGGAGATACAGGTGTGGGATTTAAAAATAACACCCTGTGTGAGGCCAAGGTCCGACAAGGTTTCTTAGACTTATGTGCAATAGTTTTTTACTTATGTCGATTTATGTGTCAGAATCATAACTCCAGTACTATTCAAGATAACTAAACCAACTTTTTTCCAGTCGATTTCTCATGCATAAGCATATGTTCTGCAATGCGAATTCAGAGTTGATGTTCCATCGCCTACTACGATTTTTTGAAAATGGCAAATTACAAATGGCAATAAACCGACGTTTCCAAACTTTCTAACTTGAGATTGAAAGGAACTATAAATAGAACACATACACTACACGGAGAATAGAGAAAAGTTGAACATAACACACAAATTAAAACAGTTATTTTCGTCATTAATGTGAATCATTTCAATGAAAGTCCTTTTATGATAATTTCTTTCAGTTTTTACAAGAATTTTTTTGAAATGATTCACATTAATGACGGAAATAACTGAATAAAAAATCTGATATTGATAATCTGAGTAAAATATACACCCACGTATTAAAACTTGAGAATGAAAAATTCTGATCTTTTCGAAATCCGAATTAATCTGAAAATTGAGGTTGGCAATGCCAAAAACGAAGAAAATTATTCATGTCTTCCTGCATATTGGGCAAGTTTGTTTGGAGATAGTGTTTACTGACATAATTTAATTTTATTTTTTATTCTGTATTCTGCTTAGGCAAAAAACTCATTGTTCCTTTTTACAACTATCACAGTGATTTGCATGGATACCTCAGTTGGTTCAAATCAAGTAAACATTTTGTGTTTACCGTGGAATTGAAGCACCCAAAATAAGTTTTAAACATGTTTTAATTTGTGTGTTATGTTCAACTTTTTACTATTCTCCGTGTAGTATGTTTTCTATCTTTAGTTCTTTTCAATCTCAAGTTAGTAAGAATTACATAAGTTTAATTGAAGAATTCGTTGAAATGGTGACCTTTTGTCCATTTGATGAAGGAATAAAAAAAATCCGAAAGCTCGACCAAATAACAAAGAATATTCTTTCAATGTATCTGGCCTTATAAAGGAATAATATTCGACTGCAACCCTAATACGCTTGGATTTGTATTCTGAACGAGACTCTTGTAGTATTCAATGATATTAAACTCACTTTAATCAGGGGATAGCGAAGGTCATTTTGAATGTTTTTAGAACGTATTCATTAGCTTGACCTGTACGTCTGAATGAATGTAAGGATGTATAGTCTAGTCGACAAGTTGAAAATGGTCTAAAATAGAGATACTGCTCTTAAAATTATGTGTAATAGCTCATTGGATCCGGAATAGCGCCTAGAAAAATGTCCCAAAAGCGTGTATTATCACATACAAAATTGCAAAAGTTATAAACAATAGAAGATGAAACAAAAATGGCATTTCGTTTTTTGCCAATATTTCATAAACTATTAATATTTAAGAAGAAGATTCTGAAAGAGGCAGAAATTGTAAATGAAAAAAAATGTTTAAATAATTGTCGTAAACATTTTTCGCGTCGTGGAGCGTTTCTTGTATACATACCCAACAATATCACGCCCTGAAAGTTGAAAAAATATTCATAGTTTGTTTATAATAATTTTTGTAGTTGAACAAAAACAAAAAAATCCAAGTAATGTTGTTAAAATAATTTTTTTTTCTTAATCATCGTATTATCGTTTTTTTATTGATACAAGATATAAATTGATTTGCAAAAAAAAAAATCCCGCCATTTGTTGATAAATTTTTTATAAACAAATTGATTATTTCAATATTTTTGAAAAATGTTTTCACAACTCATTATATTACAAATATTATGATTTTTGAAAAAAAAATTAATTGTTTATAATCTTTTTTTTTATATTTCTATTGTTTAAATAATTAGTTAAGATTTCTTTTCTCAAAATCATAATTGAGAGTCCTTTATAAAGTAACAATTCCATTGTTTATTAACTTACCAATTTGTTATAAACAAATTTTTAAATCTGTTAATTTTTTTTTCTGAAACTTCTAAAATTTACAAAAACAACCATATATAACAAATAAAAAAAAATTTTGGTTGTTTTTGTAAATTTCAGAAGTTTCAGAAAAAAAATCTAACAAAGTTAAAAATTTGTTTATAACAAATTGGTAAGTTAATAAACAATGGATTTGTTGAAAAAAAAATATATTTTTGTTACTTTATAGAGGACTGTAATTATGATTTTCGGAAAAAAAAATTCGTAACTAATTATTTAAACAATAGAAAATGAAAAAAACCATTAAAAATATTAATATTATTATTATTATTAATATTATTAATATTAAAAATTTTTTAAAAAAAAAAAATTAATTTGTTTATAAAAAAATTATCAATAAATGGCGGGATTTTTTTTTTGCAAATCAATTTATATCTTGTATCAATAAAAAAACGATAATATAATGATTAAGAAAAAAAAATTTTTAACATTACTTGGATTTTTTTGTTTTTGTTCGAGTACAAAAATCATTATAAACAAAGTATGAATATTTTTCCAAGTTTTTTGGCGTGATCTTGTTGAGTATGTATATAAGAAAGGCTCCACGAAGCGAAAAATTTTTACGACAATTATTTGAACATTTTTTTTCATTTACAATTAAGACAGAAATTTTGTTAGTTAACAATCGTTCAACTTGTTGAAAATTCGACTTAGAGTAAAATTTCCAACAAGAATAAATTATTTATAGTTTTTAAAATACACCATAATTTTATCAAATTAAAAAAAAAATGTAATACCTTAAATAAATTAATTAATGTGTCGTACTCGCTTTTGACGCCGTGCGCTCAACCTTAGAATGTCGCGCGGAGACCCATTTTCAGCGTTAAATTAAAATTATAAATGATGGAGAAAGAGTTTTGAGAGCTGGGAGTTTTTTATTGGAAATTTCCTCCTCTTTCAGAATCTTGAAATTTCTTATATATTGATAGTTTATGAAATATTGGCAAAAAACGAAATGCCATTTTTTTTTCATCTTTAATTGTTTATAACTTTTGCAATTTTTTATGTGCTAAAACACGCTTACGGCACATTTTTCTAGGCGTTATTCCAGATCCAATGAGCTATCACACATAATTTTAAGAGCAGTATCTCTATTTTAGACCATTTTCAACTTGTCGAGTAGACTATGTAATGGAATCCTCCAATACCATTTCCACTTACTTCCAGACGTCCGCATTATTAGAAACTTCATAGCTATGACCTGGTATTCCCGCCAAGATCGTCAGTTTTTGTTGAAATATGGGCTGAGAAGTTAACATGAAGTTATAGTTTGAAAATATGCACTAAAAAGTTGAAAATAATGAGAAAAATCGTGGGGCGCTCTCTACTTACTTTTCATAATGTATCTACATTTACGAGAGTTACATTAGAGTTGATTTTTTGGTTAATGACTATTCTTATCATTTTAATCTCTTCAGTCCATATTACTACAAAAGCTTATTCTTTTATTTTTTAAACTATAATTTTTTGTGAATAAATTGTTGATAATCTATTTTGCACATTTATTTGTTATAAATTCAAAAATGTACTATTTGAACACGAATATCTCGAGTACGCATTGATCAAACCCAAAAAATCTTGCGATATACCACGCAAAAATCGACCATTTTTCTGGTTATTATTGGGTATGGATAGTCTTAAAAAGACCACCCAGTATAATATCGTCACACAAACCATATATACCTGCCCAATTTCAAGTTGATTGGATGAGTAGAAGTGAATCAAATTTCAATTATTTTTCTTTCCAGATAATTCCGAACATGTTCCACACATCGAGCATATGGCTGACCTTGGCCCTAGCAGTCCAGAGGTACATCTACGTGTGCCACGCGCCCTTGGCACGGAAATTCTGCACGCTGCCGAACGTGTACAAGTGTCTGGCCAACATCATGTTCTTCGCTGCTCTGCATCAAGGGTTTCGATTTTTCGACACGAACTACGACACGGTTGGTATATCCACTTATCTCCAGCTGCCGTTCGATTTATGTATTCAGAACCATTGGTGGTGGTGAATGCTGTGTGAAACACAAAATTTCACGTCCTTCTCCTATGAAATATGTGTTTTTACAAGGGAGTCTGAAAGTGCTTTCATTATTGATGACTTCGATCACTTTGTGCGAGCATCTGCAAATTGAGCTGGAAACAGGGTCTCTTTAGTTTTCAGGATATTCAATTGCAGTGTTCTTGAAAGTAATTATCCAACTTCAAAATTGATCAGTTTAAGGACATCATTCATCAAAACTACACAATATATTTTGATGGGAATCATACACTAATAGAAACTTAATTCGAAAGCTGTTTTGGTAATAATGAACTATTTTTTTCAATCGGTTCAGTAGTTATCAGTAGTAATATCTCCAGGACATTGATAATAGACGAGATAATTTTATGACAATCGAAAGCTCGTTCCTTGGTAACAGCCCGAAGCCGAAGGAAGGAAAGGAAATTTGTAACCGGTTCAAATCAGAAACCATAATTGAGAAAATCAACTCAACCGATGGTACACTTATAGAAGACGAAAAAAAACATTTCCAATAGTTTTGATCTGTACCATTGTACCCTCGGAAAGAAATTCGCAGATAAAATACGAGCCCCCGATGAATATATGGAAAATGAAAAACGACAGAAAAACTCGATGAGGTTCAAAAAACCATCATGGAACTAAAATTTAAAAAAGCTCCAGGCCATATAATATACATGCAGAAATTCGGAAAAAATTATCCAACGAGATGAAAGGTCCGCTAACCCACTTAATCAATTGCTGCTTTGATAGAGTCTACTATCCTAGAAACCTCAAAGTTGGAATCGTCAAGCCACTCTACAAAAATGGAGATAAACTAGAAATGGTGAACTATAGACCTATCTCACTCATATCAAACATTTCAAAAATTATAGAAAAAATAATAAAAATCAGAATCCAGAACTTCTGTAACAAATATAAAATACTTTCTAACTCTCAATATGACTTCAGAGAGGTAAAGTTGACCGACTATGCTATACACTAATTAAAAACTTATATCTACAAGTCATTGGACAAAAGCACGCCTGCCTTATTTATTTTTGTAGACTTTGCTAAGGCCTTCGATACCGTGAGCCATAAAAAACTGCTGAATAAATTGGATAATTATGAATTGAGAGGAAATACCTATAACCTATTGAAAAGCTACCTGGAGCATCGTGAACAAAGGGTTGACATCGGAGGTGCACTGAGCAATAGTATGTTCGTGACTTACGGGGTGCCGCAAGGGACAGTACTTGGTCCACTCCTGTTCACACTATATATTAATGGCTTACTGAATCTCAACATAAAAGGAAGGATCTCAAGCTTTGATGACGACACAGCTATATTCTATGAATCGAAATCATGGGATACATTGAAATCGCTATTAGCGGAGAACGACTTTGAAATAATAGAAAAATGATTTAGACACACACACTCAATCTGGAAAAAACAAAATATCTGCCATTCACATCATACTCGAGTGGATTACCCAATTTGGGACCGTTGAACATCGGTCCCCAATCACATATACCTGAGGCCAATTCGATCAAATATATAGGTATCATAGTCGACCGACACCTCAAATGAAACCTTCAAATAACGAATATAATATAAAAACTAAGAGGCATGCTTTCAAGACTCAAATACCTGAAAGACTATCTTGACACTGAACATCTCACTGTACTACGCATTCGTACAATCACAGCTAACTTATGAAATAATAGTATGAGGTGTAAATGATACTCATCTTGAAAATTTGAACGTTCTACAGAGATGGATTCTGAGAATAATATTAGGTAAGCCACTTTTATTTCCCAATGATCAATTACACGTATTGTCTGGTATGTACGACGTGAGACAACTTTTCTGTGTGTCCATGCTCACCAATCTCGAAAAACACAAAAAAAACTCCAGAACAAGTGACCCATAACTACACCACCAGACATAGATCGCAACTACTACCACGTTGTGAAAAAACAATAGGTCAACGTCACTGTGACTACCTTGCACCCAGACTCTACAGCTTGATAACTAGACCGGTAAAAGGCATACATAATTTGAATTTATATAAAAAAATTGATTTCTAGTATTGAAAGAAATAATATACATAACTTTGTCAACCAGAAATATCAATACCAAAAAATATATTTATATCCTGTCTTATGCCCAATACTCCAATTCCATACTACCATACTGATCATAAAACGGTATAAATGGCTCCACAATCTGGTTTAAATCTACTATATGTCTCGTTTGTCTGAACCTAAAACCCTACTGTTAATTATATATTCACCCTACTAGTATATGGATGCGTATACATATTACATGTTTATGTGTGTTTATATTATATTATTTATTATACATTACTCTTGTCATTACTTACATTACCCTTCATTACATTGCATACATACGAAACCACGTTCAAGCGAAAGTCCCCCGGAACTAAAGCTTCTGTGGTACCCCCATGTTTATTTGCTATAACTACCTTTATTAAACACTCCTGTATCTTAGTGAATAAACTTTTTTATCATTATTATAAAAAAAAACAATTTGATATATTCCATAGCTCGTCTCACAAATGTGCTGAATTGTTCGTTTTTTCTCTATATGTACAAATAAATGATCAACGTCAAATAAGAAAAAGTTGGTTATTCTGTCTGTTCATCTCGCTATATGTTACATTCACCAAAACTACTAATGAGTTGAGTTACATTCACCATAAACTACTAATTGGTTGAGTTACATTCACCATAAATTACACAGTCCTGCAAATTCAACACTTGTTTTCCTTTCTCGGTTTCTTTAGGCGATTATGGGGATTTGGGACCTTCTATTTACGAATCTAAAAGTTTGATTATTACATAATAATTGAGGTACTTTAGCGAAAACAAATCCCAAAATGAGAATAAGTATATAATAACATTACACAGACTTGGAAAACCGTCTTGTTTTCCATGGAAGCTTCTGTGGACTGATTTCCTCTTGTGAGCCTTGTTTGGATGATCACGATTCAACAACCAGCAAAAGTCTGTCATCATGCTTGCATTCAATTTTTTCTGACACCCACGTCCCATTTCTTCAATATCCTGATGAAATCCCTCACCTTGCTCTTTACTCAGTGCCCCCAAATTATCAGGGAAGTAGAGAATGGAGACGATGAAGTTTGAGGCTCATCAAACAACCTAATCTTTGGAAATTTTCAAGCATGTCATTTATTATTTCTTTATAATTTGGGCTCTTTATTCTGTAGGACTTAGTTTCCCATCGAAGTTTTCGTCTTTCATCAGTTTCCTCATATCGCGGCCAACAAAAACGCCTTCCTTCAGTTTAGCTTCAGATAAAGATGGGAATATACCTTGTGAATGCTCAAATTCATCGCCATTCTTTATTTTGTGAGCTTATTTATGACTCTAGGTTTTTTGTCTCCCTCCGCTTCGCTTCGGTAGACAACACAACCTCGAGCTAAAATCTAATACTTTTTTCCCTTGAATAATAAATAACTATTTATGTACAGAATGTAGGAATGAAAGGTAGCCGAACTCGTCTTTTTTCAACGGGCAACATGTGTTTCGGAGCTTTTTTCAACGCTGAGAATGCACTTAATGTAACAACTGTTCACGAAGGAAGAATAACAATAAAGGGAATGTCTATAAAGTTTATTGCTTCATTTTACGACCCGAGACATCAGCGCTCCTTATATTTTCGTGAAATGGACAAGGATGCGAACAATTAAAAATGTTGCATTCTATTTTCTCTTCATCGCCAATATAAGTTGAGGAGTCCTAATAAACTCCCTCAAAAATTCAAAAGAATTCTAGAACAACTGGCTTGATCGTAAAACTTTTGTACTGAAGTTCTCCAGCTCGAGTGAATAAAACTGAAGACAAAATTAAATTCACTTAATAACAGGCCACTTGAGGGATATTCTTCATTACTCCATTTCATAACAAAGTACATTGGCCGAAAAAACTTGTTTTCCTTGGCGAATTTCATCATATTTTGGGAATCACCTGAGCCTCTACTCGGAGCCTTGAGAAAACAATGGCAACTGCCGGATGCAATATACATTTGAATCTGTGGAGTTTGGAAGTGATCGTTTGAGAAATGTAAATAGAGAGTCTGAGAAACCTCATTAACATTCCATGCAGCCTGCCTTATTCAATATATACTGATGAAAACAAACGAGAGTAGTGGGGCTGTTTGCACGGGGTAGAACCAAAAGTCTAATTTTGTATTTCGTGCAAATTTATTATTTTCAATCGCAGAGCGCTTTCGAACTAAGTGAATGATGTTTGAATGTTATTAAATGGTTATTTTAAGTGATTGTCAAAGTATCACTTAATCGTCAGGCAAGTAAAAGGGGCAACCCATAAATAAAGACATTCACAAAGTTATAATGTACGAAATTGTGATCGTGTAAAACATAAATTAAAAAAAAACATCATCAACTGCCAGCGTTTTTCAATTTGTCAAGCCTGAAATTAACACAGAACAGATGAATCTTGGAACACAAATAGATAAGGAGAGAAATGAGGAGAGAAATGAAGTGTTCCACGGTTCAGTTTGAAGTGAACTAGTGAACAGTAAGTAAGTCAGCCAACTGCAAATTTCTGAACTCACCTAAAATTGTTTCAATGTATACAACCTAACTTCAATCGTCTGTGAAGTAGAATGAAATATTTGTTAAAATTTTCTTCCATATTCAGAGAGAAATCGTTGTTGAGTAATTCATTTTCTATATACATATATTCAATAAATGATCTTAATGTGAGTTGTAGTCTAATCAACAAGTTCAAAAACGTGTTAAATAGATATAAAGCTCCTAAAAATATGAGCGATAGCTCATTCGATTCGGAATGACGTCTAAAAAAATGTTTTTCAAAGGTTCATTAGCACGTAAAAAATTGCGATTGTTATTAACAAAATAAGATTTAAAAAAAAAGGTATTTCGTTTTTCGTTAATAATTTCTAAAATAATGATATTTAAGGAATTATGAAAAAAGATCCTGAAACTCCCGGAACTCTATCTCTATTATTTATATTTTTTTTAAACGCTGAAAATAGGGCTCCGCGAGGTCGTTACGGCATAGGCGCACCGTCTAAAAAGCCGTTATATCACCTAAAATAATTTTTTTATAGTATTAAATAACAATTTGAAAATTTGAATAAATCACGGTGTAATCTAGACACTTGGACGAAAAAAACCTCGGTAAAAAAAAAATTTCATGTCGATTTTTCAGAAAGCTACACCATTGTTAATTAACTAATTTTTTTCCAATCTCTGTTTTTATAAATTACCACATAAAAGTTTAAATAATTGGTCTATAAACCTTTCGCTTCGTGGAGCTCTTTTCATTTGGGTACTTAATAAAGCAATGCAAAAAAAAAATTGTAAAGTTTATTATTTTGTTAATTTTAATTTTTTTAAATTAACAAAAAATGAAATTTCCAAAAAAAATTATCAAAATTTTTAGTAATATCTTATTATTGCTGTTTTTGCATCTGATATAGGTATTAATTAACATTGGAAAAAAAAATTACGTCATTTGTTGTTCAATAACAAACAGACTATTTTGGGATTTAAAAAAAAATCCTCAAATGAATTTTTTTATTGTTTATAATCGTATTTTTTATATTTCAATTGTTTAAATAATTAGTTAAGAAATTATTTCATTCTTGAAAATCATCGTTGACCTTTTTCAATGAATTAACAGAGAAATATTTTTTTTTTAATAAATAATTTCATTGTTTATTAACTTAACAATTTTTATAAACAGATAATATTACCCGTTATATTTTTTTTCGAAAATTTCAAAGAATAACAAAAAAAATCATGTTTAACAAAGTATGGAATTTTTTTTTTTTATTTGTTACAGCATTGTTACATATAATATGATAATGAAATTACAGCCGTTCCATAATTTGTCAAGTTATAAATTGTTATAACTTTTGAACTATAAGAGATACGGTAAAGGACATCCCGATCATTTTTATGGAAAATTCATTTATCTTCCAAATGAATTCAAAATAGATTCTGTAACCATTGTTTATCAGTTGTTATAAGCATTTGTTTATAAAAAAATTAGATTTTTTTTTATATTTTTTGAAATTTCATAGCTTATAACTTGTTGAATACTATAGATACAGCTACGGACTCCGGAACTTTTTTGTTCTATGATAAAATATCTTCCTAATAACGTCCAAATTATAGCAATATAGATTTTTGTTTAAATAATATACTAGTTTAAATTTATACTTACCTAATTTCATTCTGCTATTGATCATTTTCATTCATTTATCACTAAAGTTATTAATATTCTGGTAAAGTTTAATTATTTATTCACGAAAATAATATCAAAATAATAATTGAATTTATTTTCTAATTTTTATATTTTTTTCAAGTATATTTTCCAAATTATTAAGCATGAAGTATAATTTCAACTGTCACTAATTTGTATGACTCCATACATTTCACTAATTAGTTAACTTAATGATAATGTAATATAAATGAACTTATAATACGTTCTGAATTTTATCTATAGTAGCCCATTCTTTTTCTCGGATATTGTAGTGAATCACTAATTCAAATTGAACCGTTAAAACGAGCACATGTTTCTTGAAAAGGTTTTTTCCTTCGTTAGATTCCTATAATTTATGAGTAATTAGAAAGATATTTCATCATAGAACAAAAAAATTCTCGAGTCCGTAGCTGTATCTCTATTATTCAACAAGTTATAAGCTATGAAATTTCAAAAAATATAAAAAAAATCTAAAATTTTTATAAACAAATGCTTATAACAACTGATGAACAATGGTTACAGAATCGATTATGGATTCGTTTTGAAGATAAATAAATCTCTCATAAAAATGATATGGATGTCCTTTACCATATCTCTTATAGTTCAAAAGTTATAACAATTTATAACTTGACAAATTATGGAACGGGTGTAATTTCATTATCATATGTGTAACAATTGTAAAAAAAAAATTTTTTTTTTTTTTATAACAAATTGTTAATTAAAAAAATAGTATTTGAAATCTGCTAAAGGTAAGCAAATAAAACAAAATGGATGTTATTAGGGAAACATAAAGAGCATAATAATGAAAACCTACTTCTACGATTGAATGACAGTGATATAGAAAAGGTAAACAAATTCGTGTACTTGGGTGTAACTATTGACAGTAAATTAAAATTCAAAGAACATGCTAATCAGATTATCAAAACAGTAGCTTACAAAATCAACTATTTAAGAAGATGTTCCCCATATCTCAGCCAGTGGTCTAAATTATTAGTATACAACTCCATAATCCTTCCACATTTAAATTATTGTTCTACCATTCTATTTTTTCTCAATCAAAATGAAATAAACAGACTACAAAAGATGCAGAATCGTGCTATGCGAATAATCTTACAATGTTCGAGGATAACACCGATAGCAAATATGTTGCAAACCCTTCAATGGCTACCAGTGAAGAAACTCTTCGAGTACCAAACACTAATCTTTATTTTTAAAATCAAAATTGGATATTCACCTGTATATCTACAGAATAAATTAACTTATGTGGCTGACATACATGAGTATAACACAAGAAACAGAAACAACATAAAGGTTGAAAAATATAAAAAAAATAGTACACATAATTCATTATTTTATAAAGGAGTAGATTGTTTTAATGACCTCCCACAAGAAATTAAAGAGAGTGGTTCGATAAATACATTCAAAAGACGATTGAAGGATTACTTAATAAAAAATTAGTATATTATTGTGTATGACTTTTTTATGTAACTTTTTATCTATATGTATGTATGTTTAATCAGGCTGTTTGTATTTTTTCATGTTAATTTTATTTTATTTATAATGTGACAATGTATTTACTATTGTAAATGAATTAGTTTTTCAACTAAATAAAGAGATATATATATAATGAAATTACTTATAAAAAAAAATTATTTCTCTGTCAATTCATTGAAAAAGGTCAATGATGGTTTTTAAGAATAAAATAATTTCTTAACTGATTATTTAAACAATATAAATATAAAAAAACTATTATAAACAATTAAAAAAATTATTTGAGAAACATTTTTTTTTTCGAATCATAATTTTACCTATGCAATAGATGGTAAAAAAAATTTTTCAAAAATCCCAAAATAGTCTGTTTGTTTATAAACAATTTGTTAACAAATGACGTAATTTTTTTTTCCAATGTCAATTATTACCTATATCAGATGGAAAAACAGCAATAATGAGATATTACTGGAAAAAAATTTTTTTATAACATTTTTTAGAAATTTCAATTTTTGTTAATTTAAAAAAATTATAATTAACAAAATAATTAACTTTAATAAATTTTTTTTGCATTGCTTTATTAAGTATATGAATGAAAAGAGCTCCACGAAGCGAAAAAAATTTTATAGACCAATTATTCAAACTTTTATGTCGTAATTTATAAAAACAGAGATTGGAAAAAAATTAGTTAATTAACAATGGTGTATCTTTTTGAAAAATCGACATGAAAATTTTTGTTTACCAAGGTTTTTTTCGTTCAAGTGTCTAGATCACACCATAATTCATTCAAATTTTTAAATAGTTATTTAATACTATAAAAAAATTATTTTAAGTGATATAACGGCTTAAAAAAGCCTTAAAAAAAATGTATAAATAATAGAGATAGAGTATCGGAAATTTCCTCCTCTTTCAGGATATTTTTTCATAATTCCTTGAATATCATTATTTTAGAAATTATTAACGAAAAACGAAATACCTTCTTTTTTAATCTTATTTTGTTAATAACAATCGCAATTTTTTACGTGCTAATAAACCCTTGAAAAACATTTTTCTAGACGTCATTCCAAATCGAATGAGCTATCGCTCATATTTTTAGGAGCTTTATATCTATTTAACACGTTTTTGAATTCGTTGATTAGACTATTGGTTGTTTGCGTGTATTTATTTACTGTCTAAAATGTATATAAAAAACCGGTAGGGACCGATTTGACGGCCTAGGCCGGCTACAATTTTCCCGGACCGTATTCTGCCCGGGAAAGTTCGTTGCTTAGCAACGGACTGGAATACTGGATTAGCGTATTTTGGGGTCTGAAGTTGCTCCGAGAAAGTAGGCATTCTTGAGCGATTTCAGAAAAATTTTTGCCCCCTATATAGGTGATTTACTACTGTACCTCGTTTGTATAATTATAACTTTATAACTACATAGATTCAATTTTCAGCAACGGCGTATATATTTGCTGGTACAGGAGTGAGAAGCCACGCACGCAACCCCCTACCCCTAACTAGTAGGGGAGCTGGGGGGAACTGCGCTCATCTAAGAATTTTTTTTTTTTTTTGGTTACTTACTTTACTCATAGGTACCTGCAAATGCATTTGCGCAGGGAACACCTACTCTTTCAATATTTACACACACGAACATAAGGAAATTTCTGTATTTTTTTTGTTTATTACCAAAAATTGATATATTGACTTTGAGCGCAATTACCCAATAGAGGGAGGTAATTGCGCTCAACATATTTTTAATCGATAAGACGATACTTCACTGCACAAATGTGGTAAGGGAAGTATACATTGTTTGTTTATGTATCTACTTAACACATTTATGGTGTAAATAATGAAGAATAGCAGATGAATCTACGATCTGTTTCAAAGATTCAGTAAAATAAAATAAAAAATTCAAATAGAAAACAATTAAATGAACGAACAAACCAAGTAGGTAAACTTAACTGACATTAACATAATAAACTAAGGAGATAAACAAAAATAGTAGTCACAGTTGTCGCACTTATTGCCCACAGCACTGTTGGCACCACTACATTCTGCGTGTACCCACTCTGCACATTTCACACACCGGAACCATAGCTCTCTGTCTCGGCCAAATTCACCACAAAGAGCAAACACATCATCATCTGTATCTTGAATATCTTCTGATCATCCAAAGAATCATCATCACAAATTTCCGTCATGCTAATATCAGACTCTTCGCTGGATCTGTCATCGAATTTAACTTCTTTTGTAACATTACGTATTTTTTCCTCTCTGGCTTTACTACTATTTCCCGGCTGTTGGTTTCTTTTTCTTTCTTTTTTCTTCTGTTTCTCCTCCAAAACGCCTTTCATTGGAATTGACGTCACGATTTCAGATTTCTGCTTTTTTCTACCCTGTTTTTGACTTGGAAACAGTTGTAGCCCTAGGAAGGAGGGCAATTTCATGCAGTGACATATTTACCAGTTGAATCTTTGGCTTCGCAGTTCGGATTTTGCTGGTAGAAGGTTCTTCGCTGATTTTGCTAGTGGAATGTTCTCCATTCACTCATCAGAGGTTCCTGTCTCGAATAATCGCCTAGACTAACTGCAGTATGAGTATCCAGTGGGTCATTAAAAGTGGAAGGCTGTTGCTCATTCTCCAGTTGGTCAGCAAAATCTGGGAAAACTCCGTCAAATATGTTGGGGTCTAGAGGATATATCCCTGCAGTAGCAAATCCCTCAACCGCCTTTTCTATTGCAGCTACTCGCCCGTATGCCTTGTTGAATAATTCAGCAATGTCATAGTTTGTTATTTTTGTAGAGGATGTGACTTCAAGAATAAATCACACTCACGATCATAAGCCTTTTTTAGAGGGCCGTAGAAACAAATATCCAGAGGCTGGAGCTTATGAGAGGTGTGCGGAGAGATGCTGAGCATAATGATTCCATTGTCTCGGCAATAGTTATAGCTCTCAAGGGATATATGAGAGGTATGGTTATCAGCAATCAGTAGAACAGGATGTTCCTTTGTAGCGTTAGAATGCTTCGCAAAATGTTTCAACCACTCACAAAATAACGCCTCTGTTATCCAGCCGGATTTTGAGCATTTGAAGATTGATCTAGGAAGGCCATTTTTTTGAAGTAATGGAATCATTCGTTGACGTTTAAATATAAACATTGGCGGAATAAATGTTCCAGATGCGCTAAAGGCACAGCAAACAGTAGTGGTTTGGCCTCTTTCCCCACTTGTCACTATTCCAACCTGTTTTTGACCTTCAGGTGCTAATATTCGGTTGGGTTTGTGCACAGTACTGATCCCTGTTTCATCCATATTGAAAATAACGGGAGGATCAAATTTGTAGCGTTCCATAAGCCTTTCTGAGTTATTCAAAAATATAGCCACATTTTCTTTGGAAAATGCTTTAATTCTGTTAAGGCTACTTGCCTCTGGTTTTCTAAGGCCTACTGCTGGATTTCTCTTCAACAATCTGGTAAGCCAGTCTCTTCCCGCCAAATGAGTATCGTCATTAAACATAGTCTTTATATCATTTTTTTTCGCAAACTGATATGCAATTCTTCTGAGTTCGAGAGCTATCAGTCCGTAAAATTGTTTTGATAAGTCTAAAATATGGGTTTTGATTGCTTCTTCTTCTCTGGAAAATGAAGGTTTTCTTCCAAGACGAGGTTCATAATATTCATTTATGAGTCTATCTCGGAGAGAACTGTAAGGCACATCAAAAGCACGTGCAACTTCCCTAATTTTTCTCCCAGATCTAACACCGTCTATTGCTGCCATCATAGATTCCGAAAGCCATTGTGCTTTAGATGTTGTTCTTGTTCTATTACGCACCATCTGAAACAAGAACGATTATAAATAAGTAATTACAGGTGACCACATACCTGAAATAATACTAAGTGTCTGGTTGGGGCAATGCCGCTCATCGGTGGGGTAATCACGCTCATTTCGAGTGGAATTGCCCCCACCCGAAACAGTCAACACAAATGGTCACAATTTTTTTTTAGGTTAAGATAAATACGCAAGCTTTGCATTCAAATGCTCCTAAGATTTAACATACCCTTAGAAAAAATAGCATACTAATGTAAAATAACGTAATAAGAACATATCTTCAAATATATAAGACACTAAAATTACATGGTATAACAGCAAAACACGTGATCGTCTATCAAACATACTACGCCACGAAATCTGGATTTGTGACTAATTTAGATGAGACTGGTGCACAGCAGAAATGCAGTGGAGGCCAGTGGCGTCTCCTAAACATGGAAAGATTCCTAAAACTGTGGTAAGCGCCATTCCCCCCAGCTCCCCTATAGTTGGTGCCATTTGATACAACACCAAATTCAATGATCTGAATACTATTTGATGAAACGATGTCATTTTGTGTTATGTCATACATTTTTTCTGGAACATGTGGCTGCCTCAGGAGAATTTATTTCCCTCTAAAAAAGGGTAATTTTACGGTCAAATTTTTTTTACGTCATGAACATAATTTATTAGTAAGTATAACAATAATAAATAAAAACTATATGCCGTACAAAAAAATGGTTCCAGATGACTGGAAAAGTATTTTGTCACCCCAAACATGTATTGTATTCTTGCAACACTTTTTCTCTTTATAAATGTCATTTATTACAGTACACTGGTTGTATGATTCAATTTCTAGTATTACTCAGATCAAGTTTTTAGCAACGCCGTACTTATTCACTGGTACAGAGGTGAGAAATCCTGAGGGAAACTCAGGACACACATATACATGTGACTGTCGGTTCAATTTGTATCTTTCTCTACACTCTCTGGCTTCATCATTTCAGTGTTGCATATTGGCGGATTATGTTCGCATCTTTTCGAGGGTTCCGGATAATTTTCGTGTCCTAAAATATTTTTTGAAATGAATATAAAGTGATAGATATTTATTTTGACTAATTTTTTGGTTTATTTTTTGGAAAATTCTACATTTTTTTTCAACATAAGTAATTAATTAAAAGATAACTTTTTTTTTATTTTACACGCTTTCTATTAGCTTCACTTGTATGTTTGTTTGTAACTGACTCCTTTGGGGGCGATTTTGACCCACTTCTAGACGTACGAATGATTTAAAATGTGGCAGGTATACATAATTCCGGTAACAATGCATTAAGAAATTTTTGTTTGGAAAAAAACAAAATGGCGGCTCCAATATGGCGGACGAGTTTTGTGATTATGGGTCCGATTCGCTTCAAAATTGGTATCTGAAGGTTTTCGTGGTCAGAGATTATGATTCTTTTGTCATAATTGAAGGATGCAAGATGGCGGCTCCAAAATGGCGGACGAGTATTGTGATTATGGTCCAATTCTATTCAAAATTGGAGAATAATAGTTAAAAAAATTAAATAATAATAATAGTTTGAAGAACTAAAGAACACGTTTTAATAGAAAACAAAACTAAAAAGTTGAAAATAAATAATAGTTTAGAAACTTAATAACATGCTTTGATAGAAAACTAAACTAAAAAGTAGAAAATAATTTTAAATGAGTTTGAAATAAGAATACAGTGATTAACAACAAATTTATTTCATCGTAAAAAAGCGAAATTTTGTGAATATCGTACAATAATGAATGACCCTAACATCCCGTGAAAATATAATTCACAATGTTGAAAAGGAAAATATTCTCAATTGAATATTGAATAGAAATATTTTTCTGTGAATTAAAAAATCCATGATAAAAATGAAGTTATTTTTTTAGCCGGGGAAGTAGTTCTTTTCTGTTAGACATACACAAAAAATAACTTCGTTTTTATCGTGGATTTTTCAATTCACAAAGAAATATTTCTATTCAATATTCAATTGAGAACGTTTCCCTTTTCAACATGAATACCCCAGAAGATATTATCTTGAACGACAGAAGATAGTGACTAAAGTTCATCTTTCAGTTGCAAATGACTCCACATCTGATTTTATGGACCTCCTGCTCATATTTTAAAACAAATCAACAAGATGCACAATCTTATCAGCTGTGAGAAAACCTCAATTTAAAAATGTACGGCATCATTTTGTTTTTGTTTTGATAAGTTTGAAAAATAAAACAAGCAATAATATTCTAAAAATTACTACTCTGATAAATCACAGTGCAATTCAAAAATCTTATAAATTTGGGAAATTTAATATTTTTTTCAAATTATATTTTTATTTAGTTCCATTTATTATAGCCGGCTATTACGTGAAACAATAATATTAAGTCACATTATGTCCAAAAACCGGTTGCCGTACAGTAATGTATGATCTTTCTTTCAATAAAAACTTTTTAACAAAAGATTAAACCGACGAAATACGGAACTGAAAAGTAAAAAATAAAAACTATTTAACAAAAAATTAAACCGACGAAAAACTCAACTGAAAAGCAAAAAATAAAATAAACCTTCTTAGTCTGAATGATAATTGAGCACCTTAACTAATGTAAGTAACTGATTTTGAGTCGGCGCCAAACAAACAATTATCGAAGATCATTATCTATGAAAGAATCATCAAAACGCAGTCGTGCATCTCGGTGCCATCATTTCACGCTTCACCTAATTCAATTGCTAGTTTGCTGGCGCCGACTCAAAATCAGTTACTAACATTAGTTTAGGAGCTCAATTATCATTTAGACTAAGAAGGTTTATTTTTTTTTTTGCTTTTCAGTTGATTTTTTCGTCGGTTTAATTTTTTGTTAAAAAGTTTTTATTTTTTACTTTTCAGTTCCGTATTTCGTCGGTTTAATTTTTTGTTGAGAAGTTTTTATTTTTCAATTTTTTGTGGCTAAAATCTACCAATTACTACCTACTTGTTTTTTGATTACTTCCAAAATACTTACTTACCCACCTTACTTCAACGATTACCAGTTAAATAATATGATTATCTACTTTTACTATTTGTTGTAATATGAATTATTATCGTTGTTCTGGTTAGTTTATTCCATTACTTTGTATATCATTCCATCCTCTCATGAAACATACTGATTTTGACGAATGTGGAACAAGAATAATGTCAGTAGCGATCTGTCATTGTCAACTACGTATGTGTGTGCCAATGTTCACTAGTGAAAAATCAATTATTCCCCATTTTTCCACCCGTAAGAGTGGCTCATTCCTTTCGAAATCCAGATATAAGGTATACCCTATCTATTAAAAAAAGAATCATCCAAATCGAAGAACCCAGTACAAAGTTATGCCTGATAGAATCGGTTAACGGACCAGAATTCAGAGGGTGAGTGATCAATATCCTTCATTTTGCTACCCTTAGGGGTGGATTTCATTCTTTAAATTCAAACGGGATCAAATTCGAAGTACTTCCTATCTACTGAAAAAAGAATTATCGGAATCGGACGCCTCAGTAAAAAGTTATGCGTGATCATACATAAAAAAATATGATGGAAAAAAATAAAATATACGGGTCGAATAGAGAACCTCCTCCTTTTTGGTTTCGTCGGTTAAAAATATAAGATTTAACCTCCAATGCAGGTAATTTTTTATTTATGTTATATTAACCAGAATTTTTAGACGGCATAGTTTCTGAAAGTTATTTTATGTGTTAAATAATATTGTGTAATCGATGCAGTACATTTTGCAATGATCTTGAACCATACAGGTCTAAGTAGGAGTTTGCGTGCGAGGCTTCTCACCCCTGTACCGGCAAATATGTACGGCATTGCTGAAAATTGAATCTACGTAGTTATAAAAATCTAAATATACAAACGCTGTACAGTGGTATATCACCGATATTGGGGGCAAAAATTTGCGGAAAATTTATTTTTTCCTGGCATCCAGTACCGTTATTTTTGTACGGCAGTAGGTCCCACGTGATTATTTTTCAATGATCTATCAACTTGAGAAATGCCGTTCGAAAATATTTTGTCCAAATATCTCTTTCCTCGATGGAAAGTTTATTTTACCTGCGTACCCACCTGCACCGCTCAGAGCTGACGGTTGGCCTAGAAGAGTTTTTTTTTTTTTTTTGTAAAATTGTTTTTTAACCGCTTTCTCAGTTGTTTGACCAACCCTCAGAAGTTAATGTAAACTTGTACGAGTTAAGATCACGGGGACCTTACCTTTCATAGTGGGATCTGAAACCACTCTTGAGACCTTGAAAAATTTTTCACCAGCTGCGGGATTCGAACCCGTGCCGGGTGGAAACAGTGGACACAAGACCAACGCTCGTGCCACTGAGCCACAAGTTGATTCGTATGGTTCTATAACTCTGAATATAATTTATGCTGGGTGACATGCCCCCCCAAAGTCTAGTAGCTACGTATATTAATATTATTAAAATAGTTATTCCTAACTCAAATATCCAACTCAAATCTCTTTTTACGGCCAGTCTTTGCCAATCTTGTGATAACTTTCTCGATATCAAGAAGAATATGTTTATGGATGTGCATAAGGGCAAGACCGCGACATGCAACGACAACACTCGACAAAATCACAAAATAATCGTACGTGTTGCTTGACTGTTGGCGCGCAACGAACTAAACTCTCTGTCTTGTGTCTTGCCTGTATTCTCAAGTGCGCGGGAGAAAAGAGCCGTGGAGGTAAACTAAATGCCTAGAAAATAAAACACATAATTATTCGTGGTAGCGCGGTCTCTACGCACATATTTTTTTTTCAATAAAGAAGTGATGCGTGGAGCGTTAATAACGAGTCTAGTAAATATAGTGATGTCTAATATTTTGAAATTGTTCAAAAGAGTGCTTCGGTCGTGCGACAGGGGTAGGGGCAATTGCACCCGTTGCCCCCCTACCTTTCTGTATCCGTGCCTGTAGATATTTGGAAAGGACTCGAAAGATAAGATCTGAAAGTGCAAATTTGCATTTTCGTTCAGATAGTTATTTGATTTTTTATTCCAGTCTCAATTGAGGACTTATAGGTAGATGAGATATAGAAAAATGTTTCCGAAGAAGGAACACTCATCAGAAATCATTTGTAACAGTGATGCAAGACTGGCATCGCATTCGCTAGGTTTGTCGACGAAAATATATTTCACACTTCCACTATCATCACAAAAATATTTCTATTCAATATTCAATTGAGAATATCTTCTTTCCCATCAACATTCCAGTTTAAGGTCTCAGCAATACAAAAATTAATTTGCGAAACAGGTCAAGCAAAATGAATACGCGTTTTCTCTTATGAGAGGAAGTTTACATTTTGTGTAATAAAATCATGTCACAGAGAAATCTAAAAAGCAGAGAGAACTTGAAATTTCCCATGAAGGACACTCAACCACGGACCTAAACATCATAACAAATCTTTTTGGCAACTACTTGTCCCCCGTTATCGAGAATAAAATATCTGAACATTTCGGAAATAATATATCCAAGTCGTGCACAACCTCCAACAGCCCAAGTAATTCTCTTGTTCCATAGCGGCCACTGGAGAGGAAGTTGAGGAAATTATTGCTAACTTACCTAATAAAGAATCCACTGGATTAGATGAAATCCTGATTGATATAATAAAAAAGTGTGCTTCTATTATATCTCAATACCTTGCCGACATTATAAATTTATCAGTGACATCAGGCACTTTTCCCAGTGTTCTGAAATCGACTGCAATCATTACCATATTCATAAATGGTGATACGAGCAACATAGAGAACTACCGTCCAATTGCCCTTCTGAGCATATTTTCCAAAATATTTGCAAGAGAATTTCGGATTTCTCCACAAAGCATAAAATACTTATTGATTGCCAACATGATTTCCGCTCAGGTATATCTACCGAAATAGCCATAATAGTCTACTCGACAAGTTGTAAATGGTCTAAAATAGAGATACTGCTCTTGAAATTATGTGTGATAGCTTATTGGATCCGGAATAACGCCTAAAAAAATGTGCCAAAAGCGTGTATCAGCACATGAAAAATTGCAAAAGTTATGAACAATTGAAGATGAAAAAAAAGTGGCATTTCGTTTTTTGCCAATATTCCATAAACTATTGATATTTAACAAATTTCAAAAAAGATTCTGAAAGAAGAGGAAATTTTCAATAAAAAACTCCCGGAACTCTATCTCCATTATTTATAATTTTAATTTAACGCTGAAAATGGGACTCTAAGCGAAATTTTTAGGTTGCGCGCGCGGCGTCAAAAGCGAGCACGATACATTAATTAATTTATTTAAGGTATTATTTTTTTTTATTTGAAAAAATCATGGTGTATTTGAAACACTCTAAATAATTTATTCCCGTTGGGAATTTTACTTAAAGTTGATTTTTCAACAAGTTAAACGATTGTTAACTAACAAAATTTTCTCGAACTTCTGTCTTAATTGTAAATGAAAAAAAATGTTTAAATAATTGTCGTAAAAATTTTTCGCTCCGTAGAGCCTTTCTTTTATACATACTCAACAAGATCGTGCCATAAAAGTTAAAAAAATATCCATACTTTGTTTATAATAATTTTTGTACTTGAACAAAAACAAAAAAATCCAAGTAATGTTGTTAAAAAAAAAAATTTTTTCCTAATCATCATATTATAGTGTTTTTATCAATACCTACAAGATATAAATTGATTTGCAAAAAATAAATTCCCGCTATTTGTTGATAAATTTTTCATGAACAAATTGATCATTTCAATATTTTTGAAAAATTTTCCTTTACAACTTCCTTTTATTACAAATATTATGATTTTTGGAAAAAAATTCCTTAATAACAATTTTCAATTGTTTATAATCGTTTCTTTTATATTTCTATTGTTTGAATAATTAGTTAAAAATTTTATTTTTTTCTAAAAATCATAATTGATTGTCCTCTATAAAGTAACAGGAAAAAATATTTTTTTTATCAACAATACCATTGTTTATCAACTTACCAATTTGTTATAAACAAATTTTTAACTTTGTTAGATTTTTTCTGAGACTTAAAATTTTTTTTAAACAATTTTTCCTTTTTTTTGTTATATATGGTTTTGTAAATTTTAGAAGTTTCAGAAAAAAATAAACAATGGAATTGTTGATAAAAATTTTTTTTTTGTTACTTCATAGAGGACTGTCAATTATGATTAAAAAAAAATCCTAACTAATTATTTAAACAATAGAAATATAAGAAAACTATTATGAACAATTAAAATTGTTATTGAGGAAACATTTTTTTTTTCAAAAATCATAATATTTGTAATATAATGAGGTTGTAAAAAAATTTTTTTCAAAAATATTGAAATAATCAATTTGTTTATAAAAAATGTATCAACAAATGGCGTGAAATTTTTTTTTCAAATCAATTTATATGTTGTATCAATAAAAAACGATAATATGATGATTAAGAAAAAATAATACTTGTTTTTTTTTGTTTTTGTTCAAGTACAAAAATTATTATAAAAAGTATATATATAAGAAAGACTCTATGAAGCGAAAAATTTTTACGGCAATTATTTAAACATTTTTTTCATTTACAATTAAGACAGAAGTTCGAGAAAATTTTGTTAGTTAACAATCGTTTAACTTGTTGGGAAAACAACTTTGAGTGAAATTTTCAACGGGAATGAATTATTTATAGTGTTCCGAATACACCATATTTTTTTCAAATTAAAAAAAAATATTTAATACTTTAAATAAATTAATTATTGTGTCGTACTCGCTTTTGACGCCGCGCGCGTAACCTAAAAATGTCTCTCGGAGACCCATTTTCAGCGTTAAATTAAAATTATAAATGATGGAGATAGAGTCCTGGGAGCTGGAAGTTTTTTATTGGAAATTGCCTCCTCTTTCAGAATATCATTAAATATCAATAGTTTATGAAATATTGGCAAAAAACGAAATGCCATTTTTTTTTCATCTTCAATTGTTTATAACTTTTGCAATTTTTTATGTGCCAATACACACTTTTGGCACATTTTTCTAGGCATTATTCCGTATCCAATGAGCTATCACACATAATTTTAAGAGCGGTATCTCTAGTTTAGACCATTTTCGAGTAGACTATAACAAAACTTATTCAACACATTAACGACCTGATGGACAAAAATGAGTATGTGAGTGTTATATCGTTTGACCAAACGCGAGCATTCGACACAGTAAATCGTAATTTCGTATCGGAAAAAATCAACTACCTAGGTCTACGTGGCCCAATGAATGATTGAATAACGTCCTTTCTTGAAGATAGAAAAATTTTCGTGAGAATCGGTGGAACCAAATCGAAGGAATACGATTTAGATCTAGGAACACCACAAGGGAGTATCCTAGGTCCCTTGATTTTCCTAACCTATGTCAATGACTTGCCTCATGACATAAAAAATGCTAGAGTCTTCATGTATGCTGATGACACCTACATTGTGGTATCGGATCCTGATCGCCAAAGACTACAGCAAAAAACTGACTCAGCTGTGAAAGATTTTGCGGATTACTGCATGCAAAATACACTCAATGAATCATAGTAAAACAGTAATTTTCGAGTTCTACACAAAACATAGAACACCGTCTAATTCCACTTTCAAAATCAATAATAATATCGTTGAAACCTCCACTTCATCTAATATAGTAGATTGCAACTTGACATGGGAGGAACAAATACAAATGGTCTGTAAAAAAGACAACAAAAGCTTTCACGTTTTGGCATCACTAAGAAATATTTCAAAAACAGATTCATTATTGCAGGTTTACTATGCATTTGTGTATTCCAGAATTTCATATAACATTATAGTATGGGGTCAGGCATCAGGTATAACAAGAATTTCTGTTGCTCAAAAACGAATCAGTGAGGCTTATTTTCAACATTAGTAGTCGCCAATCATGCAGACAGTTCTTCAAATCAAAACGGATCCTCACGGTAACATCAATTCATTTGATGAAACTTCTGACATACATTTTCAATAACAAACATTCATTTTCCATTACCAGTGATTCACATTCTTACATCACCAGAAATAAAAATTATATCAAACTGAACAAGCCCAAACACTCCTATTACAAAAAATCTCCCATCAATGCAGGCTGCCGTTTTTTCAACTGTCTGCCGAATGAGATAAAAAACACGGGATCCCCGGCTATTTTAAAGTGTAGACTTGAGGAACTCCTTGGCAGAGTATGCTCTTATACTGTTGACGAATTCGAATCCTACTTTTCAGTCTTGAAATAATATAGAAGTATTTCACAGTTTGTGTTAGTCATCATTGTAATCATTTCGTCTTGTTTTCATTATTTCTTCCCGTTTTTGTTTGTCAGCTAAACCTTAATAATACTGTCCTACATTTGAGATTGTTATTCTATCTATTGTTAATTATAATTGAAAAAATTTATAAATATATTATTTTTTTTAATTTTTATCGGTTATATTGAAAGCTGTGAATTGTAATGATATAAGTTTCTTGCGAATCATAGGTTCCATAAATATCCTTATTATTTATTCTCATAATGTGTTTTCCAAACAAATGTTCATGCAAATCATCTATGCGAAGAGCTACTTGGCTAATGATCGAAGGGACACGTGTTATATTCCTAGGCATACAATTGAAAATGTTTTTCTTTGAAGCATTTTGTCGCTTGAATGAATCGAACCTTTCTCACTGCTTTGAATTTCAATGTAACTTATCGAAAGTTAGAAAACATTTTCAGTCTGCTATTGGCATTACATCTAACTGGGAGTTGAGAACTAATTACATAATGTCGTTTCAACAATGCTGTTATAAATGACATTATATTAACGCACAGCAAATCCAGATGTATACAAATTCAATTACAAAAATATTAGGAAGCAATTAATAGATTTAGAAATTTATTCCCAGAAAACGAACGAATGGCAAATTTTCAGAGGGAAAGAGAAAACGATATATTGTAACCGGAAATCAATTAATTTTGATAGAGTTATCTAGACTATCTAGAGGAAAGGAATTGTTCAACCATTTCTCTAGGAAAATTTTTATTGATTATTTTTTGACATTTCTAGAAACCAATGAAAACTTTCAATTCAAATCATTCTTGTACGTTTCGGCCAATCAGAATATCATTATAATGGGAATATTCTACCTAGAAAATCACCGCGGGAATATAATTGTTTTAATTCCTTGACAACCCATATTTTTAAATTGACGTCTGTCATCAATTCGCATGAAAAGTGTGAAGGGAGTCAAAACCGGTTTAGTTCATTATATCATTTTGCGAGAAAGGGTGTTTGTGATCGTAAATTCAAAAAATAATCTACAGAATACCACACGACAGTTCGATAAAGTGGAAAATTATTCTCCAGAGTTTTTTCTCAAACTTGTTGGCATTTGGCAATAGCCACTCGAGCCCGTCGGGTTCTCGTGACTATTGCCTGGCAACTAGTTTTCGAAAAACTGTCGAATTATGTTCACTTTATTCTCACTCTCGTGTGGTATTACAACTGAGGATAATATATCAAGTTCGGAGAAATAATGTACCTTGAAATGCTCTCTAACTAATATACGAAGTCACCTGAGAAACTAATTTCATTCGTAGAAGGTTTTTTCCAGTGTCAAAAATTTATAGAATAATTGATGAACGATAACAAAAAACATTCTAGGATCAATGTTCATAATAATTGTTACACACGCTTCATTAGCTTCAACTGTATACACGTATGTATGTAACAGAATCTTTGAAATTAATTTTAACTCACTTCCAGACGTCCGAACACGTTTTAAGAACCGATGACAATTCAATGATAATGTAATGACCAGGTATTCTCACCAAGATCATCAGACGAAAAAATATAATTCACAAGATTTGGTGAGTTCACTGATAAAATGTCTAATTTACATTTCGAAGATTTTGTGAATTCACTGGTACGGTCTTGGTACATGTACCAAAGACCCTTTAGGTTGAGGTACGGAGACGCTGAAGACCCAAATCGACTCCCCCAACAATCTACTTTCACCAAAAGTTAGTGAAAACTTCTCATGTGGATGAATTAAACGATTAGTTTTCTTCCGTAGTTGGAAAGTTTAGAAACATGCTTTTCTCGCAATATGAAGTTAAAAATTATAAGAATATAGTCATTAGCCAAAAAATTACATCAATGTTCGAATAGCTAAACTTGAGATAACTGATATCAAGCATCCACGCATTTTTGCATTGAAGTTTAATGTTCTGGTCAATGACTTCATTATTATTATTTGTTATGTGATCTTTGTTATCATTATATGGAGAGTGAAATTTGTGTATAACTGGGATCCAAAATATAAATCTATAAATCTTAGATTTAGACAAGGAACATTGCTAATAAATCTTGAATTACTGCAAAACTCCTACCTGATTCAATTGGATTATATAGAAGATATTAAATGGTTGGGGCAGGTGTTCCTCGATGACTTTTCTTTCAATTATTGAGAGGTCGAAACATCAAGCAACTTAAACCAAGTTATCAAGATGGCTTGAAATGTAAATTGTAGTAATTCATTAGAAGATTATTCTCATTCAAACAAGTATAATAAATACACATGGAACATTCAAATATGAAAATGATCTAGGCACATTTGATACTGAGCTATCAGTAACCAATTTTCGTAAATAGCTGTAATTATTTAGTATCGAAATTTTGGAAAAATTGAATTGAAAGCTCCAAGATGCGAGTGCACTCCATTGTTGATTATGGCCTTCGCATGCTTATGGGACAGTAACTGGTAATGATTTTTTTCGACTCTTGCGTATTATTGAATTAAAAAACGAACTAAAAGAACTTGTTAAACTGAACGTTCCAATTGGACTGGAGACAGAAATTGAGTCGCCCAACAGTCGACGAAAACTGGAAATAATTTTATAACACAACGAACAGTTTAATGCAGAAACATACTGGTATCAAAACTCTGAGACACTTTCCATCCAAACCCTGGATAAATGAAAGCATTCAGGAAATAATGGAAAGCAAAAAGGCCTTCTGGCTCAGATGTAGACAACTACAGACAAAGCGAGTTCTCCAATATGGACACTAACAAGATTGAATATGAGAAGTAAGTAATCCAAACGATAACCCCAAAAGATCCTACAAACACATCAGGTCATGAGTACCAAGGTGGATACTCCCCAGCTTCATGAAAACAACGGTAGCATAACCAATAATAATCAAGAAGTTGCATACATTTTTGCCAGCACCTTACGGGAAGCATTCACACGTGAAACTCCTGGTACTTTACCTGCTATGAACCATCAACCAAGAAATTATGAAAGTCTTACTAACATCGAATTCACTCCAGAAATTAGAAATCTCAAGATCCTCTGCCTAGACACGTTTCTTATTTTGAAGGCCAAAGACTCTCAAATTTTGGGTATATCCCTGCCACGCTCACAGTCTGGGCCTCCTTCGTGACTAACTCAATAGAGGTTTGTGCGTGCAGCTCCCAATGTCCCTCCAAGTATAACTTCAAAAACAACTTTTTCAGAAACAACGATATAGGGCAATGTGTACTATGAATATTCCTGGATTATTCCTATGTGAGTATTTGATGAAATCACAAAAAAAAACAATGACTATCAAATCAAGATAAAAACGAATAAATAAATGAATTAAAGACGTGACCAGGTATGTACATGCAGACGGGAACTGCATCAAGTTGATTTTGGGTACAGAACATCAGGAAATTACAGATTATGAAGTCGCCAGAATAGAATGTAAAACGAACTAGGTCCAGAAGACCCTTGTGGTACCAGAGCGTACAGTACGAGCGTCTGTAGAAAACTGAAGCTGGGAAAAACACAAATACTATTAGCATAATATCGGAGAAAACCGACACGGAAAACAATATTTCAAAAGAACGTGTCGAACAGACTTCCTAACTGCAAACAGGGAGCAATTGGCAGTTACTACGGGCTCATGACTGGGCAGGCGCCAATGAAAGGACATATTGATAAGATGGACGGAACAATGGCGAGCTAACCTGCAGACTAGAACTAGAAACAGTATCACAACTGCGAAGCTCTGGATCGCAGAAGACAGTCAATTTTTGAGTAACCAATCGGCGAAGTAAACAATAGGCACTATGTTCAATGGGCCCAATAGCCCAAATTCGATATGGTAGAAAATATAATATTCATTTTCGATATAAGCTTCATATTATGACAAATAATCTCTCGAATTTAATCTCTTGAGAATGGTAACAATCTGTCGACGGGAAACATAGTTTTTGTCCACTTGCGCATTCGCCATTTGATCGATCAAGTAATATTTGGCGAATGAGCCCGTTCACCATTTTTAACCGACGAAACCAAAAAAACTTTTTAACAAAAAATTAAACCGACGAAAAACGGAACTGAAAAGTAAAAAATAAAATAAACATTCTTACTCTCAATAACTTAGCTCCTAAACTAATTTTGAGTCGGCGCCAAACAAGCAAATGAATTAGGTAAGGCGTAAAATGATGGCATCGAGTTGGGCGGTGACATTCTGATAATTTTTTTGAAGTAATTTGATGATCTTCGTTGATTGTTTGTACAGGGCCGACTGAAAATTAGTTACTTTCATTAGTTTAGGAGCTCAGTTATTGAGAGTAAGAAGGTTTATTTTATTTCTTACTTTTCAGTTCCGTATTTCGTCGGTTTAATTTTTTGTTAAAAAGTTTTCATTTTTCAATTTTTTGTGGCAGAAATCTACTAATTACTAACTGCTTGTTTTTTGATTACTTCCAAAATACTTACTTACCCACCTTACTTCAACTATTACCAGTGAAATAATATGATTATCTACTTTTACTATTTGTCGTAATATAAGTTATTTTTGTTGTTCTGGTTAGTTTATTTCATTACTGTGACGTAAATAAACTTAACTTGGTTTTACTAATTTATTTCACACTTAAATTTACAACTAATTTATATTACTAACTACGCCACTGTATCGCTCGATGCTATCGGCTCGCTGAGACTGAGACTGGTCTGCCCTCTTGAGTGCTGCCTATTTATCTCCGTTACAGAATTCTCGACCTTTCCAATTCTGGCGGTTGGAAACCAGCATGTTCCAGTTGTTTCCAATATTGACCGTTGTTGTCCACGGCGGCGCGACTGGATTGTTCTCGAATATCTCCGGGGATGACATCATCGTTGTCGATGGCAACGAATGAGGCGACAGGTCCGGCCTAGGTTCGTTACATTACTTTGTATATCATTCCATCCTCTCATAGAATATATTTATTCTGATAATGACACCAGCTATCTGTCATTGTCAACTACATATGTGTGCCAATTTGTGAACATTGTCAGACATATGTAGTGGACAATGACAGATAGCTGGTGTCATTATCAGAATAAATATATTCTATGAGAGGGTGGAATGATATACAAAGTAATGTAACGAACCTAATGAAAAATCAATGATTCCCTATTTTTCTACCCGTAAGGGTAGATAATTCTATTCGAAATCCAAATATGATCAACTATGAGGTATACTCTATCTGATGGAAGGAGGATCATCCAAATCGAAGATCCCAGTACAAAGTGAGTTCAGTAGCTGATAAAATCGGTTAACGGACCAGAATTCAGAGGGTGAGTGATCAATATCCTTTATTTTGCTACCCTTTGGGGTGGATTTCATTCTTTAAATCCAAATGGGACCAACTTCGAAGTACACCCTATCCACTGAAAAAAGAATTCACGGAATCGGACGTCTAGTTATGCGTCATCATACAGAAAAAAATTTGGTCTGTTAACCGATTCTATCAGGCAAAACTTTGTAGTGGATTTTTCGATTGGGATGATTCTTTTCTTATTAGATAGGGTATACCTTATAGTTAATCATATTCCAATTTGGAATGGAATAATCCACCCCTATGGGTAGAAAAATAGGGGATGTTTGATTTTTCACTTGTGAACATTGGCACACATATGTAGTTGACATTGACAGATCCTCCTACATCCGTCACAATAATTACATTCTATGACAGGATGGACTTATATTCAAAGTGATGAAATCAACTAACCAGAACTTTCAAAAAAATTTTTTTTTTATTGGTGCCCCTTTTTACCCATTTAGAGCACGCTTCAGCGTGTTTGAATCGAACTTTATAAAACGCGCGTTTTTTAAAGTTACCATGACAACATCAACAAATCGAGAAACGTGAAGTCTAAATGACAAATTTTTGATTATTGATCTTACAGGAGTACCTTGTAACGTCAAATGAAATATTACTAACAATTCGTTCATTTATATGTACTCCTCCATCCATTTGATGAACTTTTCATATTCTTTTTTATATATATCACTGGATTTTCGCGGTATTAACCGCGATTCTGCCTCACTTTTCAAAAAATCGATATTAGAATAATTCATTTTTGAGCTCTGGTGACAACAAATATTGATCTTTCATAACAAATTGCAAATGAATATCTGTTTTTCTCATTTCCATGACAACGAAAGGTATACTGATGTCACATCACGAATTCAAACTTCTTGCATTATTAGTTCTTATTTCTATTTTTTGTAGTGATAATACCAGTATATATGATTTCAAAGTGCACCAATAAAAAAAAATAACGTAAATTATTCGTGGATAACTGGTCTTAAAAAGACTTGCTCTATTTCGAGCACTCCGGCTGCGCCGTCGTGCTCGAAAAATCGCGCGTGTTTTAAAGCCCTTTTTATCCACTTATACTTTAATATACTAATATTATATAACGATAAATAGTTAAAGTAGATAATCATATTATTTAACAGTTAATAGTTGAAGTAAGCTAGGTAAGTAAGTATTTTGGAAGTGATCAGAAATTAAGTAGGTAGTAATTAGTAGATTTCCGCCACAAAAAATTGAAAAATATAAACTTTTAAACAAAAAATTAAACCGACGAAAAAATCAACTGAAAAGCAAAAACTAGATAAACCTTCTTAGTCTTAATGATAATTGAGCTCCTCAACTAATGTGAGTATCTAATTTTGAGTCGGCGCCGCGCCAAACAAACAAGCAATTGAATTAAGTAAAGCGTAAAATGATGGCAGCGAGATGCACAGCGGCGTTCTAATTACTTCTTCAGAGTGATATAATGATCTTCGATAATTGTTTTTTTGGCGCCCACTCAAAATTAGATACTCACATTAGTTTAGGAGCTCAATTATCATTAAGGTTTATTTTATTTTTGATTTTCAGTTGATTTTTTCGTCGGTTTAATTTTTTGTTAGACAGTTTTTTAGATCAGTTTTTTACAACATGTGGTTCGTGACTCTCAGGAAGGTCGCTAAGCCTTTGTCTGGGGGATTGCGGTCGAACGGAGGGAAAGGTAAAAAGCAAGGGTTGTAGGTCCTGTACTAGAATAAAAATACAATATTCAGTGAGGAGGCTGTACTGGTGTATTTTTCAATATGTTCTATTTTTGAGTTGCAAATAACCAAATCAGTTTTCAATTGGACTCTATGTCTCTTCGTAGTTTCCATGTCCATCGTTGAAGAGAACGCTAGTTCACATAGGTAGAATGTGGCGAATGGCATTAATAATTTCTAAGCTTCCAGGGTCATTTCGGGATATTTTTCTTTTCTCCTCATCCAGAAGACGTCAGTATTCTGCGAATGAAATTCCATTTCAAGCATGCATGAAATAAATATTACATTGAATTTTTCGACTATCCTATATTAATCTCGATTATTTATAAATAGTTGTTGAAATTGAAATACCCTCCAAATGAGGTGGTCATTTGAAGTAATGAGGACTAAAGGACAGGCACAGATATAAGGGGGTTTCTAGGCATTGATAGAATTTGCTGAAATTTTAGTACATTACTCCTAAAGGATATTAGATTAATTCTACGTGACCACGATGGCAATTGCATTAGTTGATACAGGGTGTAATCGAAACTTTCTATTTCTTGTCATGTAATAAGCGATTTCGATATAATAACTTCTAATGCGATTACCAAAATTATAATGCAAAATTGACATCCATGAAGGAATGTCTCCGTGGTGTTCTAGGAATTGTCTCAAGTTCAATATCTTCAACTCCAAATTTTCACCATTGTCAAGAAAACAATATCCAACTGTCTACAGTTATAGAATAAATGATGTTTCAGCCTCAAAGATTTTGCAACATACTTACTTTCAGCGAACATATCGATGCAATTGTGGTAATTGTGAAACTTTCCATTTCTTGTCATGTAATAAGCGATTTCGATATAATAACTTCTAATGCGATTACCAAAATTATAATGCAAAATTGACATCCATGAAGGAATGTCTCCGTGGTGTTCTAGGAATTGTCTCAAGTTCAATATCTTCAACTCCAAATTTTCACCATTGTCAAGAAAACAATATCCAACTGTCTACAGTTATAGAATAAATGATGTTTCAGCCTCAAAGATTTTGCAACATACTTACTTTCAGCGAACATATCGATGCAATTGTGGTAATTGCAACAAAATTGCCCGATTACTGTTTAAGAAATTGATCTAGCTTCGCTAATTTTCTCAGTCCGAAGGTATTGTACCATAAATCCATCAGAAGTGAACTGGAATATACTACAGTCATTTATTCATTTCATCGGAATGCAATAGAAACAATAGAAGCATGTTCGAAGGAAATGTCTTAAATATGTTCCACAAATGTGATGGCTATCACTACGACAGGGGGTACGATCATAATGTCTGTTTTTATTTCATTTTGAATCCCTACAATAAAAGCGCAACCGCTCAACCCTAACCATTATCAATAAATAGACTGTCCCTATTTGTTCAGAAGGATCAATTTCCATAAAGCGAGAATAGTTTTCCATCAAGAAATATCTAATCTCAGATTTGTATGAGATCTTCAGCGATAACTTTACCTCATGTGATATCAACTTCGGTGAAATCAATTAAAATTTGATATATCTTCGACGACCATGCTCCCCAGAACCCAAAAATACGATGAGATCAAATATTTATATATCTTTAGATATAAATATATATATATATATATATATATATATATATATATATATATTTAGAAGGGTAGTGTCTTGACTAGACTAGTTGACTATGAACATCAAATTTTTAAATACACTTAAAAGGATATTCCTTGGGGTTGCAGTCATGAAAAAACGGCCGATGAGGTGAAAAAAACTCTTTTTCTATTGTCAAGTTTTCGAAAAAAAAAAATATTTTCAAGACATCTGTAAAGTAAAAGAACAATGTGATAACATAGGAAACACATGATATTTGTAAAAAGAACTTACTTAGTTGAGGATAAAGTATAAAAGTTGCTGGTGCACTTAATTTTTTGGATGTTGCACAATTATAAAACCATATTACAGCATATTTGGTTTGTTACAAAGTTTCAGGTAAAAACAATTAGTTAAATAACAGAGCAAGAAATTGATGTAGTGACAGGCGATATGGTTCAGTCATCACTGACAAGTATGACTGTAAGAGAAAATGGAGTAGATATGGTGTCTCCCAAATTAAAGAAAAAAACATCTTCAACCAGGATTCGAACCCACGATCTCTAGATCTCTTGTGACACGCTCTATCAACTGAACCATTGAAGACATATGTTCCGTCTGCATATTTGTGATACCGCTTTTTCCCATAATTGAATGTTAGTTGTTAGGAAGGTAGAAAAGATCTCGAGTACCCTTCAGTGGCCATCAAGACCAATTAACCTTTCACCCTAACATCACCATCGACGTGACGATTTAAGTCGAGGTTCAGGAAGTTCATCTCCAACCATTGACAAAATTTTGACAAATATATAAATATGGAGTGGAAAATTGCGTCTGTGAAAAATACATGAAAGGAAAAATGGTGGCATTTCAGGCAAAATATTAAATTAAAGAAAAAAAAATCCTGTTTGAAGATGTTTTTTTTCTATGATTCAATAATTTGTCTGGAATGCCACAATTTTTCCTTTTGAGTGTTTGTTTTTTGTTCTTAATTTTGTTTTTGTGATTATTCATAGCTACCACAACATCAGTTCTGATTTGGTAATTGACTTCCTCTGGAAATTGTTTTAGTTTTTTCCAATAACCTCATGAAAGCTCCTCCAAATATATATACCAGGAATCAAGAACCACAATCTCCAGATATATATATATATATATATATATATATATATATATGTGAACTGCATCAGATTATTCATAGTGACACCTATAATCTGTATATACATATATATATATATATATATATATATATATATATATATATATATATATATATATATATATATATATATATATATATATATATATCTGGAGATTGTGGTTCTTGATTCCTGGTATATATATATATTTGGAGGAGCTTTCATGAGGTTATTTCTAAAAATAATTTGGAATAAAAAATAAAATTCCCGGAAAATTCCAAAAATTGGAATAATCACAAAAACAAAATTAAGAACAAAAAACAAACACTCAATAAAACCCAATCGAATGTCATAAAAAATTTAAACAAGGCAAAACAATTTCTGATGCTCAACACACAAATCATTGCCATTAAACCTGACAAAAGTAATGGAACAGTAGTCATGAATAGAACATAATATGAGTAAAAAATGGAACAACTACTAAAAGATACAACTACATAGAAAAAATTGAAATCTGACCCCACCAATAAATTCCAAAAAGGAAATAACAAACTTGTAAAAAAATTGGAGGAAAATAAGATAATTTCAGGAACAACCGAACAAAAGTTAATGATATGTGACACCCTCTAAGATTTACGGTCTGCCAAAACTCCATGAAGAGGACATTCCATTGAGACCTACAGTATCCAGTATTCAATCCCCCTTCTACAATTTGTCAAAATGTCTAACAGAAAGTATTTCGAATATAACAGGTAAGAATGAATACTATATTAAAGACTCGTTCACATTCAAAAAATTCATCGATAACCTTAACATACCAAAAAATCACATAAACATCACTTTACACAAACATGCCCAATAATTCAATCAAAAATATAATTTAAAAAAAAATTAACATTCTTAAAGATCATACCTCTATACCACTACTAGAATTCATCACTGCCCTAAATCTCACACTTACAACTAACTTTTCTCAATACAAGGATTTCTATGAACAAATAGACGGTTGTGCCATGAGCTCACCTATTTCCAGCACCATTGCTCAATTAGTCATGGAAGAGCTAGAAGAAACTGTTATAAAAAACCTCAAGTTCAAACTATAATTTTTCAAGAGATATGACGATGATTGCATTACAGCCGTTCCAGAAAACAAACTTGATGAAATTATCACAGCCTTCAACTCTTTCCATCCAAAACTATAGTTCACTTCAGAAAAAGGAAAAAATAATAGTATCAACTTCTTAGATCTCACATTGATAAGAAAAAGAGAAGAAATTATCACACAATGGTACACGAAAGATACTTGGTCAGGTAGGTATTTAAATTTCGACTGAAATCACCCAATACAACATGAAAAAGGTGTAGTAATAAGTTTGGCAGACAGAGCATAAAAGTTTAGAAAAAGCTAGAAAAGCCTTACAAAACAATAATTATCCTATAAAGTTCATAAACAAAATTATCAAACAGAGAATACACAAAGTTTATAACCCTAAACAAAACAATAAAAAATCACCCAATACAACATAAAAAAGGTGTAGTGATAAGTTTGTCAGACAGAGCAATACTACTAAGTAGTCCGGAAGTGAGATATAAATGTTTAGAAAGAGTTAGGAAAGCCTTACAAAACAATAATTATCCTATAAAGTTCATAAACAAAATTATCAAACAGAGAATACACAAAGTTTATAACCCTAACCATAACAATGAAAAAAAACACCACCTACAATAAATAATTATATTTCTCTACCATACGTTCAGAATCTATCAGAAAATGTCAAACATATACTGAATAAACATAATGTCCAAGTAATTTTCAAACCATATAACTCGTTAAAAAATATTTCACTCCCCTTAAAAGTCAAATTCCAAAAATGAAAAATTCAAATCTTATCTACAGCATTCCATGTAATAACTGTAACGAAGAATATATAGGCATGACATCACAACTATTGAACAACCGACTTAACGGCCACAAATTCATGAAAACATCAAATACAGCCTTGAATAAACACATAATCCAAGATGATCACATCCCAAATTTGAGGACACGAAGTATAAAAGAAATTATATATATAAAAAATGTCCAAATGCCTTAAACAACACAACAGATATCAGCAATTTGAACCAAACCTATTATACCCTCTTGGGATTACTTAAAACTGCCACAACACAAAACAAAACTAAAATAATACAAAATCACCAAACTTCATCACTCACAAAACAAACTTCCATCACCCCTATCCCAGAGGTATGCAAAGAAGGAATCAACTACGAACACATTGAATTGACGCATGCTCCTACCCAACAACCTACATCACTTCAACTCGACAATTCTTATTTACACACCGCCACAATAAAGAGTTCAGAAACAAAATGTCCCCAAATCATAAACAAAAACAGAAAACGGAATCTCTCATATTGAAGAATGCATTCAATGCTTCCAAGGTATGTACCATTTGGTTATATTAACTTCTTAAATGATATAATGAAAAAAAACTTACATCGAACATTATGATGATAAAACTTCCTAATACTATTATAACTAACTTTTGAGAATATGTAAAAATCAAATAAAGCCTGAAGAAGTCCACGGTCAGGGACGAAACGTTGCCATGAAGGATTTGAAATATTAGATATATCCTACCCAGAATCCAATAACCTAAGAAAGCTCCTCCAAATATATATGGACATAACACTTTTCTTTGAGGGCTTTGTCCATCAAATTCCTTCCATATATATATATATATATTATATATATATATATATATATATATAAAATAACTATGAATTTGAAATTGTAGAAAGGATATTCCTTGAGGTTGCAGTCAAAATAATGGCCTATGAGAAAAGAAAAACTCTTTCTTATTTAGTCAAGCTTTCGAAAATGTTTATTTTCATTATCAAGACAAGCTGTGGAGAAAAAAGAAAACACAATTGTGAAATACGATTTTAAACAAATCTATAGAACTTACTGAGGTGAGGTTAAGTGAAGACAGCGAACTAATCACCATTTCGTGATTGAGAAACTTTTCAAAATCATATCACTATGACCCACTACTAGTAATATATATAAAAATTAAACAATGGCACTCGCACATATTGTTTTAGATACTTAATTTAAACACTTTAAAATTTGAACAGGCACAATAATTACCACATGGTTGAAGCATGACTGAAAAAGGAAAATGGTGGCTGACAAGTAATACATGACATGAAGTGTCAAGTGTCAAATGTCATCTGTCCAAAAATGAACAGTCAAGGAGAACCATGTGTTTTGTCCACAAGACAAAAGGAATAGTACCAATCTATATGACAAAAATTGTTAAATGAGAGAAAAAATCAAAAAATACTAAGCAGTTTTTAAATTCAATTGGAATCAAGTTTCAACAAGTAATTGTAAATGACACTAAGGTTGGAAATATCAGATCGTTTATTCATGCTGTTTGGTTCATTTTTTATGAAAACCATTTCTAGGAAATTCCTTTTGTGGAAGGGTTGTTAAAATTACTAAAATGATTAGAATTTATATTATGTTCAGCTAATGCACAACTGTTTTTTTTTATTTTGCAATCACATTGTCAAAAGTGATAAAGGGAACGTGACAGTTATAATGCATAAACAAGATTACCATGACAAAAGTTTGGATCTATTAGAAGATCAGAAATATTATGAAAAAATACCACGTAATCCTGTCAGCACTCTGCAACAGAATGCTAACAAATTAGTATCAGACCTATTGAAAAAAGATTTCATCGATTCAACCACAGCTAAAAAATTGAATATTTATAACTTCATAGCCCCTAGATTCTATGCTCTACCGAAAATACATAAACCCACTCTAGCTATGAGACCTATTGTTTCCTCAGTCAATGCTCCTAATAGTCACTTAGCTAAATATTTAACTTCATTTCTAACTAATGCTTATGACATAGACAATGAATATTATATAAAAGATTCTTTTGATTTCAGCATTTTCATCAATAATTACGAACTTCCTGAAAATTACATCATAATCAGTTTTGACGTTGTTTCTCTTTTTACAAACCTTCCGTTTGAAGTTATTAGAGCTAGTTTATCCAATAAATGGAATATTATAAAGAACCATTGTGAATTATCCTGGAGTGCATTCATTGACATACTTGAATTCATTTTTGAGTCTAATTTTTTAAATTTTAATGACACGTATTATAAACAAATTTTTGGTACCCCCATGGGTTCTACTATTTCCCCAATATTAGTTAACTATGTGTTAGATGATCTAGTGAAAGATGTATTAACCCTCATTCCTTTCAACGTTCCTTTTGTTAAAAGATATGTGGATGATTTGATCCTCTCTGTACCTTATGACAAAGTAGATGAAGCTTTATTCTACTTCAACAGCTACGACATCAATTTACAATTTACCTCTGAGGTAGAAGTCAACCGAAGCATTCCTTATTTAGATATGAGAGTATGTAGAGGGTTGGACAATATTCTTCGCACAAAATGGTATAGGAAACCAATATGTTCTAATAGATTCATAAGTTTCCATTCCTATCATGCTCCAAACATGAAAACAAACCTGGTGAAAGGTATGAAAAACAGAGTAGTGTGTTTATCACATCCTATTTTTCAAAAGGAATGTTTAAATGAACTTAAAACAATTCTAAAAGAAAACTCATATCCAATCAAATTTATTAATAAATTACTATTCAGTACTGATCGTCAACCTAGTGTTACTACTATTGAATCTGGAAATACAATTATAAATTTAGACCTTGTAACATTAAATCCTCCAAGAATAAATTCAAGTCCACAACCTCAACCAATAGAACCTTATATTTACAAAACATTACCATATGTAAGAGAACTAACCTCTAAACTGACAAATGTGTTTAAACTAGATAAACTACGCATTGCCAACAAAAACATTAAAACTATTGCAAGCCTTTACACTAGAACTAAAGCCCCGTTAACGATATATGAGAAATCAAATGTCATATATAGTATTCCTTGCCTAAATTGTGATAAAATATATATCGGGCAGACCGGTAGGAATTTAACAGGTCGCATAGCATCTCATAAGAGTGATTGCAAAATAAAAAAAAACAGTTGTGCATTAGCTGAACATAATATAAATTCTAATCATTTTAGTAATTTTAACAACCCTTCCATTTTAGCAGTAGAGAATAACTTCCACAAAAGGAATTTCCTAGAAATGGTTTTCATAAAAAATGAACCAAACAGCATGAATAAACGATCTGATATTTCCAACCTTAGTGTCATTTACAATTACTTGTTGAAACTTGATTCCAATTGAATTTAAAAACTGCTTAGTATTTTTTGATTTTTTCTCTCATTTAACAATTTTTGTCATATAGATTGGTACTATTCCTTTGTCTTGTGGACAAAACACATGGTTCTCCCTTGACTGTTCATTTTGGACAGATGACATTTGACACTTGACACTTCATGTCATGTATTACTTGTCAGCCACCATTTTCCTTTTTCAGTCATGCTTCAACCATGTGGTAATTATTGTGCCTGTTCAAATTTTAAAGTGTTTAAATTAAGTATCTAAAACAATATGTGCGAGTGCCATTGTTTAATTTTTATATATATTACTAGTAGTGGGTCATAGTGATATGATTTTGAAAAGTTCCTCAATCACGAAATGGTGATTAGTTCGCTGTCTTCACTTAACCTCACCTTAGTAAGTTCTATAGATTTGTTTAAAATCTATTTATTTTTTTTCTTTATCCCTTTTTCTTTTTTAAAAAAAATTTTTTTTTTTTGCAACTCAAGGAATATCCTTTCTACAAAGTTTATTTCAAATTCATAGTTATTTTCAACTAGTCCAGTCACGAGACTACCCTTCTTCTATATATATATATATATATATATATATATATATATATATATATATATATATATATATATATATAACGAAATTTGTCAACACAGTTGTGAACACATTTTTCAACCGAATGGAACGAAATTAAGCATAAAAATAATTTCCATCAATGCCACGGATAAGTTCGAAGATGGGCCAATCCAAATCAGTCTGGTACTTTCAGAATGGCCGCTATTGATAGATTTAAAAAAATATCTGACTTTAATTTCCATACCAATATAGGTTTTTTGGTAGAACTTCATGGGCTCCACAACTTTTATTGGAGAAATCTTTCTCTAAGATATGCACCCAAATAAAATATCGCTGTGAGTTATCATTGATGAGAATTAGTAATTTTTGTTCACCGTGTATGTTCCTCTCATTTAAGATTGATTTGCTCTCGTTAATCAGATATTATTTGAGTTCTCATCCGCCGACAAAAGGAGCATCATTTTATTTCAACATTCCTTGATTTCAAAGTTAATCTGTATAAATAAATATTAGTAATTTACTATATTTTTTATCTTTTCATTAAGATTGAAAGCCAAGTAAGTACTGTCTATATCCTTGTGTGCTGAGTATACTTCTCTCTTTTGATTTGAGTCAGATCACATAAAAATATCACTAAACATTTCGATTGTAAAGTTTAAGGTGTATACACAAATGGAAAGGATGTTTTTCTTTCCAATGAAAATTTTCCATTTTTTCAGAATCAATAAATACATTCCGAAATCTACCTTTCCGACTGGCCGCGCGATCGGTTGTTCAACCTTGATTTCATTTTGTTCTGTTGTAACATCATCATCATAACCAACCGGAGTTTAACGTATGTTAAACATTGTATGAAATTGAAATATGAGAATGAGACGCGCATTACGAGTTTACGAGTTCCATCACATTAATTCCGAGTAGTAAATTGAAATTCCCCAGTAGCTCAATTGGCAAAAGTGCATCGGTCATAAAACACAGGACACGAAATAGAACTCGTTAGAATGTATATACAGATTAAATTGCTACACGTATCCTCGAGCGTAACTATGTGTTACTACTCTATCAAAAGGAATTCTAGAAATAAAACTTGGTTGGCATCTCCATTTCAGTTAGTTGCGCTAATCCAAAAATCCCTCCTCTGAAAATGTAGTACCGGGTTATTCAATATAAATTACCCACCCCTCATCAGCGTTATTATTGTCTATAGAAAAAAAAGTTAAATGTAAAAGTTGTGTGGTTATGACTGAATTTTGATAAAATGCTATCAATAAAAAAGTTAATTTAAAAATAAAAAATCCGACTGCGTAAAAAGTGAACTTCAAAAAAGATGACCAGAAAATATTGTCGAAAAATTATGTTTTGAGAGGTTAACTATCGAACTTAATACTATAAACAATCTCACGCAGTCGAAGGCATCTTCTTTAATTTGAAAAAGAGATTGTTTACAGTATTAAGTTTAATAGTTAACCTCTTAAAATATTATTTTCTGACAATATTCCCAAAATTCTGTTTTTTTCAAGGGACTTGATAGCTATAATAATCTGCTAGGAGAGATCAAAAGTTTAACATCTTCAACATCGTTCAAGACAAAGTTGAAATCATATTTTCTTAATCAATAAAAGCCTAGTAGCCACTTCCTCATTTTGTTTGTTTCGATTTAATGTTTGGTTAGGACAGGTATACAAATGTTTTAGTATGTTCAAAGTATTTTGTGTATTCATTAAATATTTCTTTGAATTTGTATGGGAGTATAGATGTATGGTGTGCAAATAGGTGTAGTAGTTGTGTATATGTATGTGTATATGTGTTGTATATATATTTTTATTTTTGAAACTTAGTCTATATTAACCTAAAAGCATGCTATATATCGTTCTCATTGCAATGACTTGAAAATGTAGATTAGTAAATGGACTAAATAAAGGATTTATATATATATATATATATATATATATATATATATATATATATATATATATATATATATATATATATACAGGGTGTCCCTGGACTTCCTCTTTTCCTCCCGGGAATGTAAAGATGGGGGTCAAAATATCACCAATTCTTCATATAACTTTTGTTCCTAAAAGCCTTCGTTACGGGCCCCTCAAAATTACAAAATGAAAAATGTTTTTCTTTGATAACTTTCAAAGTGAATATTCAAAATTATCTTAATTCTGGTGATTGACTGAACAAATGAACTCCTCCGATGAACTTTCATGCAGGAGTCAGTTGTTCTGCTACAAAGTCAGGAACGGACTACCCCCGATGGTCCACACCCCAAAACTTTGAAATGACAGATAATTTTTCAATAGTTTTCAACAAAATAAGGTTACGTAGACAATTTTCTGAATAAAAGTACTCGTGTGGAAAGTCGATCGAAGCAAGGAATAAAAATGCAATTTTACTCGACGACATCAAACCCGATCGTCCACCATTATTTGAAATGAAAAATGTTCACATTAGAAATACTAATGCTAACGTTAATTCAACAACATTTATAATAGGGATAATACAAAATATGCTAAAATAAAGTCGTAAACAAAAAGTACAGCACCTAGTTGAAAGTTTCATTCACAATGTAGATATTTTTTCAAATGAAATATCAAGTTATGCAGATTCGTGGTGTTTTTGAACTAACAAGCTACTCCACTATGAAATATCGAATTCAGTCCATATTTTGTATGTACGCGTGGAATAAGCAGGTTTCGTGTTGTGTTATCTGAATCTCATGAAACTCAACATTTGGATGTTGCAAATTCGTATTCACAGCATTAATGTTGAGGGGTTTCACTGATAAGTATAATTTAATGGGAGAAAATCTCTAACCCGAATATAAATTCAGCTGAAAAAACGCACATCGGAAGACATAACTAATAAAAAGCAAACGAAGAAACTACAAAAACGACTGCACATGAATAGGTGAAAAATATCCGGTGAATAAATTTATGTTCCATTCCTTCCACAGATGTTGACAAAAACACCTTGTAGAAAAAAATAAAATTAGTGTGGATAAAAAATGACAACTGGAATGCGATTTTGTTTTGTTGAGTGATGCGTTGTCATTGTATTGTCAATATTCTAATAGGACAGTTTGAAGAGTTTTGATATGGCCGAACAGTTTACATTCAACGAATATGCAGATATGCATGCATTGTATGGACGAGCATTTGGTAATGCTGCAGAAGCCCGTCGTCTGTATGCCGAGCATTTTCCCAATCGAACGTTACCGGCAAAAGAAACGTTCGAGCGTGTCGATCGCAGCTTGAGGGAGACAGGTATGTCTAATGGATAATTAATTGGAGCCTGTTGTTTTATTTCGATATCATTGTAGGTTCAGTTTTTCCAAAACGAGGTGGGGAGGGCGCTCCTAGGGCTGTGCGTACCGTTGTATTGGAGGAAAATATTTTGGAAGATGTCGCTGATGATCCTTCAATGAGCATCAGAAACCAAGTCCACTATTCATAGAATAATTAGGGAACAACTGCTCTACCCATATCACATCCAGAAGGTACATGCCATGACACCTGAATATTTTCCAGCACGACTGGAATATGCCAATTGGTTCCTGCATAAGCAAAGAGAGAATATGACTTCTATTGCTCGAGTTTTCTTCACTGATGAAGCAGGTTTCAGTAGAGATGGAGTAATCAACTCTCGTAATCTCCACATATGGGCCGAAGAAAATCCCCATGGCATATTGCAAACCAAACACCGACGGAAATTCAACGTGAATGTTTGGGCTGGTATCATAGGAAACCATCTTATAGGACCATTCGTTCTACATGACCGATTGAATAGAGAACGTTATTTGGAGTTCATTCAGAACGATTTGAATGGACTTTTGGAACATGTTCCATTGCAAACCCGAAGAGATATGTGGTTTATGCATGATGGCACTCCTCCTCATTTCAGTTTGATTGTGCGGGACCATCTGAACCAGATTTTCCCCAATACATGGATTGGTAGAGGTGGGCCATATTCATGGCCACCGCGGTCTCCGGATTTAAATCCATTGGATTTCTTCCTGTGGGGGCATCTAAAAAGCCTCGTTTACGCTACACCTATTCACACCAGAGATGCCTTGTTGAATAGAATTACATTACATTGTGAAGCCATACGAAACGACCCTGGTATGTTATTTCAAGTGCAGAGAGGGTGTTTGCGCCGACTAAGTAAATGTATTGAGAGAGACGGGGGTCATATCGAGCATATTTCATGGCGGATTTTGCATTTCTTTTTGCTCTTGAGGCTTGCGATTATTTACACCATGAGTTTTGTAAGGTAAACGTGTTTGCATGATAAAAATTCGTTATGAACATTGTACCTATCATTTTTATTTTCATTACAAATTAATCTTTTCGAATAATGGTGGACATCTCAGGTTGGATGTCGTCGAACAAAAATGCATTTTTATCAAAAATCGTTACCCCGATCGATTTTCCACACGAATACTTTTATTCAGAAAATTGTCCAGGTGACCTTGTTTTGTTAAAACATATTGACAAATCCCAGTCATTTCAAAGTTTTGGGGTGTGGACCACCGGGAGTAGTCCGTTCCTGACTGTGTAGCGAAACAACTGACTCCTGCATGAAAGCTCATCGAAGGAATTCATTTGTTTAGCCAATCACCAAAATTTAAATGATTTTAAATATTCACTTTGAAAGTTATCAAAGAAAAAAAAATCATTTTGTAACTTTGAGGGCCCGTAACTTGGTAACGAAGGCTTTTAGGAACAAAAGTTATATGAAGTACTGGTGATATTTTGATCCCATCCATACTTTCACGAGAGGAAAAGAGGAAGTCCAGGGACACCCTGTATATATATTTTCTGATCATCTTGTTTCCATCTTTTTTAAAGTTAACTTTCTACGCAGTCGGGTTTATTTATTTTAAAATTAACTTTTTTATTTTACACTTTCTAGTTAGGATTTTTCACAATAAGGCGTCTGGTTGTCGCCATATTGAATTTTTGTCACAATATGGAATTCTGATTATTACTGTCATGTCTTTATTCACAATATGGCGTCTGGTTATCGCCATATTGACACTCGCAAGATTAATACAACTCGATTGACGTAAGAATCATCAAAATCGGCCCATGGAATGTTTTTTCCCCCTGATTTCAAAAATATACCATATGTTACCCCTATCTTGTACCGTTTTTGAGTTATTAAACGTCGAATAAGTTAGAGTAGTTGTTACTACCTATCTTATGAAACTTAACATTTTTTGAGTAAGCTATGAAAATGACAACTATATTATGTTTGTTCAATGACATTTCTTCAATGGAATAATCAACATGGTTCAAAGTGAGGAAGAAAAAGTTCAAATATTCAAACAAAAATCGATAACAAAGATTTATTTAGGAAATTTAAATAACATGACAACTCATAAAAGATGTTCAATGTGTCCATCATTATTGTCAATGCATAATTAATAACGTCTTCTTATATTTATAAGTGCATTGAACATCTATTCATTATTGACATCAAGATTCTCTATTTCAAGTCGAATCGTGTCTTTAATGGGTTGAATAGTATTATTATTATTATTATCAATGTCTTTTAGAAATCCCCTGAAAAATGAACATATAGATGTCATGTCCGGACCGTTAGGTAGTCATTCAATACTTCCATTTTGGGAATACATTATTCAAATGTCCTTGGACGAGTAGGACACTATTCCCCTCCTTGCATCCAAATCATACTGGCAAGCTCGGCTTCCCAAAAATTCTGTAAAAGAATATTTTCTTATTCTGGGAATAGTATTTCTTGATAGGTAACTCCTGTTAATATATAATCATGAAACATAGGGACAACAATTTTATTTCTAATTATTTCGCACCAAACGCTAACAGTTTTTCTTCCTGTTTTCTTCATTTGTTTTACCAATCTTTTTCTGTTTTACTTTTTTTCCCACGACCTTCAATTTCTTCTATTGAAATTTCCTGCCGTAGAAAAGGATGACTCATCAGTCCATAATATTTCAATTGAATAATCGAGATCTTCATTCAAATTTTGAATCATCTGTTGGCAAAATTCCAGCGTTTTTACACGCTTTATATTAGCTTCACTTGTATGTTTGTAACCGTATGTTTGTTTGTAACCGACTCCTTTGGGCGCGATTTTGACCCACTTTCAGATGTACGAATTATTCGAAATTTGGCAGGTGTACATAATTCCGGTGACAATGCATTAAAAAAATTTTGTTTGAAAAAAAAAACAAAATGGCGGCTCCAATATGGCGTACGAGTTTCGTGATTATGATCCGATTCGCTTCAAAATTGGTATCTGAGGGTTTTCGTGGTCAGAGATTATGATTCTTCTGTCAAAACTGGAAAATTCAAGATGGCGGATCCAAAATGGTAGACGAGTTTTGTGATTATGATCCGATTCTATTCAAAATTGGAGAATAATAGTCAAAAAAATTAAATAATAATAATAATAATACCGGTGACAATGCATTAAAAAAATTTTGTTTGAAAAAAAAAACAAAATGGCGGCTCCAATATGGCGTACGAGTTTCGTGATTATGATCCGATTCGCTTCAAAATTGGTATCTGAGGGTTTTCGTGGTCAGAGATTATGATTCTTTTGTCAACACTGAAAAATTCAAGATGGCGGATCCAAAATGGTAGACGAGTTTTGTGATTATGATCCGATTCTATTCAAAATTGGTATGTGTGGGTTTTTGGGGTCCAATATTATGATTCTCTTGTAAAAATTGGAAAATTTTAGATGGCGGCTTTAAAATGGCGGACGAGTTTTGTGATTATGGTCCAATTCTATTCAAAATTGGTATGTGGGATTTTTTGGGGTCGGAGATTATGATTATTTTGTCAAAATTGAAGGATTCAAGATGGCGGCTCCAAAATGGTGGACGAGTTTCGTATTATGATCCGATTCAATTCAAAATTTAAAATTGAATAATAATAATAATAGTTTGAAAAACTAAAAAACACGCTTTTATAGAAAACAAAACTAAAATGTTGAAAATAAATGATAGTTTGAAAACTAAAGAACACGCTTTGATAGAAAACTACACTGAAAAGTAGAAAATAATTCTAAATGAGTTTGAAATAAGAATACAGTGATTAACAACAAATTCATTTCATCGTAAGAAAGCGTTGGGTGCTTTTTAAGATATTTTCATAGTGATTCTACTTTTACCAATATCTGTCCATGAAATATTAACAACAATTGACATCAAGCACCCCACGCTTTTTTACGATGAAGTGAATTTGTTGTTAATCACTGTATTCTTATTTCAATCTCATTTAAAATTATTTTCTACTTTTTAGTTTAGTTTTCTATTAAAGCGTGTTCTTTAGCTTTTAAACTATTATTCATTTTCAACTTTTTAGTTTTGTTCTCTATTAAAGCGTGATTTTTAGTTTTTTAAACTATTATTATTATTACACGCTTTATATTAGCTTCACTTGTATGTTTGTAACCGTATGTTTGTTTGTAACCGACTCCTTTGGGCGCGATTTTGACCCACTTCCAGACGTGCGAATGATTTGAAATTTGGCAGGTGTAAATAATACCGGTGACAATGCATTAAGAAATTTTTGTTTGAAAAAAAACAAAATGGCGGCTTCAATATGGCGTACGAGTTCCGTGATTATGGTCCGATCCGCTTCAAACTTGGTATCTGAGGGTTTTCGTGGTCAGAGATTATGATTCTTTTGTCAACACTGAAAAATTCAAGATGGCGGATCCAAAATGGTAGACGAGTTTTGTGATTATGATCCGATTCTATTCAAAATTGGAGTAAGGGTTTAATAAGGTCGAATAATAATTATTATTTTGTAAAAATTGGAAAATTTTAGATGGCGGCTTTAAAATGGCGGACGAGTTTTGTGATTATGGTCCAATTTTATTCAAAATTGGTATGTGGGATTTTTTGGGGTCGGAGATTATGATTATTTTGTCAAAATTGAAGGATTCAAGATGGCGGCTCCAAAATGGCGGACGAGTTTCGTGATTATGATCCGATTCTATTCAAAATTTGAGAATAATAGTTAAAAAAATTGAATAATAATAATAATAGTTTGAAAAACTTAAAAATACGCTTTTATAGAAAACAAAACTAAAATGTTGAAAATAAATGATAGTTTGAAAACTAAAGAACACGCTTTGATAGAAAACTACACTGAAAAGTAGAAAATAATTCCAAAATGGTAGACGAGTTTTGTGATTATGATCCGATTCTATTCAAAATTGGTATGTGGGGGTTTTTGGGGTCCAATATTATGATTCTTTTGTAAAAATTGAAAAATTCTAGATGGCGGCTCCAAAATTTCGGACGAGTTTTGTGATTATGTTCCAATTCTATTCAAAATTGGTATGTGGGGGTTTTCTGGGGTCGGAGATTATTATTATTTTGTCAAAAATTGAAGGATTCAAGATGGCGGCTCTAAAATGGCGGACGAGTTTTGTGATTATGGTCAGATTCTATTCAAAATTGGAGAATAATAGTTATAAAAATTAAATAACAATAATAATAGTTTGAAAAACTAAAAAACACGCTTTAATAGAAAACAAAACTAAAATGTTGAAAATAAATGATAGTTTGAAAACTAAAGAACAAGCTTTAATAGAAAACTAAACTAAAATGTAGAAATTAATTCTAAATGAGTTTAAAATAAGAATACAGTGATTAACAACAAATTCATTTCATCGTAAAAAAGCGTATGGTGCTTTTTAAGATATTTCCATAATGATTCAACTTTTACCAATATCTGTCCATGAAATATTAACAACAATTGACATCAAGCACCCCACGCTTTTTCAAGATGAAATAAATTTGTTGTTAATCACTGTATTCTTGTTTCAAAGTCATTCAAAATTATTTTCTACTTTTGAGTTTAGTTTTCTATTAAAGCGTGTTCTTTAGTTTGTAAACTATCATTTATTCTCGTTTAGAGTCTCTTTTAAAACTTGTAGGTACAGGCAAAATTTTATTTGGCTTGTAGTTGTTCTTTTTCAAAGTACGTTGGATTTTGGAAAAACTTTCACTTAATTGAACGGCTTCATTTTTTAACTACATTCAGAATTTTCCAAAATACAATGTTTAAAAAAAGTCTATTCGCGAATTAATATTGATAGGCTTACCTTCGAAATGAAGCAGTATATCTAGCTTTGGCGAAAGTAGTCCCATTGTTACTCGAAGTGGATGTTGTAGAATTTGAAGGGGGTGGGCGGGGAAGGATCTCGAAGTCTTATCCACAAAATAAAACAGTGTTTTTCAAGAAACTGGATGCATTTCGGGTGCTCAAGTACGCATCTTCATCAGAACATTAATATTACATGGCTAAAAACAATGTTTGATAATCCTACATGGGAACAATGAAAAAACTAACTTTATAGTATGGTTAACCTTGAAAAATAGAATGAAAAGTTGTTAAATCAGTAGTGAGAACCCAATGGTGAGGGTGTTTTTTCCTTTTTTCTTTTTTCGGATAAACATTTTGTCATTTGGATAAGGTAACATCCTTAAGCATAAATTTATAACAATTTATGGTAACGTGAAATTACGTGCCATCAAAATGGAAACAGTGAAAATATTAGAATGACAGGGAGATGCCGTACCGACATCAGGTTGCGACTTAGTGAATTAGATCGAATTTAGAAAACTGTAGAAAAACTGTAAATAATTGTGTATATGTGAACTTTGCGACTAGTTAAGTAGTTATATCAACAATAGATGTCGTTATGTTACTGAAATATATTTGTAAACGCCATTTTTTGGCAAGGATGTGAGAAGGGTCGGAAAAACTAAAAAAATTATAAAAAAATTGATAGATTATCTGTAGTGTAGTTAGGAGTCTTCAGTAAATCTATGATAGAAATTTGAAAAAATTGATACAATCAAATTCAATTTGTTCGTAACACAATTCGATCCAAGTGAATTTTTTGCTTTTTGAATTTCCAAGATCTCAAGAATATTTAATTTCGAACCTTCAGGACAAAAATGGATTAGATCTACAATTGTGAATGGAGAAGTTTGAGTGTCCTGATTGTAGTAAGTGGTTAACAAAGGGAGATTGTGTGTTACAAATGTCTATATCCCGGTATTTGTTGAATAAGTTGGTATGTTCCCTCAGTCTCTCTGAAAATTTTCGACCAGTTTGACCTATATAAACTACTGGACACTCTGGGCAATTTAACCTATATACACCTGATTTCTCATAACTGTCCCACTTGTCTGTTGAATTGAGTAAGCTTTTACTTGAGTTGTTAGAGGTTTTGTAGCATATATGAATAGATTCTGTGGATAACTGTTTTCCTATGGAATCATATTTGGGCCTTAGAAAGGGAAGAGAGCAATATAATCTTGGGTTTTTTTATTTATGAGGAGTTGTTGGTTGAGATGTTTATTCATGTGTTGGCGGTAAATTTTGTTAGTTAAGTGTGGTGGGTAACCATTAGTGAGTGCTATGTGTTGAATGATGCCAGTTCTTTGAGGAAATTTGCAGTTGACACTGGTAAACTGAAAAGTATGTGATATAAATTATGGAACGAAGCTAGTTTTTGGTTGTGAAGGTGGTTCGATGAATAGGGTATAATCGTATCTTCAGCTGTGGGTTTTCTATACACATCAAATTCAATGTGGTTGTTCTTTTTTATAAGAAGTAGATCGAGAAATGGTAAGGAACCTCCAATTCAATGGAATCGTGTAGATTGTTGATGTGTTCAAAAAATTCTGTTAATTGGGGATTAGATGCTGTTCTTCCTGGTTCTCTTGAACTACGCGCTTTTTTCTACTGAAATTGAAGTTATGATTCACTTTTTTTTAATGTATGTTCTGACGGTGTTGGACGATTTGGATACAACTCCCTACATGCACTTTTTGCTGCACGTTTATTTTCGTTGTTTTGTATATAACAAGTATATATTTGAAGTTTTTCTACCTCATTGTAAACCATTTTGATTATTCCTTTAAAGAAATGTCACTTAACAAGCACAGTACAGTTTGAAAATATAACTTTCATAGGATAGGTATTTACAGTAACACTAGTCTAAGTTATTCGACATTTAATAACTGAAAAACGGTATAAGATATGGTATATTTTTGAAATCAAGAAAAAAATATCATTTCAAAAATTCAATAATATACAGGGTATCCCATTTGAAAAATAATTTATTTTGGATTTCCTGAAATCTGCACCCTACTTTATTTTATCGAAATTCTGTCATAACCACACAACTTTTACATTGAACTTTCTTTCTATAGGCAATAATAACGATGATAAGGGATGGGTAATTTATAGTGAATAACCCGGTACATTTAGACTTCTTTCAAAGTCAAGGTTTTATGAAATTTCACTTGTACGCAGATACTTATCAAGAAAATCTAAGAAGAGTTAGATAGTTTATTCGTCAGTTGAGCACAATAGGTTACATGAAAAGTATATTCAACTTTGACTAGAAGATTGAAGCTAGATGTTGAAAAATAAAATAAATAAATGATTAGGAGAGGGGTCTCAAGTGATGTACACTGCATGCCAGAAGCGATAGAACAACAGACATTACCTCATTTCTGAAAAGTAATATTAGGTGGTAGGCTAGGGTAGAAATATCTTCGGATTCGTAATCAGAACAATAAACTTGTTAAATGTCCATCGTGGCTTTAGTCGGGGATGTAGTTGTTTTCTGTTAAATTTTACAAAAAATAACTTTTATCTTACATTTTTTAATTTTCAAAACAATCTTTCTATTCGATATTTAGTCGAGAATGTTTCGCTTTTCAACAAACTAACCTTTTTACAAAACATTTCTGAAAAGTCTAAATTTTTGTCACGTTTCATGGAAATATCCATACATCTCGCGTTATTATTGAAAATAATTTCCAAATCAATACATCTGTGAATGATGTTTATGTAGCAAACCCACTTTTTCTGATCATTTGTACAGTATACAGTTCCGACTGAAGCGAAGTGTGAGCGTCACAAAAATATAATATCTAAATTTTGGGTGTGTAACTATAACGTAGGGTATTAAAATGTATCAAATGGGATAATTACCTTTGTAATTATAAAATATCGATCAACGTTAATAGGTTATATACTTTAAAAACAAAATATCATAAAATTATCAATTTATTACATTTTATAATCAAAACTACTACCAACTCCTTGAGGTAATCAATCTTAATAACTATTATTGTAAGATTCATTAGGGTCCTGCAACAGTGGAGCGGTGTTCCATATCTCTATCTAGGAAACAGATAGGAATCTATATTTCTATAATATTAACTTATTGCTCGAGCTCGACAAAATAAAAAAATTGTCGGTCACACAGGTTGTTCAATTTTTTCTGGGCGGATCCCAACTGTGTTTTTTTAAATGGCAACCTATATTTTTTATCGCTATTTCGGTTTCTACATAAGAAATAAAAGATACTTTATGTTTATATCTTTATATCTTCACTTCGAAAATATTGACGGTTTTCGAGATTTCTAGCATGACAAGTTTTTTTTTCCAATATTCGTCACTCAGAATATTTGAAATTATAAAATTGTGCCAAGTCCAATTGAAATTTGTTTTTTGTCAAATATTCTACATTGGTAACTCTCTCAAACGATATATCTGAAATCGACCTGTGATATACAGGGTATGAAAAACAGCTCGCCACATATTGTAAATACAAATTTGCAGATTCTTCCTTATTTTAAATGGAACACCCTGTATATCATCGATCCATAAGAAGCGCCAACAAAGGCTCTACAAATTTCATCAAGTATTCCCCATGGTAAAGTTCACTAGTTTTTCTTAAAACAGCTATTTTTTTCGAAAAATGCCAAATATTCATATTTCTTCGCTAATCTCAATGAACGACTTTTTTCAAAGCAAAATCCATTCGACGACTGATAGAATATACAAAAGATATATTGTTTCAATTATTTACATTATAAAGTGTCCTATAGTTTTTCTTGATTATTATTTTTTTTTTCGAAAAATGACAATTATATTTATTTTATCGCCATAATATTAATGATTTTTTCACTGTGAAATCCATATTTGACGGCTGTGATTGAGATTATGTTATGTTTGTAACACATTTATTATCTGTTGCTAGATAAACAAGTTGTGAATTACACCACAAAATGTACGTTCTTGAATATTTACAATAATTTCAATAATCTCGAAATGTGTGCCATATTTCAGCGAATAAAATATTTATTGGAAATCAAGTAGTCTGGCAAATGACAAATCAAAATATTTGCCTGCAAATAAGTATTGAAATCTTTAGTGAATCGTGAAGTTGAACTTTCGATATAATTTCATCAGTATGTTGTTTTCAAAAAGTGATCTGATTGATATGATTTTTATATTAGGTGAATCAGACAGAAATTGTTCATTGGTTAGTAGAATTTATTCTCAACGGTATGCAGATAGAAAGCATCCAGATGAAAGATCATTATTGCGCTCCTGCTCACTATTCGACAGGAGTGAGAGATCATTTGAATGAAGTATTTCCCAATAAATGGATAGGACGGAATGGGCCTGTCAGGTAGCCCGCTAGATCACCAGATTTAACAAAACTGGATTTTTTCTTATGGGGATACATGAAAAATATGGTTTTCGTCGAGCCACCAACTTCTTCCGAAAATATGCGACTTAGAATAACGAATGCTTTTCGCAGCATTACACCAGCTGTTTTGCGCAGGGTAGAACAGTCTTTCAAACATAGACTTCAGCTCTGCATTCAAGAAAATGGAAGACATGTTGAACATATTTCATAAAAGTTTCATTATCAACCTTCATTAAACTTTCCCTCTTGTAGTTTGCCAGTTGACACTTTAAATATCTAGAACTTAAGATCTGACTTTAATTCATGAATATACACCATAACATGAGAAACAAATTATTGGTAATATTCAATACGTTTTTTCATTTAATCGTGTTTGGTTTGATATTGCACGATTTATGTGCAAAATTCTGCATCCAATGAAAAAAATAATTTTTCATTTAGAAAAATGTGATACATTTATTTCATAAAAAAATATTTGATTGGACACCTTGTAATGTACATAATTGAAACAAAATATCTCCCGTATATTCTTATCAGTCGCCAAATAGATTTCGCTTTGAAAAAAGTCGTTCATTCAGATTATAGCGAAGAAATATGAATACTTGCCATTTTTCGAAAAAAATATCTGTTTTAAGAAAAACTAGTGAACTTAACCATAGGGAATACTTGATGACATTTGTAGAGCCTTTGTTGACGCTTCTTATGGATCCATAATATACAGGAGGCCATTCAAAATAAGGAAGATTCTGCAAATTTTTATTTACAATGTGTGGCAATCTGTTTTTCATACCCTGTATATCACAGGTCGATTTCAGATATATCGTCTGAGAGAGTTACCAATGTAGAATATTTGAGCAAAAAAATTTCTATTGGACTAGGCACGGAAAAATTTGCCAAAGTTCTGCAATCTTTCGAAGTTTTGAAAAATAGCAATTTACATCCTCTGATATATTTGCAACCATTCGAACAAAATGGAAATCTTGGTTTTATCGAAAAAAAAATTGTTGTTGGTCCCAATTTTTTCGATGTAAATTCCAATAGTTCTGCAAACTCGAAAAAATAACTAAAATAATGTTTTTGACAAGAGTTTTAAATTGCAACCTCGAAAGTTCTGCAAACTCGAAAGTTCTGCAAACTTTCGAAGTTTTGAAAAATAGCAATATACATCCTCTGATAAACTTGCAACCATTCAAACAAAATGGGAATCTTTGTTTAATCCAAAAAAAATTGTTGTTGCTTCTAATTTTTCGATGAAAATTCCAAAAGTTCTGCAAACTCGAAAAAATAACTAAAATAATGTTTTTGACAAGAGTTTTAAATTGCAACCTCTTGCGTCAAACGGAAAATATATTTTTTCATTAAATTGATTATTTTATTAAAATATGTATCGGAATTATTACAACAGTTTCAAATAATGGTTGCAAGTGGAGATATCCTGACGTACAATGTTTTCATTAATTTTAAACCTCGTCTGCAACACGGAAATGAGGGTAAAATCAAAAGAAAAATATTTTCGTATCAGTACTGAAAAAAGTTTTGCGAATCGGGCAGACAACTCATTTTACCAATTGGTGGAAGTATAATAATTTGCCAACTATGTTACAATGCGGAACATTAGGAATTCAAAAGAATATATTTTCGCAACACCTGAATAATAAAGATTTTGATATGCCTAATAAATGACATTCATTGTGTTACCAAGTTAACTATCGACCAAGAAGAAGCTCGTCAACGGTAGGTGAAAGCATTCAATGTTGAAAGACTAACGTTCTCGATATGAATTCAAAACATCATATTACAATTAGGAATTTGAATTAAAAATACTCTGAGTACGTTTGATAGAGGATCGAGAATCTCTCGACACATTTTCATAATTTTCTTGATTAAAAAAAAAATTGTGGAAATATTTAGATCTAGAAAACGCTCGTAGAGTTGTACATTAGCACGATTAAAGTACAACTGTGTTACGTCACAGTGTTTTGTTTACGGAGTAATGAATGCACAGCAGTTTAGTAACATTACATTATTACCAGAATAACAAGGAGGCTGACAGTTGTATTTTTATGACAGACAACTATATAACTGAGCAAAAACAATGCACATTCATCTAATAGTCCTGGAGCTACAATTGAAATAGAATTGTCAACCAACATTTTTTCCTCTTTTTATTTTCAAAATTTGTATAAATCAAGAAAATGATTCTTACATGTCGATAACATTTCAGTCCTCCATTCGGATTCAATAGAATTTTTCATTCGAAACCACAATTGGAGTAAGAAAGTCGATTGGAAAAGTAAATTATAATTTTATTTAATTCAAGAAATCATACCTGTAGAAATTAAATTTTAGATGTAATATCGATTTCACAAATTATAATTTTTCAGCAACGTTTTTGTTTGATGATGAAAATTATGTACTTGCGAGATATACAATCGACAACGTTTTGATATCTTTACTTCCATAGAGCAACTATTATTCATTTCAAAATCTCGTCGATTGCTATAAAGTCATGTTGTGACAAGTAAAAATGTTAAATGAAGAATTATTGCATGTTGTTTCGAATGCGATAATAAATTAATGTCTTCCAATAGTCTTTTACCAGAATTTAGCAAAATTGTGTACTCTTTCGATTGTTGCATTCGAAAACATTAGATTAGATAAATTTATATCACTTATTAGTCGAAAATAGTGATTGCTTCTGAGACCAATAATTACTTTCAAATGTTGTTATGGTTAACTACGTAATCGTATTATTTTTCGGATGCAATTTCATTAAACCAGTACAAAATATAACAGATAAACGCGATGGATAATCAAGTATTTAACGGGACCACTGTAGACATATGTCGGTCTAATATATATCTTAAACCTATTTGCACAATGTTACCAATGTATGGCCAAATCATAAAAAAACAAATCAATTATACAAAAAAAATTTCCGTTGAACAATGACGGTTGCAAATCTCTTACGTCACGTAAAATATTAGTAGTAATTTTAGTTGCAATTTGTAGAACTTTTGTAATTATTTCAACAAATCCGTTGAACAATGACGGTTGAAAATCTCTTGCGTATCGTAAAATATTTGTCGTACTTTTAATTGCAATTTGCAGAACTTTTGCAATTATTTCAGTAGTTGTAAAAATGAAAAAATTTATATTAGTGGATAAATAGGTTCCCTTTTTCGTATCAGGTTGCAAAGTTACATATCCACTGTTACCTATATCCTCTTTATTTGCAACCACAATGAAAAACTTTTGTAATTATTGCAATGCTTGTGTGTATTGAAAATGGGAGCGTCGATAAAAATGTTTGATAAATAAATGATGAGTTTTTCAGAAATGATTGCAAATGTACGTGAATATTTTAAACTTTTCTTCCGTTCACTTATCCAATTTGCAGAACTTTTGGAATTTTTTTAAACAAATTACTATGAAAAACTCAAACAAATGACAAAAACAAGGTTCCGTAACTTTTACAAGGTTGCAAACTTAATGCATGTTGTAAAACATCATTTCTATCGGTGGGTCTAGGTTGCAGAACTTTTGCAATTTTCAGTGCAAAAATAAAGAATGGAAACGTTTTTTGCAATTAAAACAATGTTCCGTTCATCGCAGACTTGTGCAAAATTTTAAAGTTTGTTTTCATTAATGCACTAACATACCATTGGAGTTTGAAAACTTTCAGAATTAATGTTAATTTATTGTCTATATCTACTGGCCCATTAGTAGTTCATAACATTTAAAGGTCAATGTAATTTTATTGATATGTTTCTACTGACTCTTATCAAAGACGTGTCCACTCGTTAAAGAAATATTTTGGATCTTAATTGATGCTCAGTGAAAGAAAGAAAAACTTACTCCATCAACAACCTTTCGCACTTTTCTAAAGAGTTATGAAAACAGGATTGAATTCATCTTGAGATCGATCTAAACAACATCACTCCTTTCAATCCCGTTGTTCAACGATGCATGAAATTCTTTCGCCTACTCACTTGTGAGTGAAGGAAAAATTTCTCATTAACATTTTAATTAGAAAAATTTGGTTCGAAAGAAATCCAATTTTCCGACCTGCATGAGACTGTATTCAATCAATGACAAGCCGAGGAAGCAGGGTGTTAAATCATCTGTCCGATTTAGATTGTTCTGTATGATACAAATCCAGACCAAAAAAAAGGATAGGAAGGGATAAAAAAGTGTTAAGGGGAGGTTTTCGAAATGAATGGTATGACTCGGAAAAATAAAATCCGTCTAAAAATTAAGAATGATTGCATAAACCGAAATTGCCGGGATATTGGAATCGAAGTTGGTCGAGAAGGCATTGATTGAATTGACTTTGAGTTCCTAATTTAACGCTGACTTCGATAATATAATAAGGAAGGAACTCCACGGAATGTCGAGGAGAGAAGGTAATTATTTGTTGTCTATACTATTACAAAATTGTAAAACTGTAATTGTCAGATTGTTTGTTCGAGCATCGCGCAAAAACTACAGGACCGGTTTTTATGATACTTTCTGTTTTCATCAACAATGATTTTGTTGTTGATATCGAGTAATACAGGAGTAGCTTGTTTTTTAAATATGCCGCTTATTTCTTTCACTTTTCAAGTATGTTAAATGACGTGTTTAGACACTGTATCTTCCATTTCTTCGCACTTTCCAGTCATCCATCTCTCCTCGGTTATTTTGATTTCCTTTCTCATTTTCTTCTGCAGCTATATTCTGTCTCATTTGATTTAGCTCGTCTACATTGTTCCATCAGTTCTAATTTATAATCTGTCAACCATTTGCTCTTTCTAGTTTGGTTGTTTTTATAATTTTTTGTGTAAATTCCCTATCTTTTTCAGTTCAGTGTTTCAGTTTTGGATCTTTCAGTTGTTTTTCTATGCTCTCTTTGTTTACCGACGAAAACAAAGAAGCAAGTTCTCTAGTCGATGCGTATACAGAGTGGGTCATTGAAAACGAAACAGCGGCTCTGTAGGTCGGCAGAACCGAATTATATAAAAACGCTCGGACACGTCAACTACATTTTCGAGGGGGACATCGTTCGCGATAAAATTCACCCGAAATACGTTCCATCCCACGGAGCTGTGACCGCCACTCCTAAATTTTTAAATGGCAACATATGGCAAGTGATACCTCATTTGAAAGGTATTTTCCTTCTCAATATCAAACAACAAAAATAAATTAATTCTATCAATTCGTTTTCGAGATATAGGAACTTGAAGTTGGGAAATCACTTTTCATTCACTCAATCAATAAAAACAATATCTTATGAAGCAACTGTCGCAAAAATTATTATTGTCAATGAACTAAATGTTCAAACTGTCTACCACCCATTTCCGTACAATAGCACAAGTTCTGTTCAAAACGAGACCTCACATTTCGTAGCATTTCCGGCGTTATTCGACGGCATTCTTCAATAATTCTCCTTCGTAAATCTCCCAGAGATTCTGGTTCGGTTGCAAAGATTTTGTTTTTCAAGTGACCCCACAGGAAAAAGTCGAGTGGGGTTAAATCTGGAGATCTGGCTGGCCACTCTATAGAGCCTCTTCTTCCAATCCAATTTCCAGGAAACATTCTATCCAAAAACGCCCTAACAGGTTGTGCATAATGTGTCTTGATGAAATATCAAGTGGTCTTCATGGTAACGATCGTCATTTTCGATGATGTCTACTAATTGTGGACAAACAAATTCATTAAATAATGCCAAATAAGTCTCTCCTGTCAGGTTACCGTCGAGAAATACTGGTCCAATCAAATGGTCCCCAAAAATACCGGCCCAGACATTGAGTTTTTGGGGAGTTTGAGTATGGACTTCGTGGAAAACATGTGGATTGGCATCTGACCAATAACGACAATTGGGTATGGCGTTTCACAGTCAAATTCAAAAAGAATGTAGACTCTATTATTGCGGAAAGATATTCAGCAGCTTTAGTCAAGTAATTCACTCTAATGTCGTTCAATCAAGGATCAGTTTGACACTGATAGACGTCCACAATTGCGATTTGGCGAAAAAAATTATCTCATACATGTTTTTGTTGTACTCGCATTTGAGTCGAATACGAGAAAACGGCTTTTCATCGATTCTTAAGAACCTTAAAAAAATTTCGATCAAGTAAATGATGGAATCAAAATTTGAAATGGAATTGCATGTTATTTGTTGGTAAACAGTTAGATCATTTGATTCCTTGATGATGATAATTATCTCTAAACTGTTGCATTTTTATTGATTGAATGAATAAAAAGTGATATCCCAACTTCAAGGTCCTATATCTCGAAAACGAATCGATAGAATTAATTTATTTTCATTGTTTGATATTATGAAGGAAAATACCTTCGCTTGCCATATGCTTGCCATATGTTGCCATTTAAAAATTTAGGGGTGGCGGTCACAGCTCCGGGGGATGAAATGTATTTCGGGTGAATTTTATCGCGAACGAAAATGTAGTTGATGTGTCCGAGAGTTTTTATATAATTCGGTTCTGCCGACCTACAGAGCCGCTGTTTCGTTTTCAATGGCCCACTCTGTATATTTTTTTATGTATGACCACACAACTTTTTACAGAGTAGTCCGATTCTGATGTTTTTTTTCAATAGATAGATAGATATACAGATAGATCTTTATTTCCAACAGGTATACACCTAATTACAGGAAAAGTAGTGAAAATTCTTAAAATAACAAAAAACAAATTAAATTAAATCATGTTAGTAGTAGTGAAAATTCTTAAAATAACAAAAAACAAATCAAATTAAATCATATTATCCAGATAACAGTCATTCATTTTGTGTTCTATCAATTTTACAGGAAAAAATATGCTCGAGGGAACTGCTATTTAAGTCACACAGGTCACAAATCAGATTAAAATTCTAACACATCAAAGACACAGGCGACCTACGCATCACATTGGTTCGAGAAGCCTTGCAATAGAATGTTATTTCATATCTGGAATTCAGACGTGGTATGAGGTAATTAATTTTTTGTAAGAGCAAGGAACAAAGAATATTATTGTGCGTCAAATTATGAAGAAAAGAAATAGTAACAAAAACTCTACGTGTATTCAGGGAAATTACATCAAAACTGTCAAGAAGCACCGAATAGTCAATTCCCCGTTCTGGATAATTCCCTGTTACTTTAAGTAACAGGAACTTAAGAAATTTTCGCTGTACAGCTTCAACTTGATGCGTGTGGCAGTCATAAATGGGGTACCATATCAATACCCCATATTCAAGTTCAGACCTCACATATGCGTAAAAGAGTGTGAGAATTGCGTCTATGTTGTTGAAATCCCTAGTGTTTCTCATTATGAAACCCAACATTCGATTAGCTGAGGAGACAACTTGATTTATGTGTGGTAGATAGGGTATACCTCGAAGTTGGTCCCATTTGGATTTGAAAAACTAATTCCACTTTTAAGGGTAGAAAAATGGGGGGTGATTATTAGTTCACCTACTGAATTTTTACTTCTTAACCGATTCTACCACGCATAACTTTGTAGTGGGTTATCCGATCAAGATGACCCTTCTTTATAGTACAGGGTATGTTCCGAAGTTGCTCCCATATGAATTTGAAAAAAAAATTACAGCCCTAAGGCTAGAACAATAGAAGATTGTCCATTTATTTCACACCTGTGAACCGATTTTGTTGAAACTTAGCACACATGTGTAGTTTTGATGTTACTACAACGTAATGGAGGCACGGAGTTAATTTGATGATGGAGACGGAAGACAGTCAAAGGATCTCCCCAACGGTTTACAGTACCTACTTCGTGTTTGGGGTAATATATACATATACAGGGTGTTATGTAATAAGTGTCCGATATTTCACAGGACGATTCCTCAGTTATTTATAAGGCGAAAAGTTCATAAAAGCATGGGTCCGCAAGGCCTTCATATACAAGGTGTTAAAAATTTATTTTTATTTTGGTTTTTCGTATATAATTCTTAAAATAATGTCGATATTTCGACGAAAATTTGTATTTATTGCTTGTTCAATATGAGAATTTCAAATTTGATCTTAGTTTCGCCCTTAATTGTAGTGTAGGGGGCGCCACCTACAGGACTTTGTCACAATTTTGTCGTGCATGAATGTATCACATTTTCTAGAAGAAAAATCGATTCCTCTATCATTTTTATGTGAAAAAGGTATACTATTCAAAAGTCGCTACAAGCAGTTGTTTTCGAGATATTTTGATTTAAATTAATCGATGCATGTGTTTGTCAAAAAGGGAAACAATTTTGAAAACTTTTTTATTAATTCAACATAGAAACATTTCAAACGCTTATTTTTAAACAACAATAAACAACGGAACACTAGATATAAATCTAAATCGAAATCATAATAAATGTTCGAAATGTCCACCTCCTGCCAGTATGCACGCATCTAATCTTCTTCTCATTGATTCGCGCACTTTGGAAAATTCCTGGAGTATTTTGAATCGTTCTACAAAAGTTAATTATCCGATTACTTAATACCTCTTCATTTTGGATAGGTGTCTGGTAAATTAAGGATTTCAGATGTCCCCACAGGAAAAAAATCCAAATTGTTAAAGTTTGGTAACCTAGGGGGCCATGGTTGAGACCCTTCCGACCTATCCAACGGTTGCGAAAAATTCTCGCGCTTGGATGCTAAAATATGCCCGGGCACCGTCATGCATATCCCACATTTCATTTCGTAGTCTAAGCGGCACATCTTCCAGTAAAATAGGTAAATTTTCTTTGAGAAAATAACGAAATCTTTCTCCGTTTAATCTTCCCGGAATAAAGAATGGACCTATAAAATGATCTCCAAGGATTCCTGCCCTCACGTTAAGAGATAACTGTTCTTGGAAATATGATTCCTGAAGTTTGTTTCCGGATATTCTCCTACCAGATTAAGAACTGCTGCACGCGACAGATGACCAGCTTTCTCAAAATTTCCTGTTTTCCTTAACCGAGCGTGAATTCTTGAAAACGTTTTTGAAGTAGGAGTTGTGTGGTTCGGATAACGCTCCTGATGCCTCATGTGCATTTCCGTTAGCAAGTCCGTGTGTGAAATGTATGTCAGCATACTCTGAATTGGTGATGTTTACCATTTTTCAACAAATAATCACAATAATAATAAATCAAACTATTTAACTATGCGTCAAGATATTATTTTTGACATGACAGCACGAAAAAACCTTGGAATGAACTTACTAGCCCACTTTATTTTCAAAAAGTTCGCGAATCAATGAGAAGAAGATTGGATGCATCGATTAATTCAAATCAACATATCTCGAAAGCGGCTGCTTGTAGCGACTTTTGAAAAGCAAACCTTTTTCACGTAAAAAAGATAGAGGGATCGATTTTTCTTCTAGAAAATGTGATACATACATGCACGACAAAGTTGTGACTCCCCAAAAGAGACAAAGACCTATAGGCGGTGCCCCTACAATTAGGGGTCAAACTAAGAGCAAATTTGAATTTCTCATACAGTGTCACCCATTTGAAATGGAACCACCCCTGTAGAATACGCATTTTTCAGTCAATCTCAAAAATATTTTTTTCTAATTTCAGGCATCGAAAACTGTATCTTGACACAAATTTTCATAACTTTAGTTTCATTTCCAAGGCACTCTATGGTTTTTTTTCTCCGTCAAAAACGGCAAAAGTTTATTAGGCAATTTTAAAGTTTATTAGGCTTTTTTTTTCCAAATTTGACTACACCACTGGATTCGTAGTCGTTATAAATGGAAACCATCGAAATTTCATACAAAAATATCGGTTACCAACGAAGTTACAACAACTTCAATTTTGGAAACAAAGTATTTGATTATAATTTTTATTCAGATTGCAGACATATTTGAAATCTGGCAACACTGCCGATACCAAGTAGAGCACAAGTGAATTTGTACAGCAAAAATCCGAAGTCAATAGCTCATTCCGTTCAACAGTTATAACTACTGAAAGTATGGTAATGTGAGCGATTTGTGGTGTAAATCACAGCGTACTATTGATTTAGTACAATACCTATGCCCAATGTATTAGTTCAGCTTTCCTCAAATTATTGATACCTTCTCTAAAAGCCTGATTCAGTTGAGTTTTGCAGAATAAAAATGGAAAATTTTTTGTCCTGCTTTCTGTTTTATTATTGAATAAATAATTTTGATACTTTGAAACTTGATTCGGTTCATTTCGTTTTTATAGGCTATTGAAAACTGCATATCTTGAACATGAATTTTTAATTTTCTGTTATTTTCGAATACACTTTTAACCTAAACTTAAATAAATGATTTTAAGGGAATATAATTCACAAATCCAGTGGCGTAGTTAGATTTTCATTACAAAATCGCTTCCACCAGAAATCGCTCACATTACCATACTTTCAGGAGTTATAACTGTAGAACGGAGCTATTGACTTCGGATTTTCGCAGTACAAATTCACTGGTGTTCTACTTTGTATCGGTAGTGTTGCCAGATTTCAAATATGTCTATAATCTAAATGAAAATTAATATCAAATACTTTGTTTCCAAAATTAAAGTTGTTGTAACTTCGTTGTTAACCAATATTTTTTCATGAAATTTCCATGGTTTCCATTTATAACGACTACAAATCCAGTGGTGTAGTCAAATTTCAAAACAAAAATTGCCTAATAAACTTTTGCCGTTTTTAACGAAGAAAAAAAACCATAGAGTGCCTTGGAAATGAAACTAAAGTTATGAAAATTTGTGTCAAGTTACAGTTTTTGATGCTTGATTTTCAAAAAAATTAATTTTTGAGAATGACTGAAAAATGCGTATTTTACAGGGGTGGTTCCATTTTAAATGGGTCACACTGTATTAAAAAATCCCCAAATACCAATTTTCGTCGAAATATCGACATTATTTTGAAAATTGTTTACGAAAATTCAAAATAAAAATAAATTTTTAACACCTTGTATATCAAAAATGAAGGCCTTGCGGACCCATGCTTGTATGAACTCTTCACCTTATAAATAACTGAGGAATCGTCCTGTAAAATATCGGGCACTCATCACATAACACCCTGTATAATTACATGTCCTGACTGACTCACTGATTGACTAAAGGGGTGGAAAGGTGGGTAAGAAGGAGGGTGAAAGTGAAAGTACAGTTGGTTTTGAAGTTTGTAATGGGGTTCCGTAAGTTTTCCAATAAGGGGCATAAAGATTAGTATTCGAGGTCTTTGAAAGGGATAAACGAATTCAGGTTTCAGTGTTTTTATAAATGCAGTCCCTAGGGGGATGAAAGTGTTCCGTAATTTTCCAAGTTAGGGTCATAAGAAGTGGTATTTGAGGTCCTTGTTAGAAATAAAGAAATACGTATTTCAGTATTTTTATAAATTCCGCCCCTAAAGAGAGGAGTGAATTTTTAATGGTAGTCACAAAAAAAAACAAAGTTCAACGCGGACGATGTCGCTGTCACCAGCTAATTATACTACATAACAGTTAATTGTTAAAGTAAGGTGGGTAAGTAAGTATGTTTAAAGAAATCCAAATTGAGTAGATTTAAGCCACAAAAAAATAAAAAATAAAAACGACGAAAGAAGAAACCGAAAAGCCAAAAATGAAATGAACCTTTTTTGTCTTAATAACTAAGCTCCCAAACGAATGTAAGTATCTAAATGAAGTTAATAACAAACAATCATCGAAGATCATCAAATTACTTTATAGAAATGATCCAAACAAAATAACAAAAAAATGTAACGTTAAATCTCCAGCGATAAACAATAATATTCCAGAAATGAACTCTCCGCACGACCACTCGCGAAGACATGTGCCCTCACGTGTGTGCCCGTTCGGGTAGCTGTCTCGCTAATATTGACGCGGCGGCGCCGCGCACCCTCCTGCCATAATTTTACGCTTTACTACGTAAATTCATTTGCTTGTTTGTTTGTCGCCAACTCAAAATTAGTCACTTACATTAGTTTAGGAGCTTAGTTATTTTAGACTAGGAGGAATCGGCGCATGAGTACCGAAAACTATTCCACCTCAATTTTTTTATACGATCCTCTTTGAATTGCCCTACTGATGATATAAATGCATGTTGCCATGGGGCAACCCCGTGCCATATTGTTTTAACCGAAATTGTTTAAACAATTTCAAGGAATTGTTATTGTGCAATCGGACAAATCTCTTTTATATTCTTTATTGAAATACAAATAAAAAAGGTCCTATGACTTTTTACGATAAAGTTAATATTTTTGGAGATATGAATTTTTAAAGGTTCGAAAAATCTCAAATTTGGGTACTTTTGACCCATGAAAAATATATAAAAAAAAAGAATAAAATATAAAAAATATTTTGTTTTTTGTTCTTTATACAATACTCAATACTATCCTTAATTGAGATTTGAGAAAATTTCATTGTTTATACCTGTTTTTTAATTGTTTATTACGCGCACTCACAAGTATGCGTCCCTTACCTTTAAGTGTCGCCGTCTCTCTCTCTGCATTAGTTTTAATTACATGTTCCGCTTCAAGCTTCAATAACTTTTGTAAAATTGATTTCTGGAAACAAATTGTAGTTAATTTAATTATTAATAACATTGTACTCTTTAACAATTTTGATAAAGTTAATAGTTTTCAAGATAAATGGTAAATAATGATTCAGGACACAGAGAGGCCGATGCAGCGTATGAGTCGGCGATACTTAAAGGGACGCATACTTGTGAGCGCGCGTAATAAACAATTAAAAAACAGGTATAAACAATGAATTTTTTCAAATCTCAATCAGGGATATTATTAACTATTGTATACAGAATAAAAAACAAAATATATTTTATATTCAATTCTTTTTTTCATATATTTTTCATGGGTCAAATGTACCCAAATTTGAGATTTTTCGAACATTTAAAAATTCATATTTCCAAAAATATTAACTTTATCGTGAAACGTCATGAGACCTTTTTTATTTTTATTTCAATAAAGAATATAAAAAAAAATGTCCGGTTGGAAAATAACAATTCCTTGCAATTGTTTAAACAATTTCGGTTTAAACAATATGGTACGGGGTTGCCTCATGGCAACATGCATTTATATCATCAGCAGGGCAATTCAAAGAGGATCGTATAAAAAAATTGGGGTGGAATAGTTTTCGGTACTCATGCGCCGATTCCTCCTAGTCTATTTAGACTAAAAAGAGGCATTTTCATTTTCTCGTCGGTTTAATTTTTTGTTAAAAAGTCTTTTTTGCAATTAAGTTATTGTCTTATCATTTTCTTCACCTCTTTATTGTCATAGTCAATTGTGTTTTTTTTTTAATTTCCGTCGTTGGTATTTTTTCGAACGTACTTTGACATCCGCCACAAGAGATTGGTGATCTGATCCAATATCTGTTCCAGAAATGTATTGACATTTTTCAGAGTATTTCTGAAGCGTTTCACTCAATCAATCAGTTTATCTACTAATTTTTACATATACAATCTGAGATATAATTATCACTAATAATAAAAGGCAGTAAATAAATACAGAGCGCCAAAAAAAAGGTATCCCTTGTGAAGAGGCTTCTTTCTTTACATATATATTACAGAGGAAATATGTTCATGTACAATCGCATATACATGTTTACGTACTCACAAAATATGGGAGGCATAGTGAATCTCATCTCAAGTTTTCCTATCAATTGTTCGGTGTATTTTTTCTCACGGTTGCGTATGCAGCCATCTTTTAGTCTTTTTTTCAACAACCCGAACGACTCTATTGTTCGTAAGTCATTGGGTATATCAGCATATAAGACTGGACAGAAGAAAGTGAATGATCTTTGACATTTCCGTGTATTAACTCTTGGAATAATGGTTGTTTTGACTTTGTAGCGTTTTTCATGTTTGTGCTGTATGCGCTCGTGTTTGTGTTTGTTTTTGTGATGATAGAGAACTAGTGATAGTATAATTAACGGGCATCTAGAGCTTTCGCTTCTGTGAGTAATATTTCAGTAGGGTACCTATAGTCTTTGCGGAGTATGATTTTCAATATCCATTTTTGTGACGTCTCTGAAGGTTTAAGGTAAATATTCCATCATTATTCTTGAGTATGGAGCATATTTTCCTTTATGCAGATGATACAACACTAGCAACGGATGCTGAGAACCCTGAGGAACTCCAAATGAAATTGAGTACTCTGTCTCATGGATTCAGTGAGAGGTGCAGGAGGAATTTTTCAATAGTAAACCGGAAAAACGGTATGCGTGCCATTTCATTAAAGACACATACCTATGAATAAGCTCCAAATAAGAATAAACAACGATATTATCAAGATTGATAGTACCAAATTCTTGGGACATATCTGGATTGCAATATGATTGGGAAACAAACATAATTAAAAAAACCTACAGTTAAAAAACACATCCAGAAATTCACAGTTTCTGAATGTCTACTATGCATTGATATATTCTCGCATAACTTACAAGATTATACTATGGGGCAATTCACAATATGCCAAAAGGATTTTCGTCTCTCAAAAAAGAATCATCAGACTCATTTTCGGTCTTGGAAGAAGAGATCATGTAGGGCATCCTTTCACATCATAAGATCCTTGAATGCATACTGTTTGTTGGAACCATCTGAAATGTTCGAAAAAATTCACAAATTCCAATTATCCTACAAGGCAGGAGATTTATTGGGACCCAAACATAAATCATCTCTATTCGAGAATAGCCCATTTTACATAGGCATCAAACTTTTCAACTCTCTTCCCACCACTGTAAAGAATGAGAATAGATGAACAAAATTCAAATTGCTTTCGAAAAATGGTTTCGTTAACAATTGTTTTCATAGTGTTTTGGGATATTTTTATCATCAGAACTAATCATTCCTATTTCACATGTATGTATTCTGTTTATACACTATGACGTTTTCAATATCATATACAGTGTCACACATAAAGTTCGCAACATATGGAAGTTTTTTTATTAACAGATATAATTGAAATTTGACTACGCAGTTACTTTGAGCTTGGAAAATGAGTGAAAAGCAGCCTCTTTCCTTTTGTCATGTGCTACTCTAAACCTGTCAAATTTGACATTTTTTTCGAAAATCCTAAAAAAAAGTTTTTTTTGGAAATTTTGAAAAATTTCAAAGAAAAAAGTTGCTTGGTTTTCAATTTCATACCTTTGCTCCAAATTTGGACTCTCTACTGTCACTTCAACTTTTTTCCAATTTTTTTAATTTTTCGAATCTTTCGCTCTACCGATTCGAACGAAACATGATTCAAATTTCATAATTTTGATAAATACGAGCCTTCAATGTCATATCTTCCCCAAAAAATACCCACATTGGCCTGTTACCAGAAAAAAAAAATAAATGCACCTCCAGAAATTCGTCTTTGTTGATTTGTTGAAAATATAAACAGGATGTTCATAAAATCAGATGTGGAATCATCTGCGACTGAAAGATAAACTTTAGTCACTATCTTCCATCGTCAAGATAACCTCTTGTGGGGTATTCATGTTGAAAAGGGAAACATTCTCAATTGAATATTGATAGGAAGATTTTTCTGTGAATTGAAAAATCCACGATTAAAATGAAGTTATTTTTTGTGAATGTCTAACAGAAAACAACTACTTCCCCGGCTAAAGCCACGCTGGACATTGAACTACATCTGATAGATATTCTGAAAAGGCCCTAACTCAAAAGAAAAAATCTGAAATTGAAAATTTGCATTTTCATTCAGATAGTTATTTGATTTTCTATTCCAGTCTTTATTAATCGTGGATTTTTCAATTCACAGAAAAATCTTTCTATCAATATTCAATTGAGAATGTTTCCCTTTTCAACATCGTCTTTGTTGTTGCAAAGTTCATCTACTTTTTTCATTTCATTATGAAACTGATTCGAATTTTCAATTTATGGACGTTAATATGTCAATAATCAAATAAACGAATTTCTCTTCATTCTTATTACACTCGTATTTCCTTTTTTAACAGATTTTTATCCAGTTTGATTATTTTTCTGACCAATAATTCAGTTACAAACAAACCCGAAATATTATACTTTATAGGAGATTTATGTTAGCACAACACTCCCGAAAGGTATTCTCTGAATGTTCTTTGTTTGCAAATGGTCTGTGCTTATAACCCCATAGAAAAAAGTCCATTGGAGATAAGTCCGGTGATCTTGGTGGCCAATAATCTTTCCAATCTCGTCCTATCACTTTTCCCCTAAACATCTGACTGAGACACTGCTTCACTTCTACCGATTGGTGAATCGGTGCCCCGTCAAGCTGATACCACAAATTTCGTCTAACACTTAGAGGCAGATTATCCAAAACTTCAGACAAATGATTCATAATGAAATTTCTAAACATGTCTGCGTTCAAATTTTGTCTAAAAAAATATGGTCCAATTATTTGGTAATGTAATAAACCACACCACACATTTGTCTTGAATGAATATTAGTCACGACATTCTATTACCAAATTTGGATCATTGTTGGACCACCAGCGACAATTTTGGGAACTAACTGTTCCGTTCGACGAGAAAGTTGCCTCGTCTGTCCATAAAATCCTGCAGGGAAATGTGATATCATTTTCTCTCTCACCTTGGAACCAAAATGAAAATCCTACTCGAATTTCGGAGTGTGTATGAACTTTGGCTTGTAGGGATGGAAATTATTTTCGTGCAAAATTATTCTCACAGTTTCTCTGCCAACCCCTGTATTTTCACTAATACTCCTAATATTAGTTTTTCCGTTTTCAAGAACGCTCAAACAAACATTGAGTTGTTCTTCTTCATTCACCTTATTGGATTATGTGGTTTCTTGATTGTCCACAGAGCCAGTTTCTTTGAATGTTTTCAATATCCTTCCCACGGTACTAAAGTTAATTTTTCTTCCTGGATGTCGGTGATTGAAAATACAAGCAACGTCTCGATATGGCACATTCTCACCACATAAAAGAACGATTTCCACTTTGTCTTGTGTGGATAACATTGTACATAAAACTCATTTGTGAATTATAAATGTACGAAAATCTGTACACAAAACAACTCGATTCATTAAACGCAATAATTTGACATTAACCAAAACTAAAAATTTGTTTCAAAAACCTACTAAGGGAAAATTTTATTTCGATTCGATCAATTGTACTATTTTCTTCCCGAGATGTTGCATTAGTCTTGTATTGTTTAAAATCACGAAATTTTATATCATGTTTAGTACAAATCGCTAGAACGAAAGTCTTTTGAATAGTTATGAAACTGTAGGTCATTGTCATTTTTACAGGAAAGTATAATATTTCGGGTTTGTTTGTAACTGAATTATTGGTCAGAAAAATAACCAAACTGGATAAAAATCTATTAAAATAAGAAATACGAGTGTAATAAGAATGAAGAGAAATTCGTTCATTCGATTATTGACATATTAACGTCCATACATTGAAAATCCGAATCAGTTTCACGATGAAATGAAAAATCTAGATGAACTTTGCAACAACAAAGACGAATTTCCGGAGGTGCATTAATTTTTTTTTCTGGTAACAGGCCAATTTGGGTCTTTTCTGGGGAAGATATGACATTGAAGGCTCGTATTCATCAAAATTATGAAATTTAAATCATGTTTCGTTCAAATCGGTAGAGCGAAAAAATTGGAAAAAAGTCGAAGTGACAGTAGAGAGTCCAAATTTGGAGCAGAGGTATAAAATTGAAAACTGAGCACCTTTTTCCTTTGGCATTTTTGGGGATTTTCGAAAAAAATCTCAAATTTGACAGGTTTAGAGTAGCACATGACAAAAGGAAAGAGGCTGTTTCTCACTCATTTTCCAAGCACAAACTAACTGCGGAGTCAAATTTTAATTATATCTATTAATAAAAAAAACTTCCATATGTTGCGAACTTTATGTGTGACCCTGTATATGATCCTAATGGAATAAACTCATTTATTATCGTTATTATGGAACTACGACTCAAGCCGAAAAATTCAAATCTCCAAGGCATTTTCTCGTTCCCTCTTTTTGTTTTTGAATACGTCCATGAGATGTATCACTACTTTTTGGGTAGATTTCTTGGCATGTTATTTTCCTGCTGAACATCCGAGTAAAAACACAGGGGGCTTTCCACTACTGAGTGGGTGAACACCCAGAAGATAACAGGAAACATAATGGACGTTATTGCTTTGATGTCCTAGTAATATACCAATCCGACTGAATTCATGAAAATGATCTCCCGCTGAATTATTACGTTTCCTGTTTTCTCGATTCCGAAAAGAGCCTCTGCATAATACTTTTCCGGTTTTCCACATTTTTTTCTCAGTGTTTTCCTGATGAACTCACTATATGCTTGGGCATCAAGATAATTGAATTTGGATCTTTTGTTTGGTTCGTTATGATTCGTTTCTGTTACAATGGGATTCCAAAACAGATATGTATCCTTAAACTTTTCCGAAATTGAATATTGTAATGCCCGTAATCGTATGAGATTACTTTCAGCGAAATAATATGGAAATATTTGAAACTGTTAGGAATACGTCATTATTGTAGTTTATCTTCAGGAATCGGAAAAAGGCATAAACATTTGTTATTCAATGTCTAGATGGTTATCGAAAGATAGTTATAATAGCTTAGGGTCACGAGGGGCTGAACCCGTTGTTGATAATATTGAGTAATTTAAATACGAGTAACAAAGGCGGCTTTGATATTTTTGAGATTATTATACGAAAAGCAAACAAAATGACAATTCTTAATAATAATGACGTTTTAAAAAAATGCTGAAACATATATAAAATATAAAATTCATAGTCGAATAACAAATTGAAGCCGACAATCAATTCGGACGCAGTTGTAAATAGAATTTATCGGGAACAATAATGAATAATTGAATTATAAAAAAATAATTACGTCGCTATTTATCAATGGGGCATCTAGCTAATCGTTATGTTAAAAAAAATAGTACATGAAAAACAAGGTGATTCTCAGAATCTCCAATTTTGATGCGATATATCTATACATATACATATACGGGGCTTGTGGCTCAGTGGCAACAGCGTTGGTCTTGTGTCGACTGTTTCCACCCGGCTCGGGTTCGAATCCCGCAGCTGGTGAAATACTTTTTCAAGGTCCCAAGAGTGGTTTCGGATCCCACTATAAAAGGTAAGGTCCCCGTGATTTTAACTCGTACAAGTTTTCATCAACTTCTGAGGGTTGTTCAAACAACTAAGAAAGCGGTAAAAAACAATTTTAAAATAAATTAATATATAATTACATGTCCTGACTGACTGACTGGGAACAATAATGAATAATTGAATGAAAAAAAATATGTCGTATTTTAAGGAATTAATTTTAATATACATATATAATTACATGTCCTGACTGACTGACTGGGAACAATAATGAATAATTGAATGATAAAAAAATGATGACGTCGCTATTCATTAATGGGGCATTCAGCTAATCGTTATGTTAAAAAAATAGTACATGAAAAACAAGCGTTTTTCTGAATCTCCACTTTCAATGCGATATATCTATACATATATAATTATATGTCCTGACTGACTGGGAACAATAATGAATAATTGAATGATAAAAAAATAATGACGTCGCTATTCATTAATGGGGCATCCACCTAATCGTTATGGTAAAAAAAATAGTACATGAAAAACAAGGTGTTTTTCTGAATCTCCAGTTTTCATGCCAAATATCTATACATATATAATTACTGTCCTGACTGACTGACTGGGAACAATAATGAATAATTGAATGATAAAAAAATAATGACGTCGCTATTCATTAATGGGGCATCCAGCTAATCGTTATGTTGAAAAAAATAGCACATGAAAAACAAGCTGGTATTCTGAATCCCCAATTTCAATGAGATATATCTATACATAGTCCTGACTGACTGACTGACTGAAATACGATCAACGCCCAGGCCAAACCGCTGGACCCAAAGAGCTGAAATTTGGACAGCGAATTCCCATGATAACATAGTTAACCACTTTGACATTTCATCCGTAAAGAGGTGAGAAGGGGAGTAATAAGGGGGTTGAAAGTGAAAGTACCATTAGTTTTGGAGTTTCAAATAGATAAACACGTATTTCAGGGTTTTTGAAAATTCAAACCTAAAGGGGTTATAATGGGGGTTGGAAATTTGAATAGGAGTACCCAGTTTGTTTTTTCAAGTTGGGTTCATGAAAATTGGTATTGGAGGTATCCGTTACAAATGAATAAATACGTGTTTTCAACCCCTAAAGAGGTGAAACGGAGGGGTGCAAGTTTTAATGGAGGTTCCGTTAGTTTTTGAGTTAGACTCATAAAAATTGGTATTCGAATTCTTTGTTACAAATAAAGAAATATGCGTTTCAGTGTTTTTAGAAATTCAACCCCTAATGGGTTGAAATGGGGGTTGAAATTTTTAAGGGGGTTCCGTTAGTTTTTCAATTAGAATCATGAAAATTAATGTTTTGGCTCTCTGCTACGAATAAATCAATCAATCGTGTTAAACCTTATTTGAGAATTCCGTCCCTACAGGGGTGAAAAGGGGTTAGTGAATTTGTAATAGTTGTCACAAAGCATTACTTTCGCTGTCAAATCAATTATGCCACCCAAACGAGATATCGGTATATCGGGATAACGGGATATCGTGATAACAGGATAACGAGATAACGGAAAACGGGATATATGGTAACGGGAAGTGGGCAAAGCAACAGCCATAATGAGCTTGATGAAACCACACACAGAATAACAGGAAAATAGAATTTCTACGTGGACGAATTCGCGGGTACCAGCTAGTTCCTAGAATACTATATTATAAAAGCAAAGATACGGAGATAATTAACACTCAATTCAGAAGTAGCCAGACGCGAAGTGCGGTCGGATTATATTACTATTCAGTTCGTAAAATGTGAAAGTTTGAGAATTTATTCAGATAATTTCAATCAGTACGGTTCAGTCGAAATGTAGTTTCAGGAGTTTGTTCAAATCAGTAGGTTAGGTAATAAGAAGAGTAGAAGATATAAGAATGATTCAGTAGAATTACGTATTAGGATATTAAGAATCAGTCATTCGACAGCGAAAGTCAGTGTAAGTTTTGGAAGTCAATAATAATACGTTTATTACACACCACATTTCTTTACATTCCAGAAAGAAAAGAAAGATATATATATAAATATATATATATATATATATATATATATATATATATAAGAAATATATATATATATATATATACAGAAAGTATATATATATATATATATACAGAAAGTACGCATCATATGGAAAATTATTTTATTAATAAATTTTAACGAATATCGATATGTGTAATCGCTTCTGCATCAAAAGCAACCCCAAAAGACGTTGTACAGTGCCGTTCGTCTTTTCTTGTTTGTCGGGAAATTTAAAAAAATTTAAAATTATGTCTCAAAACACACTTATTTGGGAAAATATTGAAAAATGTTATTTGGAAAAGTTGTTTAGAACGACATTTTATAGCTATGTACAAGTTTTGAAAAAAATCTGAGATAAAAAAATAAAAATCAATTTGCCATAATAAAAATTTCAATTTGGAAAAATACATTTTAGACAAAGAAACTCATTAGTAAGGCCAACAGTAATATTTAAAATGATATTTTGTAAATATTCGCAAGCTACTTCTATTTTATTCGGAAAAAAATTGAAATCTATGGATTTGCCATGTATTCAGCTGCTTCATAAGAGGTCACTGAAATATCTCCATGACATTATAATCCCGATACTGTTCATTATTGATAAAGGTCCTTGTATCTACATAATTTCAAATTGAATTTTTTATTCAAACAAAAAATAAAGTGATTTTTGGCAAATTGTTGGAATCATACAATATTATCATTGTTGATGCGTGCATCGACAGATTTCCTCATGATCAAAGAGGCCATGAAACAATTGACTAATAATGACAATGTGTTATTAAGAGTTGTCAAACGATTTAGTAGTGTTATTATTTATCCAGGTATTTTTATCGTCTTTATTCTATAGTTTTTTTCATTGTAAAAGTTACATTTTGTTGTGTGTTAACAATAATTAGAGATGCCCCAAGAAAAGCTGAGTTTGCAAGAAAAAATTGGGCTCGTCTTAATATGTTGTGAGCGTTTTCATTGTTCCAGAGAAGCAGCAGATATATTCAATGCTAGATATCCAAATGAGAATATCCATGGATCTACTGTGTTGCGTATTTTAAACAAATTTAAAGCTATAGGCAGTGTAGAAAATCGTTACAAAATTCCACATAGTAAGCCCGTCACTAATGAGGAAGGTACCTTTAATGTTTTGCTATCGGTCACAGAAAATCCACGGATGGCACTATCGGAGAGGCAGGAACAAACCGGTATATCTGAAAAATCCATAAGAAGAATTTTGAAGAATAATAAATTTCGTGCATACAAACCAAAATTCATCCACACCTTACTCGATAGAAATTTTGATGCACGCGTAGATCTTTCATTTTGGGTTCAAGGCATGATTGAAGAATGCCAAAATTTTCCTACAAACATTTTATTTACTGATGAGGCGACTTTTACATCAAACGGTACTGTCAGTTCCCAGAATTGTAGATGGTGGGCTGATGAGAACCCAAATTGGAAGATAGAGGCAAAAAGTCAATTTTCTTTCAAAACTAATGTTTGGTGTGGCATATTAGATACACAGATCGTTGGGCCTTACTTTTTTAGGGGCAACCCTAATTCACGAAATTATTTAGTGTTTTTAAATAATGTGTTTTTTGATTTCTTACATGGATTACCGCTGCAAAGAAGGAATGATATTTTTTCCAACAAGACGGAGCGTCAGTACATAGTGCCCTTGAAGTCAGAGCGTGGCTTAACGAACACTTTCCTCATAAATAGATAGGACGATATTCAGAAAACCCGTGGCCTGTAAGATCCCCAGATTTGACGCCCTTGGATTTCTTTTTATGGGGGTACCTTAAAAGTAGGGTTTATAAACATCGGCCATTTCGTGATATCGACCATTTAGAGGAAGTAATACGACAATGTATCAATAACATTACACCACAAATGCTGCGAAATGTGTCCAGAGAAATGAAATCCCGAACAACTACATGTATTGAACGTCAGGGTAGACACGTCGAGTAATGGACATTTACAAACTTCCGAGTATGCATTAAATTGTTTGGTTTATAATTATTTCAGCTTCTAATTTTATTATAAAATGTAATTATGTAAGAAATTTAATCAATTTTTTGTTCTAATAAAAAAATCATATTAAAATTTTGTAATACATGGTTCTTTGTCAATAATAAACAGTATCGGGATTATAATGTCCTGAAGATATTTCTGTGACCTCTTATGAAGCAGCTGAACACATGGCCAATCCACAGATTTAAAATTTTCTTCGAATAAAATAGAAGTAGCTGGTGAATCTTTACAAAATATAATTCAAAATATTACTCTTGGGCTTTACTAATGAGTTCCTTTGTCAGAAATGTATTTTTCCAAATTGAATTTTTTTTTATGGCAAAAATTGATTTTTATTTTTTTATCTCAGATTTTTTCCGAAACTTGTACATAGCTATAAATGTCGTTCTAAACAACTTCTCCAAATAACATTTTTCAATATTTTCCCAAATAAGTGTGTTTTGAGACATAATTTTTAATTTTTTTAAATTTTCTGCCAAACAAGAAAAGACGAACGGCACTGTACAACATCTTTTGGGGTTTCTTTTGATGCAGAAGCGATTGCATGTATCGACATTTGTCAAAATATTATATTAAAAAAAATTCCCATATGATGCGTACTTTCTGCCGGTCACTCTATGTATATATATATATATATATATATATATATATATATATATATATATTGATGTGTGTGTTTTCTTGAATTCCGGTATATTTATTTTTTGGTTGGGGTTCTTACGTTTGGGATTCTTGTGTTAAAAATAAAACTATCTCATATAATTCTAGACGTTTCGCCTCTGTCCGAGGCAGCTTCAGTAGGGATTTTTTAATTGGTTTTTTTCTAGAGATAATTAACAATGAGATCTGGAAAAAAAAATTGATTTATGGTGAAAATGAAAGTAACATTGGCTGACATGTGCAAGGGAGAAATGTTTGGTCTGGGGGGAAGGGTGCAGTGAAAAAAATTTGTTCGTACATACCTTGGCGATCAACATTGTTGAGATGACTCATTTTATATGATCTATATTTATTGTTTGATAGTGTAGTAAGTTTTGCTGTTTGGTCGATTTCTATTCTTATTTGAGTGGGTGGGGTCTTTTGTTGAAAGAGTATTCATTTTTATACTTTTTATTTGTTGATATTACTGACTATCTATGTAAGGGGGTATATGTGAGGTATTTGTGATGCCATAGGGGTATAATTGGCTGATGTTATGTATATATGTTCTATTATTCATGGCGTTATTTTTTTCCATGTAAATCATTTATTTTATTACTCTCTTCTCTTTGACCAGACCAATAGTATCAAGCATACAATCCCCTTCCTACAACATTTCAAAATTCTTTGCTAATAGCTTATTAAAAATAGTTGGACGAAACGAATATTATATAAAAGACTCTTTCTGTTTTAAATCCTTCATCAACCACGTCCCAATCCCAGAAGACCACACCCTGGTCTCATTAGACGTTGTATCACTTTACACCAAGTAAAGTAAAGTAAGAATTTATTGATTTCCAAGGACCACAATAAAGTGATATAGAACACGTCATAGGTTACATATAGTTAGTTCACATTAAAATTGACAATTTAAAAAATAGTGAAAATTATGTAATAGAAAATATACATTATAGAATGAAAGTATCTATCTAGCTGGCGTAAAATTCTTTGGTACTATGAAACATTTTTGACAACAGAAAAGTTTCAAGATGTTTTCTGAATTTGAAATCAGTAACTTCCTTTTTAATTGTCTCCGGGAGCTTATTGTAAATCCTTACACCATTGGAGATGGGTCCCCTGAGAGTTACATTCAAATTATTTCGAGGTGTTTTTAGATGGTGGTTAAATCTCGTTTAATAACTGTGATCATTGCTATGAGTGCTAATGCTTTTTTCATTTTTAAATATGTAACACGATATTTCTAGAATATACAGGCAAGAGAGAAGAAGTATTTTCAGTTTGGCAAATAACGGTCTACATGATTCTTTCTGACTTTTATTTAATAATGTTCTAAGGCATTTTTTCTGCGGTACAAATAATTTCTGAGCTGCTGATGCTGAACCCCATATGTGAGTCGCGACTGAATTTCAGCATAATGAAATATTTTCAGCACAGACACGTTGAGAACACTTCGTAGGCATTTCAGTTGGTATATTTTGCTGTTTAGTTTGGACATTGTTTCTCTGATATGGATTTCCCAATCTAATGTATCATTCATAGTTATGCCTAAAATTTTTATATTTTTGCGTTGTTTTAGATTCACTTCTCCCATTTCAATTTCTATGTTTTCAATCCTCTTTTGTCTATAGTAAAATATTAAAAAATGTGTTTTACCAAAATTGACATATAGTTTATTTGTTGAGAACCAAAGTATAATTCTTGTCACTAAGTCATCACAGTTTTGTTGGATGGTTTCTGAAGAGTCTTTTGCTACCAAGATCGACAAATCATCTGCGTAAAGTGTTAGCTTGTATTCATCTAAGTATTTAACAATATCTGCTATTCATAAAGAGAATAATATACCTAACGAGCTCGTAAATACCATATTGAATAAAAAAATGGCACCACCCTGAAGACCACACCCCACTAACACCAGATGAGTTCATCAAAGCTGTAGAACTAACCCTATCAACCAATTATTGCCAGTACAAATATGATTTTTTCCAGCAAATCAGTGGATGCCCAATGGGATCCCCTATTTCTAGTACCATTGCCGAAATAATTATGGAACATTTGGAAGAATCGGTCCTTAATAAATTAAACTTAAACTACCCCTTTTCAATCGATATGCTGATGACTGTATAATGGCATTTCCAAATAATCATTAAAATGAACTCCTCAACGATTTCGACAATTTTCACAAAGAATTACAATTCACTATAGAAAAAGAAAATGACAACAAAATCAATTTCCTGGACCTTACTGTAATAAAAAGCATCAACAAAATGGTACTCAAAACTATCATCTTCCGGCAGATACTTGAATTATGACTCAAAGCACTCAATGTCCCAAAAAAGAGGGGTAGTTATAAACAAACTGACAGAGCCCTCATACTAAGCAGCCCAGAATTAAGAAAAAATGCTCTAAATAGAATCCGCAAAACTCTCATGAACAATCACTACCCTATACACCTAATAAACCAAATCATAAAACAACGAACACATAAAATGTATAATTCAACACAACATAACACGAATAATACCACTACTTTCACAACCATTCCATATATACCAGGTCTATCAGAGAACATAAAAAACATTGTAAACAAACACAACATACAAACTAGTTTCAAATCCCATAATTTACTTAAACAACTTTACACCCCTATTAAAAGTAAAGATCTAAAAATGAAGAAAGCTAAACTTAATATACAGTATCCCGTGCAATGACTGCAACCAAGTTTATATCGGTATGACCTCTCAACTCTTATGTAATAGACTAAATGGGCACAAGTACATGAGAGGTTCCAGTGCGGCCTTAAACAAACATATCCTGACCGAAAATCACAACCCTAATTTCGATAACACAAAAATTCTGGCACACGAAAACAACAAAGAAAAAACAGTAATAAAATAAACGATTTACATAAAAAAAATAACGCTGTGAATAATAGAACCATATACATTACCTCAGCCAATTATACTACACAATACTATAAGACCCCTATAGCTCCACAAATACCTCACATATGCCCCCTTATACAGATAGTCAGTAATATCAACAAATAAATAAAATAAATTCTCTTTCAACAAGTTACCAACAACAATACGCCTATCACCCCCAAAAGTCGCTCTCAACCATTGTGCTCGAATAAAACCAGCAAAACTTACCACACTATCGAACAATAAATATGGATCATATAAAATGAGTCATCTTAAAAATAATGATCGCCAAGGTATGTACAAACATCATTTTTTTACCGCACCCTTCCCCCAAACATTTCTCCCTTGCACATGTCAGCCACTGTTTTTCATTTTCACCATAAATCTAAATGTTTGTCTTTTCCGATTTCATTGTTAATTATTTCTAGAAAAAAAATTAAAAACCAATTAAAAAAATCCCTACTGAAGATGCCTTCGGCCAGAGGCGAAATGTCTAGAATATGGGATAGTTTTATTTTTAACACAAGAATCCCAAACCTAAGAACCCCAACCAAAAAATGTATATATATATATATATATATATGAATATATATGTATATATATATATATGTATAAGTATATATATATATATATTTATATATATATATATATATATATTATTATATATATATATATATAAATATATATTATATATAATATATATATATATATATATACCTCAGGTTATAGGGCTGAGAAGTAGTATAAGAATGCCGAAAAGGTAATAGCGGAAAAGAAAGAGAGAAAGAGTGAAAGAGAGAGAGAGAGGAAGAAGGAAGTCAGGAAAGTACATATTTTTTATATTTCACCAGATTCTCGATGCAAGCATCCGCATTGGTGTCATTTTAGTCATGCTGAAATGTTTTTCAAATGTACGGATCGTTAGGTCAAAACAGTTGAGGTTCCAGGTATTTATATAATTAATTGTATCAGATATATTATATGAGAAGAGCGCTTATATTGATTTTTTTTTGTGAGTAAGAATACTCAAAACCAGTTTTTTTCGTAAATTCAAGATGTGTGCGTTAGTTCTAGTTAAATGGTCATGTAAGAATTTCCTCCGCGGATATATCAATTTCCGAGATATATAACCACTTTTGAGTTCATAAGTTCAGTGAATCTAAGCTTAGATTCTATAATTTTTCGAGTGAGATTTGAAATTCATTTTGGAATCTCCAATTTTCAGATCGTAACTGTTTGGTATTCGCAAATCTGTTCGGTCCCAAATATAATAGCAACTGCGAGATTTGGTGGATCAAAGAAGAAATATATCCGAAAGTCATCTGCGTATAAATAGTAGTTACAAGATTTCAGTTTCTCAGTGAAAGCGGATGTGTAAAGGATATAAAACAAAGGTCCTAAAATGCTGTCCCTGAATTTATTTCCCGCCAATTCGAGGTAGTATTACTTAAAGTAACCGTTTGTCCTCTATCATGTAAATAGGATGAAATTAATACTCTTGCTGTATCACTGAATCCACAATAGTACAACATGGAGAGTAGTATTTGTTGTTTTATGGTGTTGAATACTTTCCAGTAGTTTAAGATATTTAAGATTATTTTTAATGTTGATGTAGCGCAACTGTAGCCGCTTCTTAAACCAGATTGTAATATATTATGTTGGGCAACGTAAGATCTGATTTGATTTTTCATTATTTTTTCTAGAATTTTTGAGAATGAGGAAAGAACGTCTCGAATCATTATAACTCCGGGGATTACTTGTTTTAGCTATGGGTATTACTTTTGCATTTTTCCATAAGTTGGGAAAGTAATTTTGACTCAAATATTCATTCATAACGTTAGTAATTATAGATACCATGAAGAGCCCACGGAGGTTTATATTAGTAATATTTATCCCATCATTATCATAAGCCTGGGATTTTATATAATCAATTATTTCAGAAGTTTCAATTTCGTTAGTCAATGAAAAAGTAAACTGTTCATGCAATGGAATTATTAAAGTTCATTAAGTGTTCATTCGGTTGACCCTTATTGGTAGAAGAAGAGCTTTGGCGTTTTTCAGTTGCTTTGGTAGTTCTTTGTTTCTACTCTTACTGTCTTTCAGTTTATTGAGTTCGTTCCATTTACCTTCGATATCTGTGATATTCAGTTTGAAAGTTAGATATGTTTTTTTTCAGCTTTCATAGCTGCGTTGATCAGATTTCTCAATTCTTTATAGTATGGCCAATGCTGTGGGAGTTTAGAATCTAGCTAGTGCCTTATTTGAATCAATTTGATATCGTCAGTAATCCAAGGAGTGTACTTTTTTTGGTGAATATTTCCTTTCTTGTGCATGATGATCAGGAATTCGTAGAATAAATCCATTTAACATTAAGAGATTTTGTGATCAATTTTGACCGTGTTATTGATCAAGTACCAAGGTAGATCTGCCAAATCGCTTCTGAATCTATCAATATATCCTTAACATTTCTATATGTAACTATTCGATTTTGATCACCAATTTTAAATTTGGTCTGTATCAGTCCATAATCAAATATATCACATTCACAAACATTCACTTCGGATATATTGTCACATATGTCAATTCAATTCAAATTCACTTTTGTTTGGGAATAATGCAAATTCAATTTTTAAACTAATTTATTTCTCTCGAATCCCAGGCATATCAGGCAGTATCCGATTTACATCGTATCGAGTGATATTGACATTAACTGCTGCGACTGCTGTGGCTTCGTGCGAGGTGAATTGGAATACGCTGATGAAGGATTTTATTACCTTCGATTTGAGGGAAATAGTTTTTGTAAAAATGGAAGTGCGAGGCAGTTGCTAGCTGAGTTTCTCCAAGGTGTGACACCTCCAGAGAATAATATTTTTAATTTTGTAAGTACCATGTCTCCTTTTATTTTTAACCACGAAATGAAAAAGGAGGAGGTTCTCTAGTCGACATCCGAATCCGATAATTCTTTTTTCAGTGGATAGGGTGTACTCCGAAGTTGGTCCCATTTGAATTTAAGAGATGAAATCCACCCCTAAGGGTAGCAAAATGAAGGATATTGATCATTCACCCTCTGAATTCTGGTCCGTTAACCGATTCTATCAGGCATAACTTTGTACTGGGTTCTTCGATTTGGATGATTCTCACCTTACGGGTTGAAAAATAGGGGATAATTGATTTTTCACTTGTGAACATTGGCACACACATATGTAGTTGACAATGATAGATCGCTACTGTCATTATTTTTGTTCCACATCCGTCACAATCATTATATTCTATGAGAGGATGGAATGATATACAAAGTAATGAAGTAAACTAACCAGAACAACAAAAATAATTTATATTACAACAAATAGTAAAAGTAGATAATCATATTATTCAACTGGTAATAGTTGAAGTAAGGTGGCTAAGTAAGTATATTGGAAGTAATAAAAAAACAAGTAGGTAGTAATTAGTAGATAACAGCCACAAAAAATTGAAAAATGAAAACTTTTAACAAAAAATTAAACCGACGAAATACGGAATGAAAAGTAAAAAATAAAATAAACCTTATTCTCAATAACTAAGCTCCTGAACTAATGTAAGTAACTAATTTTGAGTCGGCGCCAAACAAACAATCAACGAAGATCATTAAATTATTTTAAAAAAATGATTAGAATGTCACCGCGCAACTCGATGCCATCATTTTACGCCTTACCTAATTCATTTGCTTGTTTGTTTGGCGCCGACTCAAAATTAGTTACATACATCAGTTCAGGAGCTTAGTTATTGAGACTAAGGTTTATTTTATTTTTTACTTTTCAGGTCCGTATTTCGTCGGTTTAATTTTTTGTAAAAAACTTTTTATATTATTGAATAGATGTGTTAGGTCATCCAACTGTTTCAATTCTCACAACCTTACCTCATGAACTGGTTTAATGAATATAGAAAACATAATTTATAGTAGAATCCTTAATGGGGGAAGTGGTAATTGGCTACCACTACCCCGAAAAGCCCCTAAGAAGGGGATGTGACATTCAATAATAATAATAATAATAGCATTTATTCCAGAATACACAAAGATATCAATATCCGAATGGGGCGGAGTTCAGAGTACGTTCTCCTCGTCCGTTTCTAAAAGAAGGAAGCGTTTTCTGGTCTTCCACTCAACCCTGCACATTTATCTTATTCCAAAAAAAACAAATTTCATATTTTTCAATTATTCTAACAAAAAGAAATTGTTATGTATCCCATAGCAATCAGGATTACCTACATATTATAAAAAAACTCAATTACTATTTCCTACATATATACATTAAACTATTATGTGGTGGAGGTGCCGGGCATCATGCTTCTCTGGATTCGACGTTCAATACACCTTTTGACTTATCGTGCTCATCAACTAATTCATATGTGGTCGGGAATAATTTTCTTTTTATTCGGAACGGACCAATACATTTTTGGGCGGGTTTTGCTGTAAACGCTTTGGTGGCATTGGAAAGAATGTAATTTATTTTATATACCCAATCTCCTACGATAAAAGAAACAGGACGATGCTTCAAGTTGCCCTATCACATCTTAATAAACTCGAAACATATCTTTCGAGCGCGAAATGAGATCATATGAAGCTTGGTATGCGAATACGGGTGTCGTATGGAAATATCCAGAGCCCACATATTCTCGGGGGAAATTAACAAAATATGGTGTCAGTCCAGTTGTCTCATGGGTTGACCAGCGAATAGCACAACCAACTTGAGGCAGAAGGATGTCCCAATGTTTATGGTTGGCTTCGATTTAGCAAACTAGCATGGTTTTGAGAACACTGTTTCCCCTTCCAACAGGATTTGACTGGGGATGATGATTAGGCGTATACAGAACATTCACCTTGTAGGAGAAACACATGGTCGAGAATAGGTCACTTCAAAACTGGCCCCCATTATCAAACTGAAGGTATTGGGAACACCCAAAGACGAGAAAAACCTGCTGCTCCATGATTCTAGTCACCGCTGCAGCGGTGGCCTCACGGAAAGAAAAAAATAATGGGAATTTACAAGAGGTATCTAGCACAACTAGGTCAAATTTATACCCACGAGAAGAACACGGTAAAGGTCCGAAAAGATCAACACTGGCCATTACCCATAGTCTAGAAAACACGCCGGAGGACGAAGGACTGCTTTTTTGGACAAACAGATATGGCATCGCTGAATATACCTCGTCACGGCCGAGCGCAATTTTGGCCCGTAGGTCAAGTTCTCTTGCTTCCGCCACAGTCTTGACCTCCACCAAATGTCACATCCCCTTCTTAGGGGCTTTACGACTGGGGGTAGAGGTAACCAATTACCAGTTTCCCCATTAGGGGTGTCACTCTAAATTATGTTTCCTAGATTCATCAAACCAGTTCATGAGGTAAGGTAGTGAAAATTAAAACCGTTGGATGAACTTAACACATATATTCAACAATAAAATAAAAGGTGACATAGTACTTACAAAATTAAAAACATTATTATGTGGAGGTGTCTTACCTTGGAGGGATTCAGCTAGCAACTGCCTCGTTCTTCCATTTTTAACCGACGAAACCAAGATGGAGGAGGTTTTCTAGTCGACGCGTATACTTCTTCTTTATGTATGACCACGCATAACTTTTTACTGAAACGTCCGATTCCGATAATTTTTTTTCTTCGAAATTGGTCCCATTTGAATTTAAAAGATGAAATCCACCCTTAAGGGTAGCAAAATGAAGGATATTGATCACTCACCCTCTGAATTCTGGTCTGTTAACCGATTCTATCAGGCATAACTTTGTACTGGGTTCTTGGGATTTGGTGATTCTTAATTTATTGGATAGGGTATACCTCATAGTTAATCATATTTGAATTTCGAATGATATTATCCACCCTTACGGGTAGGAAAATGGGGAATAATTGATTCTTAACTTGTGAACATTGGCACAAATATGTAGTTGACAATGACAGATATCTATTGTCATTATTTTTGTTCTCCTAAATCCGTCACAATCATTATATTCTATGGAGAGGATGGAATGATATACAAAGTAATGAAATAAAGTTACCAGAGCAACAAACATAATTTATATTACAACAAATAGTGAAAGTAGATAATCATATTATTTAAGTGGTAATAGTTGAAATAAGGTGGGTGAGTAAGTATTTTGGAAGTGATAAAAAACAAGTAGGTAGTAATTAGTAGATTTCGGCCAAAAAAAGAAAAATGAAAATTTTTAACTAAAAACGAAATACGGAACTGAAAAGTAAAGAATAAAATAAACCTTCTTAGTCTCAATAACTAAGCTCCTAAGCTAATGTTAGTAACTAATTTTGAGTCAGCGCCAAACGAACAATCAACGAAGATCATTAAATTACTTCAAAAAAATTATCAGAATGTCACCGCGCAACTCGATGCCATCATTTTACGCCTTACCTAATTCATTTGCTTGTTTGTTTGGCGCCGACTCAAAATTAGTTACTTACATTAGTTAAGGAGCTTAATTATTGAGACTAAGAAGGTTTATTTTATTTTTTACTTCTCAGTTCCGTATTTCGTCGGTTTAATTTTTTGTTAAAAAGTTTCTTTACAAAAACCATTTCCTTCAAATCGAAGGTAATAAAATAATTCATCAGCGTATTCCAATTCCCCCCGCACGAAGCCAATATCCAGCATTTAATGTCAATATCACTCGATACGATGTGAATTGGATACTTCCTGATATGCCTGGGATTCGAGATAAATAAATTAATTTTAAAATTGAATTTGAATTATTCCCAAATAAAAGTGAATATGAATTTAATTGATTATTCCGCACAATATGTGACAATAACTTCACAATTCGTGATGATTAAGTTCAATAATGACGAGCATGTACTAGTTATTCGTGTAGGTTCTGTGACAATTCGCCTGAAAATTTCCAAAATAGAGGAAAACCTATCCGGTGTTGTATGTATTAAAATCAACTAAATTTATGTTGAAGTCACTCATGATGATGATATCATTGTGATTGGAGATAATTCGTTTTCAACCAAAATGTAATGAGTAGCACGAAATAAATGAAATACTAAAGAGATAATAAGCAAAGTTTGAATCGAAGTTAAAGTGTGCAAAGATCTTTGGATGCAAAAATTTGCTTGAATAATACAAACCTTATTTCCTAATTCCTGGAACACACACACTCGCCACGAAACATCTTGTATGCAAATCACTTCATTTTCGAATGTTCGGACAATCCCATTTTCGAATGTTCGGACAATACAGAATATTTCCCCAAGGTTGAATTTGTGGAAAACCTCATGAATATTTCACTACGAATAAAGAAAAGTTGCGGAAGTGACATTCTCATTCCACTGTGGGAATGATTCAGCGCCCGCTTTTATTCAACCCATTCAAAATTCACAATGCATTCTATCCTTTTTCCTGCCAAAAACAGTTCGGACGGAATAAATTCATGAATATATTTCCGCGAAAATGTGTGGGTGATTTCATTATAGTACCAATTTGAAGTTTTCTAGTTTTCACCTCCAGTATATCATAAGCCATGTGAGTTGTTGAATAATTTGAGTTTTTATTGTTCCGTACCGGAGGGAAAACGATGTCATTCTCATTGTTACAAAGCAGCTATGGAATTAAGGTAGTTCCGCCACGAGACAGTTGAATTAGGGAACTATTAAAATTTGGCATACGTATTGTTTAACATGTGAACAACACCTCTATAAAATTTTAACAAGTTTCACCATCCCGAACCCGAGATATATATAATTGAAGTTGACTCAATTAACACGTAAAATATGGATCATGCATAGGCAAACAGCACATTATTGATTCTACCGTTGGTACTAAAATTAAGAAGTTCATGAAAAACGAGGAGGAGCTAGAGCAGGATATCACAGATATTGTGAAAAAATCAAATTGATTGACCATCTAGTTTGACAGATATAATCTCGAGAAGTACTAAGGTTCAGGCTGCATACGATATATTTTGCAAGCGAATTCGCGCATACCTACATCAATTCAAGGTTAGCTTCGCAATAACAAACGTATATTTCTTCAAATGATCTTTTTATTTTTCATATAACAACGTAATAATGTAATATATTAATAATAACACTTTTTTTACATTTTTTTTTTGAGGTTAGCTTAAAAATAACAAACGTATATTCAAAACAAAAATATTTTTTCCTTCCATAAAACATAACTTAACAATGTTATATATATTGTAACGTAAATAAACTTACTTGGTTTTATTAATTTATTTCACACTTAATCTACCATTTAATTTATATTACTACGCCACTATATAGCTCGATCGTATGGGCTCGTTCAGACTCCGTTTTCCCTCTTGAGGGCTGTCTATTTATCTCCGATACAGCATTCTCGATGTTTCGAATTCTTCCAGTTGGCGTCCCGCATGTTCCAATTGCTTCCAATATTGACCGTTGTTTTTCGCGGGAGAGCGACTGGATGGTTCTCGAATATCTCCGGGGATGATCTCATCGCTGTCGACGGCAACACGCGAGGCGACAGGTCCGGCCTAGGTTCGTTACATTGCCCCCTTCTTAAAGACATTTCGTCCCGAAATTTCATCCTTGGAGTGTGACGATATCTGCATGACTCCCCATATCTGCACCGTGAAGTTCGATGGAAGTAACACTCCACGGTCTTCATGATCGGTCGTGGAAGAGGGTTACAGCAAACCAAAATCCTGACGCCGCTGGATCTGAATATCGCCTCCAGCATACTTCTTATGACTCTCCAGTCCAACCCATCAATACCACAGGATAGTTTTGGAATTGCTAGATCCGCCAGATTCTGGTCCACCATAGTATCTCTTAGTTTGGTGAGACTCTTCCAGACATCTTCATAGGACGGTTTATCTTGGGAATGCCTCTTGGTAACTAGGTAGTAGATGTTTCTCTGGCCTTTCTTCAACTGTAGCACCCCACCAACTTCTGGATTCTGCTCCCGCAGTGTTTGGAGTTGACCAAATTTCTTGTAGAAAACTGCGGCGATGCCCTGGACATTTGAAGATCTTCTGCCACACAGTGCGCTAGTGCGTAGTCAGCAGGCACCTCGAAAGGTCTCGTGACTCCTCTCTAGTAACCCATGTAGAACTTTCTGCCCGTTTGAATACAAGGACATAAACTTCTCGAACGTCATATCATCCTCCGGTGGCTTGAGGGTGCGAACTTGGTCATGGTTTCCAGCGTAAGGGCCAACCTGTTGAAATGGACGACCCTTGGTTTCCCTCGGGTGGCTTATGGATTCGGTACACAAGGCGTTTATCCTTTTACGATTTTATACGGGCCTTCCCACGAGTTCCGCAACTTTGGTGATAGTCCACGACGACGTTTGGGGTTGTACAGCCAAACCAGGTCATCAACCTTAAATCCTCCAGCGTCGGCCTTGATGTCATAGGTCTTCTTCATTTTATCGCTGGCACTCTGGATGTTCAACCGGACTCGTTCGTGGATGTCGTCCATTCTCTGCCGAAGTTTGCTGACGTAGTCCTCTCCCGCAGTGTCTTGTCCTGGCGGTATCCCAAACTTCAGGTCACAAGGCAGTCGCAGTTCTCGGCCCATTATAATACTAGCAGGAGTTTGACCGGTTGACTCGTGTACTGCGGATCGATAGGCCATCAGGAACAAATGAAGATACTGGTCCCAGTCTCTTTGATGGTCAGAGACAACCTTGGACAAGTGGCGGTTGATCGTCCTGTTCATCCGTTCCACCATTCCATCGGACTGCGGATGTAGGGCCGTGGTTCTTGTCTTGCGGATGTTCAGCAGTAGACATATTTCTTGGAAAAGGTTGGATTCGAAATTTCTGCCTTGATCCGAGTGCAGCTCCATTGGAATACCGGATCGACATATCCACTCTTTCACCAAGACGTCGGCGACGGTGATGGCTTCCTGGTTGGGCAGGGCATGAGGCTTCCGCCCACTTACTGAAGTAGTCCATTGCCACAAGGATGTATTTATTCCCGTGGTCGGATACGGGAAACGGGCCGGCGATGTCAATGGCGATTCTCTCGAACGGGCTGCCTACGTTGTACTGACGCATCGGGGCCTTGGGTCGTATTCGAGGTCCATTGCTAGCAGCGCATCAGCGCACTTCCTGCACCAGTCCTGGACGTCAGCTTGACAATTGGCCCAGTAAAACCGTTGCCTCACTTTCTGCAGGGTCTTCGTCACTCCCAGATGTCCTCCGGCGACTCCATCATGGATTTCCGCAGCACTTCCTCTCTTCTGTTCCTGGGAACAATTATTTGGCGTCTGTCTTCCCCACCAATATCGGCCTCCAACACACGTTTCAGGATCCCATTGTCCAGAATAAGAGAGTTCCATTGTGCCCAATAGGGACTTAACAGCCGGCGAGTAACCTGCGACTTCCTGCCATGATGGTCTTTGATTGCCCTTCTTCCAGCTGACGACTAAGCCAAGGTCGGGTCTCTCTCTTGGTCTTTCTGGATCTTGCTGTCATTCCAGTTGTCATCCATTGCCGCGGTTCTACAAAGTGTTGCTTCTTTCTCTTCTGCTCGTCGGCAATGTGAGCAATCATCTGGACATGGTCTTCGCGACAAGGCATCTGCATTCTTATGGCTAGTTCCGGCTCGATGTTCGATCTCGAAATCGAATTCTTGGAGTCTCTCGATCCAACGTGCTACTTGACCCTCAGGATTTTTGAACTGTAAGAGCCATTTGAGAGCTGCATGGTCAGTTCTCAACAGGAATCTTCTTCCATACACGTACTTGTAGAAGTGTTCCACTCCCTTTACAACAGCTAACAGTCTCGCCTGGTGACACAGTAATTGCGCTCTGGTTTGCTAAGCGTCTTGCTGAAATAACCAATGACCTTCTCCTGTCCCTCCTGGATCTGAGATAGGACAGCTCAAGTCCCACGTTGCTGGCGTCCGTATCCAAAATGAATTTCCCTTTGGGTAGGGGATAGCTCAGTATAAGTGCGTTGATCAAAGCTCCTTTCAGCTTCCTGAATGAGTCTTGACATTCTTCGGACCACTGGAACTTTGTTTGGCCTTCCGTGAGCTTGGTCAGTGGTTTAGCGATGTTGGCGAATCCCAGCACATATCGGCGATAGTATGTGCATAAACACAAGGAAACTTCGAAGTTGGTGAATGTCATTTGGGATGGGCCAATCCTTAACAGCTTTGATCTTCTGGTCGTCCACTGCTACTCCTTCCCCAGAGACAACGTGGCCGAGGTATCGTACTTCTTTTGGAACAGATGGCATTTCTTAGGGCTCAGCTTCAATCGGAGTTCCTCAGTCGCAGGAATACTTCCTCCAAGTTTTCACGTGGTCCTCGAACGATCTGCCGACCACAATTATGTCGTCGAGATACACTAGACACGTGTTCCATGAGAGTCCCTTCAGTACTGTTTCCATCAATCTTTCGAATGTGGCGGGAGCATTACAGAGCCCGAATGGCATAACGGTGAACTGCCACAATCCTGAGCCGATGGTAAAAGCAGTCTTTTCTCGATCTTCCTGAGCCAGTTCTACTTGCCAGTATCCACTCTTCAGATCAAGGGTCGAGAAAATCGTGGAACCAGCCAACGTGTCTAGGGTGTCATCTATTCTCGGGAGAGGGTAACTGTCCTTCTTCGTGACATTATTAAGTTGGCGATAGTCTACACAAAAGCGTGTCGATCCATCCTTTTTCTTCACCAGTACGACTGCAAAGGGACCAGGGACTGTCAGATGGTTCGATAACTCCTTCTTTTCCCATATCGCTGACTATTTTGTCAGCCTCTTCCTTCTTGGCAAGAGGAAGTCTTCTTGCTGATTGCCGGATCGGTCGGCACCCCAGTATCAATCTTGTGCTGGACCACATTAGTTCGACCTCCTTTTCCTTGTCCGGTATCGAAGATGTCTTGGTACTTTTGACTAAATCTCTTAGTTTGGGCTGTTGAGCTGGTTTTATATCTTTGGAAGAGATGGCAACTAATTTTTCTAGTTCTGTGGGCAAGTTGTTGGGTTGGCTAATCGTACCTCGTACGCCCCGGATCACAGATGAAACTGACGAGCAGTGCCCTAAAATTGTTCCTTTCTTTAAGGTCACTGGAAAGTAATTGACATTCATGACCCTTACCGGTACAAATTTTTCAGCACGTAACAGGGTTTTCCCTAGGGCAATCCCTCGTCCAATTTTCTCATCATGAAGTTTGGGCTCGAACATCATCACGTCTCCACTGCTCGCACTCCCGTCAGGCGAGCCTCCAGGATGGTTTCAGCCCTCTCAGGTACGCTTACATCTTCAGCCAACAGCACACGGATCAACTCTTCACTTCTCCCATGAAGTACCAGCTCTTCTCCGTTGACACGTAGGACGCCGTCTTTGAAATCCAATTCAAACCCTCTGGAATTCATGATGTCCATTCCGATGATTGCATCGTCCTCGATGTCCGCTACAAGTGCCTGATGTTTCACTTTAGTGCTGCCCAAAATTATTTCAATCGGTAGCTCGCCATATACAGTAGCTGGCTCCCCTGTTGCTGTGCGTAGCCGCTACAAGTGTTGTTGGCGCATATTTGCTGTGCCGCGGTTCAATTTTCCGGTTCTGGCAAAGGAAGGTCCGAGAATTGTCCTAGTCGCACCTGTATCTAGCAGCATGGTGCAAGGCTCGTTATTGATGAGACCGTCTACGAAAACACCTCTGTTCTGTCGTTTCAGGATAGCGACATATGCGTTGTTAACCGGGGCTTGCTGGACACAGGCCGACGATTGCCCCTTCTCGTCGACCTTCTTTAGTTTTCCTGCATCGGAGTCGTGTTTTCGAATGTTGGACATTTGCTACGCACATGTCCAATTTTGCCACAATTCCAGCATCTTATCTGTCTTTTCTCCGGCAAAACTTCCTTCATCACTTTTCTTATGGCAGCTTCCAAGTCAGCATGCTCCTGTGAGTCTTCTTCAATACTTCGAACTTTACTTTGGTTGTTGCAGGATTGATTTGCTGCCTCAAATTCCAAAGCGCGTGCCAGATGCGTCTACGAGATGTGTTGGACGAGCTAGTGTCAACGCTTGTCTGGTTTCTTGGTCACGGAGTCCATCCAAGAATCGCCGGAACCGCTAATCGCACCATTACATTCTCAGGTATGGCTGGATATGCGAGTACAACCAAGCGTGCAAGGTCAGCTTCGAATTGCTTGTAAGGATTCGCCCGATTTCTGGCAGCGATTTTTCAGTTGGGAGTGGTATACGTGTTCCAAATGGGCGTGGCCATATCGTAATTCTAGATGTTTAATCAGCTGATCATAGTCCTCCTGTTCTTGGGCGGTGAGAGTTTGTAGAATATTTGTCGCTTCTCCACGTAATGCAAGTGTCAGTGCTACAGCTCTTTCCCCTGCATTCCATCCGTTTGCTTTGGCCGCTGCTTCAAACTGCCGGCGGTAATTTGCCCATGGAGTTTTCCGTCGAACTGAGGCGGCTTCATGGAAGCTTCCTATTTCTGAAATGACCTTGACATCTTTTATACCCTCTTGAACTTTATCCACGTTCAAACTCAAGTCCAGCATTGCATTTTCGTTAACCATCTCTGTGGAGAACGCACTATTAATTTGTTTTTCCCGCTTACTGATCGTTTCCTTTATTTTGTCCATTTCTGCCTCGATTCCGTCTTTGATTCCATCGCTGATTATTTCCTTCATCTTGTCCATTTCTGCCTCGACCCCATCTTTGATTTTATCTACCTCCGTGTTCATTTGCTCCCTAATTTTATCTATCTCTGTCTCAACGGTTCCCATTCTTTCTTCTAGGAAATTAGCCACACCACACAATTCTTTTTTAGGCCTTCTGTGTTTCCAGGAACTTCTCTTCCAGGCTTCTTGAATTTTCTAGAGCTTCTCTTCAGATTTCTAGAATTTTCTTGAAGCTTCTCTTCCAGATTTCTAGAATTTTCTTCAAGCTTCTCTTCCAGATTTCTAGCATTTTCTTCCAGGCTTCTTGAATTTTCTAGAAGCTTCTCTTCAATTTCTAGCATTTTCTTCCAGGCTTCTTGAATTTTCTTCCAGTTTATTCATTACCAAACTTAAATCACCTCCGGGAACTTCGAATAAAAATGTTTCGGGGTCCTCACCTTCTTGTATAAGTCCTTCTGCAAGTCTTTCCTGGAGTACTTGCTTTTTACCTGTTGTTTCCAGTTCCCTTTCCTCCAATTCCTGTTTCAATTCCGCTACCTTCAAATCCGCAAGGCGCACTTTTCCTGAACACATTTTGTCTTTGACGAGGTATCAGTCTGTTTCACACGAAAAGTTTATCAGTTTATTAAAAATTCACTTCGCGAATTCTTTTCCACGGGCCACCAGTCTATTGTCTGTTTCACGCGAAGAGTGTATCAGTTTATATTCCCACGCACAATTGTCCACTTCGCGAAAACCGGGCCACTGTCTATTTTCTGTTTCACGCGAACAGTGTATCAGTTTATATTCCCACGCACAATTGTCCACTTCGCGAAAACCGGGCCACTGTCTATTTTGGGCGTACAAAAGGTCTATCAATTTTTTTTCTGACTATCCACTCCACGACACTTGTTTATTTTCAAAATCTCACTTCCGACACCAATTGTAACGTAAATAAACTTACTTGGTTTTATTAATTTATTTCACACTTAATCTACCATTTAATTTATATTACTACGCCACTATATAGCTCGATCGTATGGGCTCGTTCAGACTCCGTTTTCCCTCTTGAGGGCTGTCTATTTATCTCCGATACAGTATTCTCGATGTTTCGAATTCTTCCAGTTGGCGTCCCGCATGTTCCAATTGCTTCCAATATTGACCGTTGTTTTTCGCGGGAGAGCGACTGGATGGTTCTCGAATATCTCCGGGGATGATCTCATCGCTGTCGACGGCAACACGCGAGGCGACAGGTCCGGCCTAGGTTCGTTACAATATATATATATATATATATATATATATATATATATATATATATATATATATATATATTGATAATAACATTTTCTTTTGTCACTAGACGATTGCTAACCTTTGGTTGGTTTCTAAGAATACAAGAATCTTTTCCAAGATTTTCTTGTCATTCGTGACACGAGGTTTTTTGTCTGATTGGTTGGTTGACAATAATTGTACTATACCGTCTCTTCCACTTTCTGCATATACTTTTTGTATTTTTGTATTGTCTATCCCCGCACTTGCTATTTTCTTAATCATCCCTGCAGAAATAACACCCTTGAGCTTCGTGAACGAAACATTCCGTGAAAGATTTGCTATTCGGAATAGTGAAAGCGATCTTTTCAAGAATAACGACGTCGTATGATGCTTTGTGAAATTTTGTCGTCGGTTCGATGTGAAGTAGATCTTCAGCGAGCCTGGAAAGTTTGAACATGCCGGGACCTTTCCATTGAGGATGAAGCTTTCTTAGAATGACGAGAGTGTCGGCGAATGCAACGATGACATTTTTCAGGTCTTCTAGCATCGATTTTTTTTTTGAGAGCTTGCAGTAACCGTGTAGTGTCAAATTTGGCAGTGTGCGCCACAAGAATGCACGGTTTAAAAAAAATAATCATTCTTTGAATTTGCGTAGCACTTCGTGAATGGGAATCGACGGCAGTTATTTTAGTTAATGCTTTCCTATTTTTAAGTAACTCCAGGTTTTCCATTTCTCAATTTTTCAGTTAGGTGATTCTTCTCCTTCATCGTGATACATTTGTTTCAGAAAATCGTATGTTATATTATGTTGTGCAATTTTTTCCAATAAATCCCGTGATATAACATTTTTAAGGCACTTGAATTAGGTAAATTACAAGATATTCTTTCGTTCTCAAGTTGCTCTGAAATAAATGTTTTTCTTTCAGCACATTCTCCAAACTCAAAACTTGGTGGCAGTTCCCACACTTCAAAATTTTCCCAAGTTCTTTGACATTAACAATGCGATTTTCTTCACGCATATCATTTTCAATAGACTGTTATTTGTTCGTATTTCGAGCCTTACACAGTTCAGACAATTTACTTTTCCTTTTTTCAACTTTTGCTTTATAGCAAACCTACCATTTTTTGCGCGAAATCAATCCATAGCTGATTGCTTGTTCATAAGAGTATCTTGAACTATTAAATGCGAGCGATCCCCTTAAAAAAGAACCCTCTAATTCAGCGTTTGCACATGTATCGCGTCGCGCTACAATTTTTGACACTGTTTGTAGCAGCCGAACTACCTTAATTGCAAAGAAACATATTTGAGTCCGCAGTATCACCAACACGACGAACCAACCTAGTCCAGTACAGGAGAGATACCGATTAAGCCGATCCAATTAGACAAACAACAATAATAGTTAGGGAGGCAGCGACAGTCGGCTGTGATCATTTCTACAGAGCTGATCCTTTCTTTTTTTGTTGTATTGATATCACTACTGAACAAAATGATAGTCTACCGCGTCGAAAGCGTTGCTACCAAAGGTCTACCACCCCCATATGGTGTTGAAAAGACAAATTTGTTTGACTCATTTCTACAAGGCTGAATTTTTTAAGTAAAACTTCTTTACGCACGGTTGACTTGGGGAGTAAGCTGGTGAATGCGTGACGGAAGCGTTACGAAAAGTGTGATCAAGCGAGGCGAACGGTCTCGACAAAGGTGAGTGCGTATCTCATACTAGTTGCTGGCGTCGTAGCGCCATATGCAGCGTTTCTTTTTCCTTGTCTATTTTCTCCCTCTACTAATACGCGGCATTCTACTCTCGACATTGGAGCGCGTTTGATTCTCAGTCCTTTTCTTGTCTCTCTCCCTCTCTTTTTCCTTGTTACTCTTCCGTATTTCGGCCTCGCGTTTCTACAATTTACTTCAGCAAATTTTCAAAATAGGATAACATAAAATTTAACTAATACCTAAATAATGAAATACTTATTAATTGTAGAGGTTCACCATTACAAATAATTGGTGACATCGTGATTGAACATGACAATAATCAAATGGAAGTTGATGATAAAAATCCCACTATAGATCATGAACAAAAACCGAGACAAATTATTAGAGTGAGGTGAATTAATTTTTGTTTTATTTTTATAATCATTCATGACTCTAATAATGATTTAGTAAATTTACCAAACTAAAATGATGAAATTATAGGTTATTAGAAAATTATTATATGTATATGTATATACATATATATATATTATATATTTATGAACATATATATATATATATATATATATACTAGCGGACCCGACAGACGTTGTCCTGTCCAAATTTCTATGTTCCCTAAAATGTTTTTCCCAAAAACTCTCGTCCGCATAGAATTTCTTTTTTTCTATGTTTTCCTTTATGTTGTTCCATCTAGATTATGCTTTTGACTCCTTCCGCTTCCTGTTGTCCCATTATCTCGTTTTCCCGTTATCCCGTTATCCCATTCTCCTGTTACCCTTTTTTTCTTCATCCCGTTATCCCGTTATCCCATTATCCTGTCATCCCGTTATCCCGTTTTTTCGTTATCCCGTTATTCCCGTTATCCCGTTATCATGTTATCCCATTATTCCGTTATCCCGTTATCCCGTTTTCCTGTTATCCCATTTTTTCTTTATCCCGTTTCCCCTTTTCCCCTCATCATGTCATCCCGTTATTCCGTTATCCCGTTTTTTCGTTATCCCGTTTTCCTGTTATCCCGTTTTTTATTTATCCCGTTATTCCCTCATCCTGTCATCCCGTTTTTTCGTTATCCCGTTATCCAGTTATCCAATTATCCAGTTATCCCGTTATCCCGTTTTCCTGTCATCCCATTTTTTCTTTATCCCGTTATCCGTTTTCCCCTTATCCCCTTATCCTGTCATCCCGTTATCCCGTTTTTCCTTATCCCGTTATTTCCGTTATCCCGTTTTCCTGTTATCCCATTTTTTCTATAAAATAAAAAAAAAATAAAAAATAGGGGTTGATCGTAGAAGGGTGAAAATTAAGAGTAATATGAATTTTTTTATTCTAAGTCATGACAAAATAAAAATAAAAATCTTGCCAAAAAAATAGGGGTTGATCGTAAAAGGGTGAAAATTCAGGGTTGCCAGTATTTTTGGATGCTGTATCATAAAAAAATAAAAACAAAAATTTTTTTTCTAAAAAATAAAAAAAAATAAGGGGTGGACCACCCTTAACATTCAGGGGGATGATTTGTGAATCTAAACCATCCAAGGCGGCACCCAAACGTATACAAAAAAATTCATTCAAATCGGTCCAGCCGTTTATGATACCACTGCAGCGCCATCTGCCGGCTGATTTGTGAATCTCAACCATCCAGGGCGCCACCCAAACGCATACAAAAAAAATTTATTCAAATCGGTCCAGCCGTTTAGGAGGAGTTCAGTGCCACACACGTACAGTCGAATCATATATATATATATATAAAGATATATATATATATATAAATATATATATGAAGATATATATATATATATATATACATATAGATGGAGCTAAAGAAGTTTTACTCCTGTCGTGTGGTCTAAAGCACACTCGTTTTTTTTCTACGTTAGTTTATTTAATGAAATGACCAGAAAATTTAGTATACTGTAAATCTGATGTTATTAAAGCTTTGGTAGACTCAACGGAATGCACGGTCTCCCGACCGCAGCCGCTGCGCCGATCCGTTACAGAACTATCTGAATTATTGCATTTACCGGCATAAAATGAAAATCTATAAAGCAATTTTTTTCTACAAGCGGTTCATTTAACTTATTGTTGAATAAGCGTCGTCTACTTTCAGTCAAGGTGGCTAAAGCCGGCGTCTCACGGCGCGAGACTTGACGAGCTTGGCTTGGAGGATTGTGCTTGGAGCACAGGAGTGGGGTTTAGGCAATCTCGAACCTGATCGGTCTCACGGCGTGTATAATTTGACCGACTCGTCGTCTACCAGTGGCTGGAGGTTGGTACACGAGCCTAGGAAGGGATGCATTGTCCAGTGCAATAGTTTTTCAGTTCAGAACGGATAGGAGGATAGCATGTGTAGTAACGTATAAAAAAAATTTGTTGTCCCAAATGATATCCTCTTCCTCATATAAAGCTAAGAATTCAATTACTGCTTCTGAATTCCACTCCATGTTAATACACAATATTTTGCCAACAAAATCTCTCTGTCCGAAGTTACCGGTCTCCCGTCGTAGCCAACACTGTCGACAGGCACCCTCGCGCCGTGAGACCCCTCAACAAGCCATACAGTACGAGCTTGCTAGTCAAGCCTCGCGCCTTTGATATTTGGAGAATTTACCGACATTTCATGGGAACGGTCGAGGCACCTCGGGATTACGCTTGACAAGTCTCGATCCTACGCGAGTCGACCATTCTCCCGACGCGAGACTTGACGAGCTCGGCTTGGGGATTGTCAAGACGCCGGCTCAAGGCTTTGGTGGACGTACCTAAAGTTATAGCGCGGGCACATGATTGAAGCATTGCTACTTTGCTGTTAAGTATACAATCGAGGAGCATATTTTTTATATTAATCGCATATAATAGTTTATATATAATATCTTATTATTTTGATATATTGGATATATATATATATATATATATATATATATATTTGATTAGAAATTTGTAATTAATATGATTATATATGAAACGCAGTGCATAAAGTACACAAAGTCGTCTCCACCAAGGATTCAATATAAATTGAAACTCAATTGGTAGAGCACAGGCGAAAAACAACTACTTTCCTAGCAAATACCACGCAGAACGTTGAATGATATTCACCTGATAATCCATGCAAACTTCCATATAAATGGAAATTGTTCGCAAATGTTTCTTTCTGATAAGCTCGATAATGTGTAATTTATGTCGTGTCCGCCTAACAATCCGCATACCTAAACATAATCGAGCTTATCAGAAAAAAACATTTTCGAACAATTTCCATTTTTATGGAAGTTTGCATGGATTGTCAGGTGAATATCATTCAATGTTCCGCGTGGTATTTGCTAGGAAAGTAGTTGTTTTTCGTCTGTGGTCTACCAATTGAGTTTCAATTTATATTGAATCCTTGGTGAAGACGACTTTGTGTACTTTATGCACTGCATTTCATATTTTTTCTCCCTTCACTTGACTTTCTCTTTCATTAAATATATGCCAGTCGGTCAACCTAAGCCACTCCTACTGAGAAGGAATCTTTCATTAGAATACTATCGAGGTAGGAGAAATGTATGGGGTGTTTCTTTCTGTCACTAGGTGCCGACGTACCTAAAGATGTTGTGAACTTGATGATGATTTTATTTATGTCCGGATCTCTGGCTGGTGACTACTCCGTACTGATGAGGGCCAAAAAGCACTGCATTTCATATTTTATCTCCCTTCACTTGGCTTTTTCTTTCATTAAATATAATTATAGTTTAGATATTCATAATATTACAAATGACTCATAGAGTTATTCTCAATTTCAAATAATTTCAAAGAAAATCAAAATCACGTGAGTTATATATAGTCCTTATGAAGTAAGTGCAATAGCATTTTATTTCGAACAGGTGGGTTATGCCTTAAAATCCCCACCACATCCTTTCATTACATCGAGACGTCGGCAGCTATTCGTCAGTGTGGTTTTTACCAGTATATGTGGAAGGGCGTATTATATCATAGAGTTTAATTACAAATTTCTAATAAATATATATATATATATATATATATATATCTAATAGATGAAAATAATAACTAAGATATTAATATAAAAACTATTATATGCAATTAATGTACTAATAATAATAATAATAAAGCTGCTTCATCCATTATTTCAATATATTTACATAGAAATACAGAGCACTATAAATGCGAAAGAGAAAAGACAAAATGATGAGAAGGCGAAGTGTCAGCTAAAGATATTTTTCGACTTGACCATAAATAGAAATAATTAATATGAAAAATATGCTCCTTGATTGTATACTTAATAACAAAGTAGCAATGCTTCAATCATGTGCCCGCGCTATAACTTTAGGTACGTCTTCCAAAGCCTTAGCCACCTTGTACTGAAAGTACACGACGCTTATTCAACAATAAGTTAAATGAACTGCTTGTAGAAAAAAAATTAACTTTGTAGATTTTCAATTGATGCCGGTAAATGCAAAAATTCACAGCGGCCTGTAACAGATCGGCGCAGCGGCTGCGGTCGGGGGACCGTGCATTCCGTTGAGTGTACTATAAGGCTTTAACAACATCAGATTTTTGGTAGAAGGAATTTTTCGGTCGAATTATTGAATAAACTAATGGAGAAAAAAAATCAGCCTTGTAGAAATGAGTCAAACAAGTTTGTATTTTCAACACCTTATGTGGGTGGTAGACCTTTGATGGCAACGCTTTCGACGCGGAAGACTATCATTTTCCTGTACTTTTGGATATCCTTTATCACTGTAAAATGTTTCAGTCTTATAGGTATAAGACTTTTACATAATGGTTTTTTACATTTTATAGAAAGTATACAATAAAATAAAATTGTTGGCAACGTTTAAAGCTCGGCAGACTCCAACTCTCATAAATCACATTGTATTAAAAATTATCAAACAAAAAATAGCTTTGTAGATATGGGAGCAAAATGTATGTCGTCGCTTCCCTTACTATAATATTGCTGTAAAGGGTGATATAATAATATATCATAACATTCTCCTCTACCTAAATTGTTACAAAATCTCTCAAGAAGTCAGGAGGATGTTTATTTCTTTGTGGGCGTTTATCTTCACTTGAACGAACGGCATCACCATTATCATTATTCTGATTATCCATTTCCATGTTACCCATCGCAGTTCCACTATTGTACGACGTTCGGGATATGGGGCAAGATGACGAATGGATACAGTTGTTTCTCTTCCATTAGGCAAACGTACATTTGATTCTATCAACTCTACTTCTTCAACTAATGGATCATATTTGCTTGCATGAACTTGCTTTTTCATCAAAACTGGACCTGATGATGTGAGCCAGGGCGGTAGAGAAGATCCATTCAGTGTTCTACGAGGATAGATGAACATTCTTTCATGGAGGGTTTAATTTGTCGACGTACACAAAAGAGATCTAATTGAATAAAGTGAATCTTGTAGTACAGTTTCCCAGTATTTCGAATTCAAGTTTCTTGATTTCAAAGCCGCTGTTATAGTTTTCCAAATTATACCATTATACCTTTCAACTTGTCCATTTCCTTGAGGATTATAAGGGGCAGTTCGACTAGTAGATATACTGTATGAACCCAAAAATGTCTTGACTTCGTGAGATATTAGAGCAGCACCCCGGTAAGAATGAATGTAAAGAGGCAAACCAAAAATCGCAAATAACTGTCTGAGGCAGCCAATTACTGTTTCTGATGTCACATCAGAACTAAGAAAAGCGAAAGGAAACCTAGAGAATTCGTCTACAATTGTAAAAAGATAACGATTCTTGGATATTGATGTTATGGGTCCTTCGAAATCTATATTAAGACGTTCTTCTAGTGGAGCAGTATCTTTGACTAGTGTTCCCTGATACTTACAGACATTGGGTTTCAATTCTGAACAAGTCCTACATGATGAAATTACTTTCCGGACATCTTCTACAGAATATGGCATAGTTTTGGATCGTAACCAATGGTAAATTCTTGTTATTCCTGGGTGACAAAGTTTATCATGGAACTCTGATAACTTATTTATCCTAGCAACAGCTGATCATATCCTGGAGGAAGAATCGGCAACTGTATTTTTACAACCTGGCGATAAATTATATGATATTTAACACATGACAACTATAGTCGACATCTTATTATTTTCCCATTTTTAATTTTTCCTTGGTTTTTGTCACGTAACATAAAAGGAAGTCATTTTTGGTAAGTTATGAGAGTAAAATATCTGCTAATTAAATAATGTCTCCATTTGCGCAGCGCTTCAACAATGGCATAAGCTTCTTTTTCAATTGCCGAATGTCTTTGTTCGCAATGAAACAAACTAATAGCACAATTCAAAGCATCTGTCTCTACAGTGAAAGTATACCTTTCACTGTAGAGACGGATGCTTCGAATTATGCTATAGATGAAACAGACGCATTTGCAATATCAGATATAAGCTGCCGAAAAGTTGCAGCTGCTTCAGAATTCAAAGGGAAAACATACCAGTGGTTGAATTTTTTCTGAGAATCGTGGAATCCATTTGAAATAGTGGAAAAACATTTCAACAATTCGACTGAAAGAATTAGAGTTAGTAGGTAGCGGCATATCCAGCAGAGACTGGAGTCTATTGTATAACCAAGAATATTGATAGTATCAACAGAAAATAAATATACACTTGTCTTTATTGATAGTAAGATGATATTTATCGACGATCACTATGAATTTTTTAACCGACGAAACCAAAAAGGAGGAGGTTCTCTAGTCGACGCGTATATTTCAATATCATACCGAATAATATAAAAATGGAAACCAATTACTTAACTTTCAAAACAATTATCACAAAATGGTTATTAAATACACCAAGATCAATAATTCATGACATAGTAAATAACAGGATGAATTGATTTGAAGGAATGGAATGTCTGAACAAATTATTTCGCATGTCTCATGAAAGTATTATAACATGTGTTTTTTTATAATTATGTAACGTCATATGTATATTAATTCTATTATGTAACACTACCCGATTCAGACGATGATCCCCATTATGATCTAACTCCCTGAACCTGAGATAATTTACAGATTTTGAAATAATTCACCTTATCATTATCTAACAAATTGTAATCCAATTTCAAGCCACATATAAGCTGTATTTGCAATACAGCTTTTGTGGTTCTTCCATGTTTATTCTAAACCATATTGTAACGTAAATAAACTTAACTTGGTTCTACTAATTTATTTCACACTTAATCTACAACTTAATTTATATTACTACTCCACTGTATAGCTCGATCGTATAGGCTCGTTCAGACTGTTCTGACTCCACTTGAGGGTCGCCTATTTATCTCCGATACAGCATTCTCGATGTTTCGAATTCTGGCATGTTCCAATTGTTTCCAATATTGACCGTTGTTTTCCGTGGCAGAGCGACTGGATGGTTCTCGAATATCTCCGGGGATGATCTCATCGCTGTCGACGGCAACGCGCGAGGCGACAGGTCCGGCCTAGGTTCGTTACATTGCCCCCTTCTTAAAGACATTTCGTCCCGAAATTTCATCCTTGGAGTGTGACGATATCTGCATGACTCCCCATATCTGCACCGTGAAGTTCGATGGAAGTAACACTCCACGGTCTTCATGATCGGTCGTGGAAGAGGGTTACAGCAAACCAAAATCTTGACGCCGCTGGATCTGAATATCGCCTCCAGCATACTTCTTATGACTCTACAGTCCAACCCATCAATACCACAGGATAATTTTGGAATTGCTAGATCCACCAGGTTCTGGTCCACCATAGTATCTCTTAGTTTGGTGAGACTCTTCCAGACATCTTCATAGGACGGTTCATCTTGGGAATGCCTCTTGGTAACTAGGTAGTAGATGTTTCTCTGGCCTTTCTTCAACTGTAGCACCCCACCAACTTCTGGATTCTGCTCCCGCAGTGTTTGGAGTTGACCAAATTTCTTGGAGAACACTAGGCGATGCCCCTGGACATTTGAAGATCTTCTGCCACACAGTGCGCTAGTGCGTATCAGCAGGCACCTCGAAAAGGTCTCGTGACTTCTCTCTAGTAACCCCATGTAGAACTTTCTGCCCGTTTGAATACAAGGACATAAACTTCTCGAACGTCATATCATCCTCCGGTGGCTTGAGGGTGCGAACTTGGTCATGGTTTCCAGCGTAAGGGGCCAACCTGTTGAAATGGACGACCCTTGGTTTCCCTCGGGGTGGCTTATGGATTCGGTACACAAGGTCGTTTATCCTTTTCACGATTTTATACGGGCCTTCCCACGAGTTCCGCAACTTTGGTGATAGTCCACGACGACGTTTGGGGTTGTACAGCCAAACCAGATCATCAACCTAAAATCCTCCAGCGTCGGCCTTGATGTCATAGGTCTTCTTCATTTTATCGCTGGCACTCTGGATGTTCAACCGGACTCGTTCGTGGATGTCGTCCATTCTCTGCCGAAGTTTGCTGACGTAGTCCTCTCCCGCAGTGTCTTGTCCTGGCGGTATCCCAAACTTCAGGTCACAAGGCAGTCGCAGTTCTCGGCCCATTATAATACTAGCAGGAGTTTGACCGGTTGACTCGTGTGCTGCGGATCGATAGGCCATCAGGAACAAATAAAGATACTGGTCCCAGTCTCTTTGATGGTCAGAGACAACCTTGGACAAGTGGCGGTTGATCGTCCTGTTCATCCGTTCCACTATTCCATCGGACTGCGGATGTAGGGCCGTGGTTCTTGTCTTGCGGATGTTCAGCAGTAGACATATTTCTTGGAAAAGGTTGGATTCGAAATTTCTGCCTTGATCCGAGTGCAGCTCCATTGGAATACCGAATCGACATATCCATTCTTTCACCAAGACGTCGGCGACGGTGATGGCTTCCTGGTTGGGCAGGGCATAGGCTTCCGCCCACTTACTGAAGTAGTCCATTGCCACAAGGATGTATTTATTCCCGTGGTCGGATACGGAAACGGGCCGGCGATGTCAATGGCGATTCTCTCGAACGGGCTGCCTACGTTGTACTGACGCATCGGGGCCTTGGGTCGTATTCGAGGTCCATTGCTAGCAGCGCATACAGCGCACTTCCTGCACCAGTCCTGGACGTCAGCTTGACAATTGGCCCAGTAAAACCGTTGCCTCACTTTCTGCAGGGTCTTCGTCACTCCCAGATGTCCTCCGGCGACTCCATCATGGATTTCCGCAGCACTTCCTCTCTTCTGTTCCTGGGAACAATTATTTGGCGTCTGTCTTCCCCACCAATATCGGCCTCCAACACACGTTTCAGGATCCCATTGTCCAGAATAAGAGAGTTCCATTGTGCCCAATAGGACTTAACAGCCGGCGAGTAACCTGCGACTTCCTGCCATGATGGTCTTCGATTGCCCTTCTTCCAGCTGACGACTAAGCCAAGGTCGGGGTCTCTCTCTTGGTCTTTCTGGATCTTGCTGTCATTCCAGTTGTCATCCATTGCCGCGGTTCTACAAAGTGTTGCTTCTTTCTCTTCTGCTCGTCGGCAATGTGAGCAATCATCTGGACATGGTCTTCGCGACAAGGCATCTGCATTCTTATGGCTAGTTCCGGCTCGATGTTCGATCTCGAAATCGAATTCTTGGAGTCTCTCGATCCAACGTGCTACTTGACCCTCAGGATTTTTGAACTGTAAGAGCCATTTGAGAGCTGCATGGTCAGTTCTCAACAGGAATCTTCTTCCATACACGTACTTGTAGAAGTGTTCCCTCCTTTACAACAGCTAACAGCTCTCGCCTGGTGACACAGTAATTGCGCTCTGGTTTGCTAAGCGTCTTGCTGAAATAACCAATGACCTTCTCCTGTCCCTCCTGGATCTGAGATAGGACAGCTCCAAGTCCCACGTTGCTGGCGTCCGTATCCAAAATGAATTTCCCTTTGGGTAGGGGATAGCTCAGTATAAGTGCGTTGATCAAAGCTCCTTTCAGCTTCTGAATGAGTCTTGACATTCTTCGGACCACTGGAACTTTGTTTGGCCTTCCGTGAGCTTGGTCAGTGGTTTAGCGATGTTGGCGAATCCCAGCACATATCGGCGATAGTATGTGCATAAACCAAGGAAACTTCGAAGTTGGTGAATGTCTTTTGGGATGGGCCAATCCTTAACAGCTTTGATCTTCTGGTCGTCCACTGCTACTCCTTCCCAGAGACAACGTGGCCGAGGTATCGTACTTCTCTTTGGAACAGATGGCATTTCTGAGGGCTCAGCTTCAATCCGGAGTTCCCCAGTCGCAGGAATACTTCCTCCAAGTTTTTCACGTGGTCCTCGAACGATCTGCCGACCACAATTATGTCGTCGAGATACACTAGACACGTGTTCCATGAGAGTCCCTTCAGCACTGTCTCCATCAATCTTTCGAATGTGGCGGGAGCATTACAGAGCCCGAATGGCATAACGGTGAACTGCCACAATCCTGAGCCGATGGTAAAAGCAGTCTTTTCTCGATCTTCCTGAGCCAGTTCTACTTGCCAAAATCCACTCTTCAGATCAAGGGTCGAGAAAATCGTGGAACCAGCCAACGTGTCTAGGGTGTCATCTATTCTCGGGAGAGGGTAACTGTCCTTCTTCGTGACATTATTAAGTTGGCGATAGTCTACACAAAAGCGTGTCGATCCATCCTTTTTCTCCACCAGTACGACTGGAGAGGACCAGGGACTGTCAGATGGTTCGATAACTCCTTCTTTTCCCATATCGCTGACTATTTTGTCAGCCTCTTCCTTCTTGGCAAGAGGAAGTCTTCTTGCTGATTGCCGGATCGGTCGGGCACCCCAGTATCAATCTTGTGCTGGACCACATTAGTTCGACCTCCTTTTCCTTGTCCGGTATCGAACTAATTTTTCTAGTTCTGTGGGCAAGTTGTGTTTGGGTGTTGAGCTGGTTTATATCTTTGGAAGAGATGGCAACTAATTTTTCTAGTTCTGTGGGCAAGTTGTTGGGTTGGCTAATCGTACCTCGTACGCCCCGGATCACAGATGAAACTGACGAGCAGTGCCCTAAAATTGTTCCTTTCTTTAAGGTCACTGGAAAGTAATTGACATTCATGACCCTTACCGGTACCAATTTTTCAGCACGTAACAGGGTTTTCCCTAGGGCAATTCCTCGTCCAATTTTCTCATCATGAAGTTTGGGCTCGAACATCACCACGTCTCCACTGCTCGCACTCCCGTCCAGGCGAGCCTCCAGGATGGTTTCAGCCCTCTCAGGTACGCTTACATCCTCAGCCAACAGCACACGGATCAACTCTTCACTTCTCCCATGAAGTACCAGCTCCTCTCCGTTGACACGTAGGACGCCGTCTTTGAAATCCAATTCAAACCCTCTGGAATTCATGATGTCCATTCCGATGATTGCATCGTCTTCGATGTCCGCTACAAGTGCCTGATGTTTCACTTTAGTGCTGCCCAAAATTATTTCAATCGGTAGCTCGCCATATACAGTAGCTGGCTCCCCTGTTGCTGTGCGTAGCTTCCAAGTTGTCAGTTCAATTCGTTCCGGTGTTCTGGCAAAGGAAGGTCCGAGAATTGTCCTAGTCGCACCTGTATCTAGCAGCATGGTGCAAGGCTCGTTATTGATGAGACCGTCTACGAAAACACCTCTGTTCTGTCGTTGCAGGATAGCGACATATGCGTTGTTAACCGGGGCTTGCTGGACACAGGCCGACGATTGCCCTTCTCGTCGACCTTCTTTAGTTTTCCTGCATCGGGTCGTGTTTTGAATGTTGGACATTTGCTACGCACATGTCCAATTTTGCCACAATTCCAGCATCTTATCTGTCTTTTCTCAGGGAACACTTCCTTAATCACTTTCCTTATGGCAGCTTCCAAATTAGCAGGCTCCTGTGAGTCTTCCTCAATCATTCGGACTTTACTCTGGCTTTTGCAAGATTGTTTCGCTGCCTCGAATTCCAAAGCGCGTGCCAGTGCGTCTACGAGATGTGTTGGACGGGCTAGTGTCAACGCTTGTCTGGTTTCTTGGTCACGGAGTCCATCCAGGAATGCTTGAACCGCTAGTCGCTCCATTACATTTTCTGGTGTGGCTGGATATGCGAGACGAACCAAGCGTGCAATGTCAGTTTCGAATTCTTGTAAGGATTCGCCCGATTTTTGGCAGCGATTTTTCAGCTGGGAGTGGTATACGTGTTCCAAATGGGCGTGGCCATATCGTAATTCTAGATGTTTAATCAGCTGATCATAGTCCTCCTGTTCTTGGGCGGTGAGAGTTTGTAGAATATTTGTCGCTTCTCCACGTAATGCAATTGTCAGTGCTACAGCTCTTTTCCCTGCATTCCATCCGTTTGCTTTGGCCGCTGCTTCAAACTGCCGGCGGTAATTTGCCCATGGAGTTTTTCCGTCGAACTGAGGCGGCTTCATGGAAAGCTTCCCTATTTCTGAAATGATCTTGACATCTTTTATACCCTCTTGAACTTTATCCAAGTTCAAACTCAAGTCCAGCATTTCTTTTTCGTTAACCATCTCTGTGGAGGGCGCACTATTAATTCGTTGTTCCAGCTTACTGATCGTTTCCTTTATTTTGTCCATTTCTGCCTCGACCCCATCTTTGATTTTATCTACCTCCGTGTTCATTTGCTCCCTAATTTTATCTATCTCTGTCTCAACGGTTCCCATTCTTTCTTCTAGAAAATTAGCCACACCACACAATTCTTTTTTTAGGCCTTCTGTGTTTTCCAGGAACTTCTCTTCCAGGCTTCTTGAATTTTCTAGAAGCTTCTCTTCCAGATTTCTAGAATTTTCTTCAATCTTCTCTTCCAGATTTCTAGCATTTTCTTCCAGGCTTCTTGAATTTTCTAGAAGCTTCTCTTCCAGATTTCTAGAATTTTCTTGAAGCTTCTCTTCCAGATTTCTAGCATTTTCTTCCAGACTTCTTGAATTTTCTTCAAGTTTTTCTATTATCAGACTCAAATCACCTCCGGGAACTTCGAATAAAAATGTTTCGGGGTCTTCACCTTCTTGTATAAGTCCTTCTGCAAGTCTCTCCTGGAGTACTTGCTTTTTACCGTTGTTTCCAGTTCCCTTTCCTCCAATTCCTGTTTCAACTCCGCTACCTTCAAGTCCGCAAGGCGCACTTTTCTTGAAAACATTTTGTCTTTGACGAGGTATCAGTCTGTTTCACACGAAAAAGTTTATCAGTTTGTTAAAAATTCACTTCGCGAATTCTTTTCCACGGGCCACCAGTCTATTGTCTGTTTCACGCGAAGAGTGTATCAGTTTATATTCCCAATTGTCCACTTCGCGAAAACCGGGCCACTGTCTATTTTCTGTTTCACGCGAACAGTGTATCAGTTTATATTCCCACGCACAATTGTCCACTTCGCGAAAACCGGGCCACTGTCTATTTTGGGCGTACAAAAAGGTCTATCAATTTATTTTTCTGACTATCCACTCCACGATCACTTGTTTATTTTCAAAATCTCACTTCCGACACCAATTGTAACGTAAATAAACTTAACTTGGTTCTACTAATTTATTTCACACTTAATCTACAACTTAATTTATATTACTACTCCACTGTATAGCTCGATCGTATAGGCTCGTTCAGACTGTTCTGACTCCACTTGAGGGTCGCCTATTTATCTCCGATACAGCATTCTCGATGTTTCGAATTCTGGCATGTTCCAATTGTTTCCAATATTGACCGTTGTTTTCCGTGGCAGAGCGACTGGATGGTTCTCGAATATCTCCGGGGATGATCTCATCGCTGTCGACGGCAACGCGCGAGGCGACAGGTCCTGCCTAGGTTCGTTACAATATCATATTTCTGTAACTGAATTTACTGAATAAACATTATTTATTATTTATATTTTTTTTTTGTATGATCACGCATAACTTTTCACTGAGGCGTCCGATTCCGATGATTCTTCTTTCAGTGGATAGGTTGTACTTCGAAGTTAGTCCCATTTGAATTTAAAAGATGAAATCCACCCCTAAGGGTAGCAAAATGAAGGATATTGATCACTCACCCTCTGAATTCTGGTCCTTTAACCGATTCTATCAGCTATAACTTTGTACTGGGATCTTCGATTTGGATGATTCTTCTTTTATCAGATAATGTATACCTCATAGTTGATCATATTTGGATTTCGAATGGAATTATCCACCCTTACGGGTAGAAAAATAGGGGATTATTGATTTTTCACTTGTGAACATTGGCACACATATGTAGTTGACAATGACAGATCGCATGTATCATTATCACAATCAATATATTCTATGAGAGGATGGAATGATATACAAAGTAATGAAATAAACTAACCAGAACAACAAAAATAGTACATACAACAAATAGTAAATGTAGATAATCATATTATTCAACTGGTAATAGTTGAAGTAAGGTGGGTAAGTAAGTATTTTGGAAGTAATAAAAAAACAAGTAGTTAGTAATTAGTAGAGTTCAGCCACAAAAAATTGAAAAATAAAAATTTTTTAACAAAAAATTAAACCGACGAAATACGGAACAGAAAAGTAAAAAATAAAATAAACCTTCTTAGTCTCAATAACTAAACTCCTGAACTACTGTAAGTAACTAATTTTGAGTCGGCGCCAAACGAACAATCAACGAAGATCATCAAATTACTTCAAAAAAATTATCAGAATGTCACCGCGCATTTTACGCCTTACCTAATTCATTTGCTTGTTTGTTTGGCGCCGACTCAAAATTTGTTACTTACATTAGTTTAGGAGCTCAGTTATTGAGACTAAGGAGGTTTATTTTATTTTTTACTTTTCAGTTCCTTATTTCGTCAGTTTAATTTTTTGTTAAAAAGTTTTTATCACTTCAACATCTCTATTGCTATACTCCTTCATTTTTATATTGTACAATGCAGGATGCTTTTCTACTTCGCAAATCAATTTCTCGGTGTCGAAAGTTTTTCACCAGACTGTATTTCCGTCGTCTCGTGTAGTTTGCTCGGTACTAAACAATGCATTTCGTTTCCAGCGTATTGTGGCGGTGGCGATTTCCACGCAACTTGTAACGTTCTACACGCCGGCGGAATTAAAATCTACGCTACGTAAATTCCGTTCGCTTAGTTTAACTCGTTCGTAGGCACGGTTTCTATTTTAGCGTGCAAGCCGTCGTTTTTAATTCAAATTCTCGTCGTTAACATGAGGCACTTACGATTGCCGTTTCACCCAGTATTCATTTGTCCGTTATGCAAATTTCCTTATATCGCTGCGACTCGACCTTTCATTATAGTTATGCTGACATCTGACATGCTCGAAGCTCTCGGTTCAACAAGCTTCACTTTCAGTGAATGATAACGGGAGTAGACTTCTTCCTTTTCGATATGAATCTGAAGTACTTTGTGCATTTCCAGGAATAAGAGCATGACAACCAATCAAGTCAAGAGATGTTGACAGAAAAAAGCAATAAGAATGAGAATAATTTTAATGGATTTTTATGATATTTTTTTCATTGAATTTATGAAAGTGGATGCAAAATTTCACACCTTTTGTAATTTCTGCTCATAATTTTATGAGTTGATAAATAACGAAGATTTGTTTGAAAATATGAACAGGATGTACATATAAACCGACGAAATACGGAACTGAAAAGTAAAAAATAAAATAAACCTTCTTAGTCTCACTAAGCTCCTAAACTAATGTAAGTAACTAATTTTGAGTCGGCGCCAAACAAACAAGCAATGAGTTAGGTAAAGCGTAAAATGATGGCATCGAGATGCGCGGTGACATTCTGATAATTTTTTTGAAGTAATTTCGTTGATTGTTTGTTTGGCACCGACTCAAAATTAGTTACTTACATTAGTTTAGGAGCTTAGTTATTGAGACTAAGTAAGTTTATTTTATTTCTTACTTTTCAGTTCCGTCTTTCGTCAGTTTAATTTTTTGTTAAAAAGTTTTCATTTTCCAATTTTTTGTGGCTGAAATCAACTAATTACTACCTACTTGTTTTTTGATTATTTCCAAAATACTTACTTACCCACCTTACTTCAACTATTACCAGTTAAATAATATGATTATCTACTTTTACTATTTGTTGTAATATAAATTATTTTTGTTGTTCTGGTTAGTTTATTTCATTACTTTGTATATCATTCCATCCTCCCATAGAATATAATGATTGTGACGGATGTAGGAGAACAAAAATAATGACAATAGCGATCTGTCATTGTCAACTACATATGTGTGCCAATGTTCACAATTATCCCCTATTTTTCTACCCGTAAGGCTCGATATAATTCCATTCGAAATCCAAATATGATCAACTATGAACTATGAGGTATACCCTATCTACTAAAAAGAAACATCCAAATCGAAGAACCCAGTACAAAGTTATGCCCGATAGAATCGGTTAACGGACCAGAATTCAGAGGGCGAGTGATCCTTCATTTTGCTACCCTTAGGGGTGGATTTCCTCTTTTAAATTCAAATGGGACCAACTTCGGAGTACACCCTATCCACTGACAAATAAATTATCGGAATCGGACGTCTCAGTAGAAAGTTATGCGTGGTCGTACATAAAGAAATATATACGCGTCGACTAAAGAACCTCCTTCTTTTTGGTTTCGTCGGTTAAAAATCAGATAAACTCTATTCACTATCTTCCATCGTTCACAATAACCTCTTGTGGGGTATTAAAGTTGAAAATGGAAACATTCCCAATTGAATATTGAATAGAAAGAATTTTCTGTGATTTGAAAAATCGACGATAAAAATCAAGTTATTTTTTGTGAATTTCTAACAGAAAACAACTACTTTCCCGTCTAAAGCCACGCTGGACATTGAACTACATCTGATTTTTCAAATATGAATCCAGGACTCAACCATATAAAGGTGCATTCGTGTAATTGCCATTTTGGCAATAAACCCCTGTGTCCAGACCGTGTCGAAGGTTTTCTGGGTGTCCAACAGGACCATAACCGTACTTTGGTGCTTGTGGAAGCACAACAACCCGGACCACTTGAAAAGTCGTTAGTGACCTCTCCTGAACCCGAATTGCTCAGACGGGATAAGTTTCAGCCTCTCTTCAATGCCTACAACGCGCTTTGGTAGGATTCTGTCCGCCACTTTGGCGATCACACTCAACAGGGAGATCGGCCTGTAGCTGTCAAGTAAGTGTTTTTACCGGCTTTATGGATAGGGATAACTTCCGCTTTATTTAAAAAATTTGGGTAATGTTGCCACATAATTATCGCGTTAATTATATATAATAATTGTGCCAACGATTTCTTTGACATATTTTAAAGTAGAATTGTGTCCAACTTATCAATCCCCGGAGCTTTATGTTTGGGTAGCATTTCAATTGTATCAACGACTTCTTCGTAATTAGTCATAACCTTTTGGAATGCATTTGTGCTTAGTGGGACCGATGGAAGCGCTCGGATGCCTCGTGCTATTGTTCTTAACCTTTTATGGTATTCCAAGTGATCTTTATTAGTGGCGGGAATTTTTGCAAAATGTTCCCCGAATAGTTCCTCTTTTTGTTTGGGCTCTGCCACCGATCCTGAGGGCTAAATCCCTATGGAAGGAAGTTTTTTTTTTTTTTTCCGGGTTCCCGGTTGACAAATCTGCGTTCAACTTTTCGTTAGTATGTTAATTCAGAGATTTCTCTGCCTAGCTGTAAAAAGTCGTCTTCATGAGATTGCAGTCTAGTTGACTGCCATTTTTTCCATTCACGGTTTTTTAGCTTTATCACATTCTGAATATAATGTGGAATCGTGTCCCTGTCGCCCTTCGCGATGATCTTTCTAGAATTTTTGTCCCTTGCTTTTTGAATATATTTATTGAAATTATGTGTTTCCGATTCAATCTCTCATCTTTATCGATGTTTGATTTAATAACAGTTTTTTCATTTAAAATGTCCCGACATTCTTGTCAATTCGTATTCATATAATCATATTGTATTCGCTCGATTTAATGTTTCGTTTTATTTCTGAAATTAAAAATGACAGGAACATGATCAGACGTGAGCTCGTGGAGTGCAATGAGCTCACTTAGATTAGAAACATTTTTATGAACTGCTAGGTTGATTACCGTCGGTGACATACCGTTAAACGGATAGTGCGTCAGATTCAAACTATGTTCAACCATAACATCATTATAATTCGAAGAGTCAAGAAGTGTTTTTCCATTTTTGCTATTCCGAGTTGGCCCTCCATTTCACTCGCAATGTCTGACATCGAAATCGCCGGCAAGCAGAACCTTATTACCAACATCAAACAAATTGTTCAGATATCCGGTAAGTAATATTATGGGGAGGGTTATACATACTAAACAGGCAAGTGCCATCACAAAGTTTTATCCATCCCTACATGCTGAATAGAATTCGAATAGTCGAGTAGTGTTTTCCCGTGTTTGCTATTTTGAGTTGGATTGTCATTCCACTCGCAATGTCTGGCATTGAAATCGCCGGCAAGCAGAACCTTATTGCCTGCATCAAGCAAATTGTTTGAATCCCTGGCAGTAACTATATTATGGGGCGGGTTTCATATACTGAACAGGCAAGTGCCATCTGAAAGTTTTATCCCTACGTGCTGGATAGAGGTATTGCACCTAGATAATACGGTATATGGGATAGTATCCCTGATTACTATCGCGACACCGCCTTGGACTCTTCTCCCTATCGGTCCGTCCGCCCTAATAGTGGAAAAACCCCTGAAATTTAGGTTATGCTCCTGTTGGATTGGAAGTTGATGAGAAGTGCATACTTCCCATAACTCAATTTACGTTTAACATGCACGCCTTTATAGAATTAAAGTCCGTATATTTACGATCTTTCTCGGGTGTTTGAATAAAAATTTGGTTCGTCAAGCCGCTATTTCACCACTTGGCTATCGGGGATTAATAAATATAAAACCCAGACAGTCAAGTGGTTTTATGTGTCGGGAACAAAAGTAGATGCCAAAAAAACTGCGTCTGGTTAATAATTAATAAAAAATATTTCAAGCCGGTTTTTTGTATAACCTTTTTTTTGGAAACATACAGAAGAACTCAACGCCAACAATCTTATAGAAATCGATATCGGCAAAAAACCACGTAAGCATTCAGGAGGTGGGTCAACAAAACAAATCAATCTTTTGAAAAATCAATGCTTAGCGTATACCGGCTAAACCTGTAAACAGCAGGGGTTTCTAAGAAAATACTGGTTTTATTAACGAAAAACGCTTATTTACGTTCACTCACTAATTTTTTCATTTTCTGAATTATTTTTGTATCCAATGATATAAAAAAGGGAAAAGCCAGATTTATCAATGAATCTATAGGCACTGAAAGTTGAAGAAATTGTTTATAAACAATTTTTCCAGTTGTAATGCTAATGTGGGTTTTTGCCGATACCGATTTGAAACAGTTGAGATTTATATAAATTTGTTATCGTTGAGTTCTTGTGTTTGTTTCCGGAAAAACATTATACCAAAAACTGGCTTGAAATAGTTGTTTTCAAGGGGTTTTACCCTATTTTGTAATTTTTCTTGGGGATTGGCCAAATTAAAAAAAAGGTTTGGATTGGATTTGAACCTAGGATCTAATGTTTGGCAAGCCAAATTCCAAATATTTATTCAGTCAATATAATACATTTTCAACTTAAGCCTAATATATACAACTAATACTATATTTACAAATTATTAGTTTCTTCCTTCTTTGGAGGTTCGGGAAGAAAGGGAGAACTTGCTGCACGGTGTGTGGATAACCAAGCGGCCACCTTTACCCTCTAGGCGGGGGCATAAAGAGCCACCCTTGCTGATTTTGGCAAGTACTGTAACTGGTATATACTAGGGCTTTTGTTTTGCAAAAATTAAAATTATTTGACCCGCCTCCTGCAAGCTTATACGGGTTTTTCGTTCAATTGTTATGGAAGTTCTGTTATAAACTTTTTCAAGAATGGACTTCCTGATTTCATAGTACGGGAAAAGTTATATTCAAAAAAAACTAGTTTCAGAAAATTCGGGTTTTAGGGTTTTACCCTGATACCTTTGTGAATATTGGTGTTATTAAAAAACAAAAAAAGATTTTCTTCATTCAACGACATTCGGATTCAAATCCGGGATCTCACTAGGTGGCAATGAAGGTTTACAGTTTTTCTTGGAATGGGTCTGTATTCTGGTAGATAATACGGTGCTTTCTCGGTTGATCACGTGCTCTTATATTGGTGATATTAGCTGTGAGCGTACTTTGTGTTGCCTGTAGGATTTTTCCGAAATTTTGTTAATGAATTGCAGGATTGTTTCAATATTAGCAAGTTCATGCAGATCATCCAGCCGGATGTATCTGTCGCTATTGGTTACTATACGAAGTACTTTGCTCTGCAGTCTCTCGATCCCAATCTCAGTATTTGAAATTTTGAAATACCGCAGAACACCGGGCAAGCGTATGTCATTGCGGGTCTTATGATTTGTTTATACAAGAAAATCTTGTTTTCCGTTGATAGTTTGGAGTTGCGTGCAATGAAGGGGTGGTTCGCTTAATTGCGACTGACCCCCTGTGCAACGCCAACGTGATATGTTTATGTAATGGCAGACGCTTGCCCAGCTCTACTCCCAGGTATTACACGGAGTTCCTCTCATCGACCTGGTCGTTCTTTACTCCTCGAGAATCTTCACATTGATTCATTTTCTCGAGAAGTTGATCACCTCTGTTTTTAACCGACGAAACCAAAAAGGAGGAGGTTCTCTATTCGACCCGTATATTTGATGTTTTTCCATAATATTTTTTTATGTATGATCACGCATAACTTTTTACTGAGGCGTCCGATTCCGATAATTCTTTCTCTTTCTCTTTTTCAGTGGATAGGGTGTACTTCGAATTTGGTCCCATTTGAATTTAAAAGATGAAATCCACCCCTAAGGATAGCGAAATGGAGGATATTGATCGCTCACCCTCTGAATTCTGGTCCGTTAACCGATTCTATCAGGCATAACTTTGTACTGGGTTCTTCGATTTGGATGATTCTTTTTTAATAGATACGGTATACCTAATATTTGGATTTCGAAAGGAATTAGCCACCCTTACGGGTAGAAAAATAGGGGATAATTGATTTTTCACTAGTGAATATTGGCAGACACATACGTAGTTGACAATGACAGATCGCTACTGACATTATTCTTGTTCCGTCAAAATCAGTATATTTTATGAGAGGATGGAATGATATACAAAGTAATGAAATAAACTAACCAGAACAACGAAAATAATTTATATTACAACAAATAGTAAAAGTAGATAATCATATTATTTAACTGGTAATAGTTGAAGTAAGGTGGGTAAGTAAGTATTTTGGAAGTAATCAAAAAACAAGTAGGTAGTAATTGGTAGATTTTAGCCACAAAAAAATGAAAAATAAAAACTTTTTAACAGAAAATTAAACCGACGAAATACGGAACTGAAAAGTAAAAAATAAAATAAACCTTCTAAGCCCAAATGATAATAAAAAAAAAACCCAAATGAGCTCCTAAACTAATGTAACTGATTTTGAGTCGGCGCCAAACAAACTGGCAATTGAATTAGGTGAAGCGTAAAATGATGGCAGCGAGATGCACAGCTGCGTTTTGATGACTTCTTCCATAGATAATGATCTTCGATAATTGTTTGTTTGGCGCCGACTCAAAATCAGTTACTTACATTAGTTTAGGAGCTCAATTATCATTTAGACTAAGAAGGTTTATTTTATTTTTTGCTTTTCAGTTGAATTTATCGTCGGTTTAATTTTTTGTTAAAAAGTTTTTATTAGCGGATTTAGTTGTTCTTGTTATTCTCCATATAGGGTATAACCAACCGATCCAGATGAATCTGGAGCTGTTTCGCAGCCACTCCACTCGCAAACGAATGGGCATATATACATGATGTCCCTGGACTTCCTCTTTTCCTTCCGGGAATGTATAGATGGGGTCAAAATATCACCAGTACTTCATATAACTTTTGTTCCTAAAAGCCTTCGTTACCAAGTTACGGGCCCTCAAAGTTACAAAATGAAAAATGTTTTTCTTTGATAACTTTCAAAGTGAATATTCAAAATCATCTAAATTTTGGTGATTGACTAAACAAATGAATTCCTTCGATGAGCTTTCATGCAGGAGTCAGTTGTTTCCCTACAAAGTCAGGAACGGACTACCCCCGATGGTCCACACCCCAAAACTTTGAAATGACACATAATTTTTCGATAGTTTTCAACAAAATAAGGTTACGTAGACAATTTTCTGAATAAAAGTACTCGTGTGGAAAGTCGATCGGAGCAACGATTCTTAATAAAAATGCAGTTTGACTCGACGACATCAAACCCGATCGTCCACCATTATTTGAAATGAAAAATGTTCACAGTAGAAATACTAATGCTTACGTTAATTCAACAACATTCATAACAGGGATAATACAAAATATGCTAAAATAAAGTCGTAAACAAAAAGTACAGTACCTAGTTGAAAGTTTCATTCACAATGTAGATATTTTTTCAAATGAAATATCAAGTTATGTAGATTTGTGGTGTTTTTGAACTAACAAGCTACTCCACTATGAAATATCGAATGCAGTCCATATTTTGTATGTACGCGTGGAATAAGCACGTTTCGTGTTGTGTTATCTGAATCTCATGAAACTCAACATTTGGATGTTGCAAATTCGTATTCACAGCTTAAATGTTGAGGAGTTTCACTGATAAGTATAATTTCATGGGAGAAAATCTTTAACCCAAAGATAAATTTAGCTGAAAAAAACGCACATCGGAAGACATAACTAATAAAAAGCAAACGAATAAACTACAAAAACGGTTGCACATGAATAGCTGAAAAATATCCGGTGAATAAATGTATGTTCCATTTCCTTCACAGATGTTGACAAAAACACCTTGTAGAAGGAAATGAAATTAGTGTGGATAAAAAATGACAAGTGCAGAGAGGGTGTTTGCGCCGACTAAGAAAATGTATTGAGAGAGACGGGGGTCATATCGAGCAGTTTTTGTAGCGGATTTTGCATTTCTGTTTGCTCTTGAGGCTTGCGATTGATTATTTACACCATGAGTTTTGTAAGGTAAACGTGTTTGCATGATAAAAATTCGTTATGAACATTGTACCTATCATTTCTATTTTCATTACAAATTAATCTTTTCGAATAATGGTAGACATCTCAGGTTGGATGTCGTCGAACAAAAATGCATTTTTATCAAAAATTTTTTCCACACGAGTACTTTTATTCAGGAAATTGCCCGGGTAACCTTGTTTTGTTAAAACATATTGACAAATCCCAATCATTTCAAAGTTTGGGGGTGTGGACCATCGGGGGTGGTCCGTTCCTGACTTTGTAGCAAAACAACTGACTCCTGCATGAAAGCTCATCGAAGGAATTCATTTGTTCAGTCAATCACCATAATTTAGATAACTTTGAATATTCACTTTGAAAGTTATCAAAGAAAGCATTTTTCATTTTGTAACTTTGAGGGACCGTAACTTGGTAACGAAGGCTTTCAGGAACAAAAGTTATATGAAGTACTGGTGCTATTTTGACCCCATCTATACATTCCCGAGAGGAAAAGAGGAAGTCCAGGGACACCCTGTATATAGCAGTATCGTCTGCATATATGGCCGCATTCGTGGGAGCGAAGGTCGGGATTTCGTACGTATACAGATAAGAATACAAAATCGGTGACAAAGAGGAACCCTTCGGAATACCTGTTCTGACAGGATATTTTGCCGAACTTGGCACTGACAATACATTTTCTATTGGTTAATTATGAATCTAGGACTTTAACCATGTAAACGGGCATAGGTGCAATCGCCATTTTGGCGATAAGCCCCTCTGTCCAGACTGTATCAAAGGCTTTTTGTGTGTCCAACAGGACCATAACCGTGCTTTGGTGCTCCTGAAAGGCTTCTTTTACCCTGTGAACAACCCACTTGAGAAGTCGTAGAATGACCTTTTCTGAACCCGAATTACTCAGACGGGATAAGTTTCAGCCTCTCAGCAATGCCTACAACGCGCTTCAGCAATGCCTACCAATACTTTGGCGATCACGCTCAACAGGGAGATCGGACTGTAAATGTCCAGAAAGTGTTTGTTTTTACCTGTTTTAGGCAATTTGGATAATGCTGCCACCTAATTATCGCGTTAATTATGTATAATAATAGTACCAGCGATTTCTTTGGCAGATTATTGAGCATAATGGGGTCCAGCTAATCAAACCCTGGGGCTTCAAGTTTAGGAAGTCTCTTGATGGTCTCCACAACTTCTTCATAATTTATCATGACCTTTTGAAACGCATTATTTCTTAATGGGACAGAAGGGAGCTCTCGAATACCTTGTGATATTGCACTTAGCCTTTTATGATATTCCAAATTGTTTTTTCAAGCCGCTATCTTACCGCTTGGCTATCTGGGTTTAATAACCCAGATAGCAAAGTGGTTTTATGTGTCCGGGAAAAAAGGTGAATGTAAAAAAAACGCGTCTGGTTATTAATTAATAATAATTACTTTCGGCAGGATTTACGCCGGCACAGTTGACGTTTCATGAATATTTTTTCGTGAGGAACCCTGAAGAAAACTCTAGAGTCCGGGAGTTCAGGGTATATAACTCGACCGGGCTCTCTTACTATAGGTGTGTTGGCTGTTCTCAAACATTATTACAATTATTAATGACATCGGGTACTGCACAATAAAGTCATACAGTATAACAATAATGAGTTATATTTAGTGGTACATCATATTCATTGGCACAACCTATTTTTTTGATACAAGGAGGACTTTTTTAAATATCATTATATAATAATAATATTTATGTTCATTATCCAATCCAAGTTGAAGTAATTTTGAAGTTTGTATGTTTTATCATTAGTCGTCAAAAGATTGGCTAATAGGTTTTGAAATGTGCAAACAGTTAAACAATTTTCTATTCCAGGAATATTTCAGGAACATGCTCTATCATTGTCAAAACATTTCACTGAAAGGCTGGGATATATTCTTGGAACATTCCTGGAACCAGAAGTATCCGCCCTCAGAGATGTTTCAATTGCATGACATATCAAAATATATGTTCCAGGAATGTACACGAAATATATATAATTACCACTTTCACTTGTCACAATGTCTCCAAATTCATGAATAGAGATTAATATCCCGTTGAAACATCCCAATCATGATTCAAAAGTACATTTATAATTTTTGAAATGTTTCGATATCCCAACGAAACATTTTATTTATCTTTCTGGGATATTTTTGATATGTTTATGAAACATGTTTGAAATATTCAAATAACCCTACATTTCATTGATGTTTCAGATATCTCCCGACTTTATATTTCTACTGATGTGTTTATGAAATATTGAATATATTCGATTTGAAAATTGTTAAGTACCCAGATGATGTTATTTTTGTTTGTGGAATACTTCTGAGAAATGTTTCTGAAATATCGCATCAATGTCTCGAATAATTTGGAAATAATATTGTGTTGGAAAAAATGTTCCGAAAAACTATGATATATAAAATTATATTTCAATACAACATACATAAACGGAATTTTTATATGTTGATGTAAAATTTCAGAATCAACAATCATTTCAAAATCCTTTTTTGTTGCTTCTTCTGCAAAACGTTTCCTAGTAGCATCTAAAATCAGACCAGTGAACAAAGTATACCTATGTAGACTGAAATAAAACCTATCCTTCAATGATAACAAAACTCTAAAATTTTGTTTGGGGTGGTTTCTCTTTCCAGTAAGCGAGAACTCAGCAAATATTTCAGCCAACCCTTTTCTCAATGACTCTCGCATATCAAACCCACCACAAAGATAAAATAAAGTTTTCTGAAAAACTCTGAATGTATAGGGAGAGATCACATTAGTATTAAAATACTCACCAGTTGTTTTCTTGATTCTTAGCCATGATCTAATGGCTAACTTTATTATTGTTTTTCTCCAGATCGAATGTCGAATATTAAAAATTACAAAACTAACTACAGGCGTGTCCTCGATCTATACGTTGTCTCCTACTAACGTTATAACCATACCTATAAAATATAGAAAAATTGTAGTTTATCCACACCATGCACGCACTCATTTACTAGCACATACTGCATACTGCGTTCTGATTACTGACACTGGCTGAGACTGCAGCTGTTTCATTCCATTGCGGCGTTGTGGGTTTATCAGTTGAACTATTTGGTATGTGATTCGCAAAAACTTTCATGTAAAACTGGATTTCCTGATACAATATTGAGGCCACAGTCATGTCATACAAATAATATGAATGTTCATCTATCATTTTTTGTAAATTTTTCTGAGACGATACTCTATTTCTAATAAATTTATCAGCAGATACAGATATGGCAACGTTGTACTTGTGCCCTCCAATAGGCCTTTTCATGATACGATAAGGCCCCTCTTCCAATATATTGGCCAATGGTGTGGCACACATATTGGCCAACAAATTTGTGAAGTTGTCCACACGTTGGAAGGTCGTTCAGTTTGCTAACGGTACTAACGGCTACTGCGGTTTTATTTATTTACTGCATATAAGTACCATCTAAGTGTGTACAGAAACAGAGTGAAGTGTACTGAAATTGCGTGCAATCCCTCTGGGAGCTCGTTGCAAACTAAACGTGTCGCGGCGACCACCACACTGCCAATACCCTTTGATCTGTGTTAAAAAACCGACACCACTCGGATCTCATGCCAACGTGTGGGCCAATGCCAAAGATTATTGTTTTAGGAACACTCTACTCTTCGCCAACGCCCCAATAGTGACACAAACACCCCTTCTACATGTTGGCCATAGGTATTGGTCACAACCATTGGCCAATATAATGGCCAACGTAAAGAGGAGCCTTAATTACGCGCAAGTGCATTCGCGATAGGGGCGAGTTTGTTTTGTTTTTCTGGAAATTTATACTTATTATAATATAGAGTATAGAGAGACTATGAAAGCAATGGCAAATGACAAAAGAGCTAAAGAGGAACCATATCAGTGTTCAAATGTTCACATATAAATTTTAGAAATTATTTACAGTTGAGATAATTTTGGAATATTTAAAAAAGTACCAATTTAAAACTTCTGGAGTGTTTCAATCTTTTTGGAACATTTCTGAAATGTATTGTAATAATGTTGCACATTTTCTCAATTAAGGTAATTCTGAAATGTTTCAATTATTATATCAGAAGCAATTTTTTAAATATTTCGAAATAATAATTAAAGAAGTCTGGAAACATATCAGAAATATTTCAGTTGTCTTCAAACATCCCTCTGAAATGTAGCTCAAAAATATTTCAAATTAACACAAGTATGCTAACATTGAAATGTTTCATAAACATTTCATGTTTACTGGACTTTCAGTGATACAAACGAGATTCTCACACAATATTCATTCAAATGGCAGTCGGCGCTTGTCAATTGTCTAAACACCTATCAACCGGAACACCAAAAATATTCAGGTTGTTTGGGGCTGTTGAAAATACAATATATTTTTATTTTTTTCAGATTGATATCACCTGGCACAACAAAACCACCCAAGTTTGTACGAGGCAACGAGCTTATTGGGTGAAGGAATATATCACTGAGGATGGTTATTTCTTGACTTACTTTTTGTTCAGGATAATATTCGTGCATCTACTACCTTGCATAGCCCTGGTTATTCTGAATCTATTATTATTCAGGGCATTGAAACAAGCTCAAAAGCGGAGAGATATCCTACTCTCCACGAAAAAAAATCAGAAGAATGAATGTAAAAAATTGAGAGACTCAAATTGTACCACCCTCATGCTCATTGTGGTAGTTACAGTGTTTTTGATTGTAGAAATTCCTCTTGTGGTGGTTACAATTTTGCATGTTATTTCCAGCGTTTACATAGAGTTTCTCGATTATGAAATGGCCAATTCCTTAATACTTTTCACGAATTTTTTCATTATTTTGAGTTATCCGATCAACTTTGCTATTTACTGTGGTATGTCTAGGCAATTCAGAGAAACTTTCAAAGAGCTATTCATGAAAAGTGGAGGAAATGCCAGGAATGGGTCATCAAGATATTCTATAGTAAATGGACCAAGAACTTGCACAAACGAAACTGTCTTGTAAACTTGCAACGTAACTCAATTGAAAATATGACGCTTATATATGGACTTGAAACGTTATTTTTTATGATGTATATATTTATATACCATTATTAAGCTGTTTTTGTATATAAACAATATATAGGGACATTAATTATTACATGTTGAAACTTTAGGAAGACTTTAGCAACAAGAGATTTATGTAAATATTTGTTATATGTTCGATGTATTTGATCATGTAAACCATCATTTTTCATTTTCTGCACATATATATTATATTGTCAACAACTTTCAAAAGTACGAGCCCTCACTTGAAAGTGGTTGACAAAATTTTAAGATGAATCTTGAACATTTAAAATATACCAATGTTCAATTCTACTCACATCACTCATATCGATAAGGAAATCAAATCACTATATTAAGTTAATGTATATGTGAAATGTACTCAAGTGATGATGAATGTTATATGCAGATATGTTGTCTTCCCTAACCCATGTTTAATAAAGGTAATGAAGATTGGCAGTTGTATTTTATTTTTCCTCATGTAATCTCATCAGTGCACAAAATATATTTGAAGTATTGAGTAAATTCTCCTATCGATGACTCATTTCGGATTATATGCTTTTGAAAAATAAGTCCACATGGGACATACAGTGTGACCCATTCAAAATGGAACCACCCCTGTAGAATACGCATTTTTCAATCAATCTCAAAAAATAACAACAAAAGTTTATTAGGACTTTTTTTTCAAATTTGACTACACCACTAGATTTGTAGTCGCTATAAATAAAAACCATCAAAATTTCATACAAAAATATTGGTTAACAACGAAGTTACAACAACTTTAATTTTGGAAAAAAAAGTATTTGATTATAATTTTTATTTAGATTATAGACATATTAAAAATCTGGCAACACTGCCGATACAAAGTATATCACCAGTTGAACTTGTACAGTGAAAATCCGAAGTTAATAGCTCATTCCGTTCTATAGTTATAACTCCTGAAAGTATGGTAATGTGAGCGATTTGAGGTTGAAGCGATTTTGTAATAAAAATCTGACTACCCCACTGGATTTGTGCCGAAATTATACCTCAACGAAACGAAAGAGGAGGAGGTTCTCTAGTCGTCGCGTATATTTTTAACCGACGAAACCAAAAAGGAGGAGGTTCTCTAGTTAACCGACGAAACCAAAAAGGAGGAGGTTCTCTAGTCGACGCGTATATTTTTTTTCATTTTTTTTATGTATGATCACGCATAACTTTTTACTGAGACGTCCGATTCCGATAATTATTTTTTCAGTGGATAGGGTGTACTTCGAAGTTGGTCCAATTTGAATTTAAAAGATGAAATCCACCCCTAAGGGTAGCAAAATGAAGGATATTGATCACCCTCTGAATTCTGGTCCGTTGACCGATTCTATCAGGCTTAACTTTGTACTGGGTTCTTCGATTTGGATGATTCTTTTTTTAATAGATAGGGTATACCTCATATTTGGATTTTCAATGGAATTATCTACCCTTACGGGTAGAAAAATAGGGGATAATTGATTTTTCACTCGTGAACATTGGCACACACATATGTAGTTGACAATGACAGATCGCTACTGAAATTATGTTTGTTCCACATCCGTCACAATCATTATATTCTATGAGAGGATGGAATGATATACAAAGTAATGAAATAAACTAACCAGAACAACAAAAATAATTTATATTACAACAAATAGTAAAAGTAGATAATCATATTATTTAACTGGTAATAGTTGAAGTAAGGTGGGTAAGTAAGTATTTTGGAAGTAATCAAAAAACAAGTAGGTTGTAATTAGTAGATTTCAGCCACAAAAAATTGAAAAATTAAAACTTTTTAACAAAAAATTAAACCGAAACTGAAAAGTAAAATAAACCTTTTTAGTCTCAATAACTAAGCTCCTAAATTAATGTAAGTAACTAATTTTGAGTCGCCGCCAAACAAACAAGCAAATGAATTAGGTAAGGCGTAAAATGATGGCATCGACTTGTGCGGTGACATTCTGATAATTTTTTTGAAGTAATTTAATGATCTTCGTTGATTGTTCGTTCGGTGCCGACTCAAAATTAGTTACTTACAATAGTTTAGGAGCTCAGTTATTGAGACTAAGAAGGTTTATTTTATTTTTTACTTTTCAGTTCCGTATTTTTCTTTGTCAAAAACGGCAAAAGTTTACTAGGCAATTTTTATTTTCAAGTTTGACTACACCACTGGATTCGTAGTCGTTATAAATAAAAACCATCAAAATTTCATAAAAAAATATCGGTTACCAACGAAGTTACAACAACTTCAATTTTGGAAACAAAGTATTTGATTATAATTTTTATTTAGATTATAGACATATTTAAAATTTGCCAACACTGTCGATACAAAGTAGAACACCAGTGAACTTGTACAGTGAAAATCCGAAGTCAATAGCTCATTCCGTTCTACAGTTATAAGAATGATAATGTGAGCAATTTGTGGTGGAAGCGATTTTGTAATAAAAATCTGACTAGGCCACTGGATTTGTAAATCATATTCCCTTAAAATCATTTATTTAAGTGTAGGTTATAAGTGTATTCGAAAAGAACAGAAAATTTGAAATTCATTTTCATGTTATTCAGTAGTACATTCTTCCATAGCCGATAAAAACTAAATGAACAGAAACAAGTTTTAAAGTATTTATTCAACAATACAACGTCATTGAGCAAAAACTAAAATAAACATTACTGTAAAATTCAATATTTGAATTTTTGTGGCTTCTACCAAACCTCCATTTATTTCAACACATTTAGTTCTCTTCCGAATTTTTTTTACACTATTTCTTATTTGTTGAGTTGTAATTTTGGCACAAATCCAGTGGGGTAGTCAGATTTTTATTACAAAATCGCTTCAACCTCAAATCGCTCACATTACCATACTTTCAGGAGTTATAACTGTATTTTCACTGTACAAGTTCACTGGTGATCTACTTTGTATCGGCAGTGTTGCCAGATTTTTAATATGTCTATAATCTAAATAAAAATTATAATCAAATACTTTTTTTTCCAAAATTAAAGTTGTAACTTCGTTGTTAAGCAATATTTTTTTATGAAATCTTGATGGTTTTTATTTATAGCGACTACAAATCCAGTGGTGTGGTCAAATTTGAAAAAAAATTGTCTAATAAACTTTTGCCGTTTTTTTTTGAGATTGAAAAATGCGTATTCTACAGGGGTGGTTCTATTTTAAATGGGTCACACTGTATATAACTCATACAGATCTACCTAATGTAAAATGTTGCTCATTTTCCTACCCTTTAATATTAATGATAATAAATATGCTTTATTGTCTGAAGGGAAACCTAATTGACAAAGCTTGAGGTGTATACAAAACATAAGATATTTATTTATTTATTTACGGATTCACCATTAGAAACAATATAAGATATAGTAAAAACATGACATAATTCGTGTGTCCTCTTGTGGACAGTAAGGAAAAACAATAAACGAATAGTGTAGACATAACTAACATAAGAGAATACATGAAATATAAAATTTGGTGTGTACAGTTAATATAATAATAGGAAGAATTCCCGCAACGGGTAGTAGGGTCTCTCAGAAATAAAATTTTGACTACTTTTCTGAACTGATTTTCATTTAAGTTTGCCGTCCTAACATCAACTGGTAAGTGATTATACATCTTGCCACCATTATAGAAAATAGAGTCTCTGGTTAGATTTTTAGTAGGTAATGGTAGTTTCAGTCTGCGACTATTGTTGCGGGTGACATATTGATTAGGAGTTGAGGAAATTTTTTATTTGTGTTTATTTACCAGATAGACCGACTCCAAAATCAATAATGCCATAACAGCCAGTCTTTGGACCTTTGGCTGGTTGACTACTCCGTACTGATGAGGGCCAAGAAGCCTGAAACCGGTATGCGGATTGTTAGGTGAACACGACATAAATTAAACATAATCGAGCTTATCAGAAAGAAACATTTGCATTCAATGTCCATTGATATTATATGGAAGTATGCATGGATTTTTCAAGTGAATATCATTTAACGTTCTGCGTGGTATTTGCCAGGAAAGTAGTTGTTTTTCACCTGAGATCTACCATTTTCTGGTTCAATTTTATATTGAATCCTTTATATGAAGAAAACCGTTTAATTCGATTTTTCTATTCATTCCACTTCACATGGCACTTATCTTTCAGTAAGTATTTTGTTACTTGTGAAAATATCTCTACATGACTCACGGGGTCCGATTTTATAAATGTTCCTAATGGCCCTTTTCTGTAGAATGAGCAATTCATTGAGTAGTGTTGAGTTACACATTCCCCAAAAAGGTATTCCATAGCGTAGATAAGAATCTAAAAGAGCGTAATATTAATATTAATATATTAATATTTTGGCAGTGACTGGTCCTAGTTCATTAGAAATTACTCTCACTGCATAACATCCAGAAGAGATCTTGCTTTTAAGTTGTTTAACATGGTTATCAAATTTAAGATTTTTGTCTATCAGCACGCCCAGAAATTTAGTGCAATCTTTATTTTTTATTACGTCTTTGCCAAACGAAGGTTCCTCCGAAAAGGATCCCTATAGCTGGTACCTATGACAATTCCAGCAATGAGTCGCTACAGTATTTTATTATGAGGGAAGATTTTTGTTGCAAGCATGAGTCAGGTTCAAACTCAAATGCTCAAATGGCCAAAGGAATTACAAGTGGTTTAAAGTTCCCAGATCAAAGTCCAGTCAAACAACCTCATCAAGAAGTAATATCTCGTCTGAGAGACCAAAATAGTCAATGCCGATGACGAGATGGAAGATCTATGGCACATAGACAACTCCTTACTATCGGCGAAGACTGGGAGTCTCTCGTGCTACTCAGGGAGGTAGACTTCTACTTTCTTCTCAAAGTCGGCAAAGTCAAAGGACAACAAGGTAGAAGAGGAGGGAAAGAAGAAGGTTCCCACTGGGCAAAAACTCATACTATTAATGTTATTATATGGTAACCAGATACATTGTTAAGTTATGATTATATATTGTGGCCATAACGTCTCAATGACCATTTTAGAGTCGCGCAGATACGTTATTGTAACGAACCTAGGCCGGACCTGTCGCCTCACATGTTGCCGTCGACAGCGATGAGATCATCCCCGGAGATGTTCGAGAACCATCCAGTCCCTCTTCCGCGTAATGCAACGGTCAATATTGGAAACAATTGGAACATGCCGTCGCCAACTGGAAGAATTCGAAACATCGAGAATGCTGTATCGGAGATAAATAGAGAGCCCTCAAGAGGGAGTGGACAGTCTGAACGAGCCCATATGATCGAGCTATTCAGTGGCGTAGTAATATAAATTAAGTTGTAGATTAAGTGTTAAATAAATTAGTTAAACCAAGTTAAGTTTATTTACGTTACAATTGGTGTCGGAAGTGAGATTTTGAAAATAAACAAGTGATCGTGGAGTGGATAGTCAGAAAAATAAATTGATAGACCTTTTTGTACGCCCAAAATAGACAGTGGCCCGGTTTTCGCGAAGTGGACAATTGTGCGTGGGAATATAAACTGATACACTGTTCGCGTGAAACAGAAAATAGACAGTGGCCCGGTTTTCGCGAAGTGGACAGTTGTGCGTGGGAATATAAACTGATACACTGTTCGCGTGAAACAGAAAATAGACAGTGGCCCGGTTTTCGCGAAGTGGACAATTGTGCGTGGGAATATAAACTGATACACTCTTCGCGTGAAACAGACAATAGACTGGTGGCCCGTGGAAAAGAATTCGCGAAGTGAATTTTAACAAACTGATAAACTTTTCGTGTGTAACAGACTGATACCTCGTCAAAGACAAAATGTGTTCAAGAAAAGTGCCTTGTGGACTTGAAGGTAGCGGAATTGAAACAGGAATTGGAGGAAAGGGAACTGGAAACAACGGGAAAAAAAGCAAGTACTCCAGGAAAGACTTGCAGAAGGACTTATACAAGAAGGTGAGGACCCCGAAACATTTTTATTCGAAGTTCCCGGAGGTGATTTGAATGGTAATAATAAACGAAAAACAATATACGAAATTGAAGGACTTAGAAATTCTAAGAAATCAGAAAAGAAGCTAAAGAAAATTCTAGAAATCTGGAAGAGAAGCTTCAAGAAAATTCTAGAAATCTGGAAGAGAAGCTTTCGAGAAAATTCAAGAAGCCTGGAAGAGAATGCTAGAAATCTGGAAGAGAAGCTTCAAGAAAATTCTAGAAATCTGGAAGAGAAACTTCTAGAAAATTCAAGAAGCCTGGAAGAAAATGCAAGAAGCCTGGAAGAGAAGTTCCTGGAAAACACAGAAGGCCTAAAAAAAGAATTGTGTGGTGTGGCTAATTTTCTAGAAGAAAGAATGGGAACCGTTGAGACAGAGATAGATAAAATTAGGGAGCAAATGAACACGGAGGTAGATAAAATGAAGGAAACGATCAGTAAGCTGGAAAAACGAATTAATAGGCCCTCCACAGAGATGGTTAACGAAAATGCAATGCTGGACTTGAGTTTGAACTTGGATAAAGTTCAAGAGGGTATAAAAGATGTCAAGGTCATTTCTGAAATAGGAAGCTTTCCATGAACGCCTCAATTTGACGGAAAACTCCATGGGAAAATTACCGCCGACAGTTTGAAGCAGCGCCAAAGCAAATGGATGGAATGCATGGGAAACAGCAGTAGCACTAACACTAGCATAACGTGGAGAAGCGACGAATATTCTACAAACACTGACGGACCCAAGAACAGGAGGACTATGATCAGCTGATTAAACATCTAGAATTACGATATGGCCACGCCCATTTGGAACACGTATACCACTCCCAGCTGAAAAATCGCTGCCAAAAATCGGGCGAATCCTTACAAGAATTCGAAACTGAAATTGCACGCTTGGTTCGTCTCGCATATCCAGCCATACCGGAAAATGTAATGGAGCGATTAGCGGTTCAGGCATTCTTGGATGGACTCCGTGACCAAGAAACCAGACAAGCGTTGATATTAGCTCGTCCAACACATCTCGTAGACGACTGGCACGAGCTTTGGAATTTGAGGCAGCAAAACAATGCTGCAAAAGCCAAAGTAAAGTTCAAATCGATTGAGGAAGACTCACAGGACCCTGCTAACTTAGCAAGATGCCATAAGAAAAGAGATGAAGAAACTGTTACCTGAGAAAAGACATATAAGATGCCGGAATTGTCACAAAATTAGACATGTGCGTAGCAAATGTCCAACATTCATCGACTCCGATGCAGGGAAACTAAGAAAGGTCGATGAGAAGGGCAATCGTCGGCATGTGTCCGGCAAGCCCGGTTAACAACGCATATGTCGCTATGCTTCAACGACAGAACAAGGGTGTCTTCGTGAGCGGTCTCATCAATAACGAGCCTTGCACCATGCTGCTAGATACAGGTGCAGTAGGACAATTCTCGGCCTTCCTTTGCCAGAACACCGGAACGGATTGAACCGACAACTTGAAGCTACGCACAGCAACAGGAGCCAGCTACTGTATATGGCGAGCTACCGATTGAAATAATTTTGGGCAACACTAAAGTGAAACATCAGGCACTTGTAGCGGACATCGAAGACGATGCAATCATCGGAATGGACATCATGAATTCCAGAGGGTTTGAATTGGATTTCAAAGACGGCGTCCTACGTGTCAACGGAGAAGAGCTGGTACTTCATGGGAGAAGTGAAGAGTTGATCCGTGTGCTGTTGGCTGAAGATGTAAGCGTACCTGAGAGGGCTGAAACCATTCTGGAGGCTCGCCTGGACGGGAGTGCGAGCAGTGGAGAGCAGGTGATGTTCGAGCCCAAACTTCATGATGAGAAAATTGGACGAGGGATTGCACTAGGGAAGACCTTGTTGCGTGCTGACAAATTTGTGCCGGTAGGGTCATGAATGTCAATTATTTCCCAGTGACCTTGAAGAAAGGAACAATTTTGGGGCACTGCTCGTCAGTTTCATCCGTGATCCGGCGCATGAGTACGACTAGCCAACCCAACAACTTGCCCACAGAACTAGAGAAATTAGTTGCCATCTCTTCCAAAGACATAAAACCAGCTCAACAGCCCAAACTAAGAGATTTAGTCAAAAGTACCAAGACATCTTCGATACCGGACAAGGAAAAGGGGTCGAACTAATGTGGTCCAGCACAAGATTGATACTGGGGTGCCGACCGATCCGGCAATCAGCAAGAAGACTTCCTCTTGCCAAGAAGGCAGAGGCTGACAAAATAGTCAGCGATATGGGAAAAGAAGGAGTTATCGAACCATCTGACAGTCCCTGGTCCTCTCAGTCGTACTGGTGAAGAAAAGGATGGGTCGACACGCTTTTGTGTAGACTATCGCCAACTTAATAATGTCACGAAGAAGGACAGTTACCCTCTCCGAGAATAGATGACACCCTAGACACGTTGGCTGGTTCCACGATTTTCTCGACCCTTGATCTGAAGAGTGGATACTGGCAAGTAGAACTGGCTCAGGAAGATCGAGAAAAGACTGCTTTACCATCGGCTCAGGATTGTGGCAGTTCACCGTTATGCCATTCGGCTCTGTAATGCTCCCGCCACATTCGAAAGATTGATGGAAACAGTACTGAAGGGACTCTCATGGAACACGTGTCTAGTGTATCTCGACGACATAATTGTGGTCGGCAGATCGTTTGAGGACCACGTGAAAACTTGGAGGAAGTATTCCTGCGACTGAGGAACTCGGATTGAAGCTGAGCCCTAAGAAATGCCATCTGTTCCAAAAGAAGTACGATACCTCGGCCACGTTGTCTCTGGGGAAGGAGTAGCAGTGGATGACCAGAAGATCAAAGCTGTTAAGGATTGGCCCATCCCAAAAGACATTCACCAACTTCGAAGTTTCCTTGGTTTATGCACATACTATCGCCGATATGTGCTGGGATTCGCCAACATCGCTAAACCACTGACCAGGCTCACGGATGGGCAAACAAAGTTCCAGTGGTCCGAAGAATGTCAAGACTCATTCAGGAAGCTGAAAGGAGCTTTGATCAACGCACCTGTACTGAGCTATCCCTACCCAAAGGGAAATTCATTTTGGATACGGACGCCAGCAACGTGGGACTTGAGCTGTCCTATCTCAGATCCAGGAGGGACAGGAGAAGGTCATTGGTTATTTCAGCAAGACGCTTAGCAAACCAGAGCGCAATTACTGTGTCACCAGGCGAGAGCTGTTAGCTGTTGTAAAGGAGTGGAACACTTCTACAAGTACGTGTATGGAAGAAGATTCCTGTTGAGAACTGACCATGCAGCTCTCAAATGGCTCTTACAGTTCAAAATCTGAGGGTAAGAGCACGTTGGATCGAGGACTCCAAGAATTCGATTTCGAGATCGAACATGAGCCGGAACTAGCCATAAGAATGCAGATGCCTTGTCGCGAAGACCATGTCCAGATGATTGCTCACATTGCCGACGAGCAGAAGAGAAAGAAGCAACACTTTGTAGAACCGCGGCAATGGATGACAACTGGAATGACAGCAAGATCCAGAAAGACCAAGAGAGAGACCCCGACCTTGGCTCAGTCGTCAGCTGGAAGAAGGGCAATCGAAGACCATCATGGCAGGAAGTCGCAGGTTACTCGCCGGCTGTTAAGTCCTATTGGGCACAATGGAACTCTCTTATTCTGGACAATGGGATCCTGAAACGTGTGTTGGAGGCCGATATTGGTGGGGAAGACAGACGCCAAATAATTGTTCCCAGGAACAGAAGAGAGGAAGTGCTGCGGAAATCCATGATGGAGTCGCCGGAGGACATCTGGGAGTGACGAAGACCCTGCAGAAAGTGAGGCAACGGTTTTACTGGGCCAATTGTCAAGCTGACGTCCGGGACTGGTGCAGGAAGTGCGCTGTATGCGCTGCTAGCAATGGACCTCGAATACGACCCAAGGCCCCGATGCGTCAGTACACGTAGGCAGCCCGTTCGAGAGAATCGCCATTGACATCGCCGGCCCGTTTCCCGTATCCGACCACGGGAATAAATACATCCTTGTGGCAATGGACTACTTCAGTAAGTGGGCGGAAGCCTATGCCCTGCCCAACCAGGAAGCCATCACCGTCGCCGACGTCTTGGTGAAAGAGTGGATATGCCGATTCGGTATTCCAATGGAGCTGCACTCGGATCAAGGCAGAAATTTCGAATCCAACCTTTTCCAAGAAATATGTCTACTGCTGAACATCCGCAAGACAAGAACCACGGCCCTACATCCGCAGTCCGATGGAATGGTGGAACGGATGAACAGGACGATCAACCGCCACTTGTCCAAGGTTGTCTCTGACCATCAAAGAGACTGGGACCAGTATCTTCATTTGTTCCTGATGGCCTATCGATCCGCAGTACACGAGTCAACCGGTCAAACTCCTGCTAGTATTATAATGGGCCGAGAACTGCGACTGCCTTGTGACCTGAAGTTTGGGATACCGCCAGGACAAGACACTGCGGAGAGGACTACGTCCAGCAAACTTCGGCAGAGAATGGACGACATCCACGAACGAGTCCGGTTGAACATCCAGAGTGCCAGCGATAAAATGAAGAAGACCTATGACATCAAGGCCGACGCAGGAGGATTTAAGGTTGATGACCTGGTTTGGCTGTATAACCCAAACGTCGTCGTGGACTATCACCAAAGTTGCGGAACTCGGGGGAAGGCCCGTATAAAATCGTGAAAAGGATAAACGACCTTGTGTACCGAATCCATAAGCCACCCCGAGGGAAACCAAGGGTCGTCCATTTCAAAAGGTTGGCCCCTTACGCTGGAAACCATGACCAAGTTCGCACCCTCAAGCCACCGGAGGATGATATGGACGTTCGAGAAGTTTATGTCCTTGTATTCAAACGGGCAGAAAGTTCTACATGGGGTTACTAGAGAAGAGTCACGAGACCTTTTCGAGGTGCCTGCTGACTACGCACTAGCGCACTGTGTGGCAGAAGATCTTCGAATGTCCAGGGGCATCGCCGTAGTGTTCTCCAAGAAATTTTGTCAACTCCAAACACTGCGGGGGCAGAATCCAGAAGTTGGTGGGGTGCTACAGTTGAAGAAAGGCCAGAGAAACATCTACTACCTAGTTACCAAAAGGCATTCCCAAGATAAACCGTCCTATGAAGATGTCTGGAAGAGTCTCACCAAACTGAGAGATACTATGGTGGACCAGAATCTGGTGGATCTAGCAATTCCAAAATTGTCCTGTGGTATTGATGGGTTGGACTGGAGAGTCATAAGAAGTATGCTGGAGGCGATATTCAGATCCAGCGGCGTCAAGATTTTGGTTTGCTGTAACCCTCTTCCACGACCGATCATGAAGACCGTGGAGTGTTACTTCCATCGAACTTCACGGTGCAGATATGGGGAGTCATGCAGATATCGTCACACTCCAAGGATGAAATTTCGGGACGAAATGTCTTTAAGAAGGGGGCAATGTAACGAACCTAGGCCGGACCTGTCGCCTCACATGTTGCCGTCGACAGCGATGAGATCATCCCGGAGATGTTGAGAACCATCCAGTCCCTCTTCGCGTAATGCAACGGTCAATATTGGAAACAATTGGAACATGCCGTCGCCAACTGGAAGAATTCGAAACATCGAGAATGCTGTATCGGAGATAAATAGAGAGCCCTCAAGAGGGAGTGGACAGTCTGAACGAGCCCATATGATCGAGCTATTCAGTGGCGTAGTAATATAAATTAAGTTGTAGATTAAGTGTTAAATAAATTAGTTAAACCAAGTTAAGTTTATTTACGTTACATTATATTAAAATCGAATCTGATACATTATCTGAAACTGTTCTGTGACAGCAAAAGTACTTATATACGAGTATGCGTAATGAAATCGTTTCTTACGGGAAAAGTACTTTCTCAAAGAGTAACAAACAACTGAGCTGCTGTGTCTCAACTCTCTTCTTCTTAGGTTCTTTTGGATGTATTAAGTACATCATAATATACCTAAATATATCTTTCCAACATATGCTATTGATGGATTATTTACAATTAAAGTCAAGTCAATACATTAGAGCTTTCCTAGGAAAATTAATAAAATATTTGAAAATACACTATTGAGCATAAAGTTTGACACAAATGAGTTATCCATTTGTGCCTAAGCTTTATATGCTTATCTGCTTCAGTCGAGTTTATATTACTATGAATAATGGTCAGTTAAAAATGACAAGAGAGATTAATAGAATGTATGAATAAAAAATCAGTTGAATGATTACGGCCAGTGAATAATAGTTTATATATATTCAGGTAATTATTGAAAAATATTGTGTGATTCAGTTGAATCTATATGTTAAATATGATACAACAATTTGAGTAAACTCGAATTTGAAATAAAAAAATATATATCAAAACATGGAACATCAAACAAAAAATAAACAAAAATATAAATTTCTCTGTAAAAATAGAATATATAAATAATTATTATTTACTGAAATCTCGGAACTTTTAAAATCCAAGAAGGGTACGTTGAACCTTAAAGTTCACCCAGCAAACATGAATGAGCGGTAAATAGACGGGCCGTTGCTGTTAACTGCGGTAAGATGTCGGCAGCGGCTCACCGATGTCGGTAATTATTTGGAATGATATCAGTTTTGCCGCTTTGGCTGAACATACGCATATTTATTATGGACGTTTTGAATTTAGCCAGAAATTACCCGTTAAACATTTGCGATAATCGCGCCGATGTCGTTTTGACCTCTGTAATGAAACTGCAACATTGGCATTTCTGAATATCACGTTCGCAGTTGGCCCTACTGCTGATTGCGTGTAGGATGTCAAATCGGGTATTTTCTATTTTGTCTGGTCATTGTGATATATGGTCATGAAAAATAATCACAGTGGCAGGAATTTTTTCAGATTTGTGTGTTGTCATTCTATCTATTCCGTGAAATATTTTTCCAGGCCAGTTTAAAATGCAATATCTGGGAAATATGGATGAGTATCTTGGAACCCATTTGAGATACAATAAAAATGGTTGAAATGGAGAAAAAGTTGTCTGTTTAGGTAAATAGGAACAATCTGGCTCTACAGTTTCGGAAATCCTCTACAATTAGTGGCTTCAGAGAGTGAAAACAGTGAATTGTATATATCTAGTCCATGAATCAGTCGATTCTGAATGTTTGGTGAATTTATTGTGTACAATAATGACCTATCTTCATTGAAGTTTCACTGTTTTGAAGATATAATGCTAGATTGTTCTTAGGCGCTTATATGGGCCATTTTGTTTTCATTGAAACCGTCGTTATGCTCATTGCCTTCCAAGATACCCTATACTTCCATGTACTGCATTTTGAATTGGACGCCCCTGTATATTTGCATAGATCATTGATGAAATCCCAACAGTGGAATGACGCGGTTGATTAGTAGGATACCCGCAATCGCATAATCTGTACCATGAAATATCAGTTCATCTTAACTCTTTCTATCGTATCGTGCGCTATGGTAATAAGTTTTTTTACAGCATTTCCATACCAGTTTGGAGATCACTTTAGAGTTTGTTGGCGCCTCGTAATAATGTCGATACCTTCAATAATAGAGCCCTGATGTCATTGATTTCCTACATACTTGAACAAAATGTATTTCAATAGACTATTCAAGATTCATTTGAAAAAAATTTGGATTGGATCTCTCGATAAATTATTCATTTTATTTTGGAAAACATGATATTTATTTATTATTTAGCCGTTTTGCTATACATTCCAATAATACAAATCAATTATAATACTACTGATAATAATAAGGAAGAAAAATAAATTCAAATGTTTTTTTTTCCCCTACACTCTAAGTGAGTACACACTTGTATTGTGAAGTGAGAAAAAAGAAAAACAAAACAGCATAACATGAAAACTGACAATTTAAAGTCAGAAATAGGAAGAAGGAACGGAACAGTATAAACAATATAAAAATGGAGGGTTAATAGGAACAGAGTAAAACATACTACAATAGGCAGTAATTGTGTGAATCAAAATTCAACAGTGCAGTTAACATGGCTGTAAGTTGGTGAATAATAATAAATATACAAATTTTTTATGTTTCTAAAATTCTCAAGAAGTCCCTATAATTACTATAGATATAAAGTTTAATGGCTGAAGTGAATTTCTTGAGGTTAGCATATTTTCGAATGGCGAGAGGTAATAGATTATATGCTTTAGGTTGAATATATGTTACAAAACGGTGACTAATGTTCTTGTTGTTAAGTGGTGTAACGAGTAGTTGGTTCAACGTGCACGTGTATTGTAACCATGATTGAATGTTTGCTGACAATGACCACTCTTATAGGCAGATATTAAAATTGTGAAAAAATATAATGACCGACTATTAAGTATATCTGGAGAATGCAGTGCATTTGTCGAGGATCGTTTTTTTCGTCTAAAGATAATTTTTAATATAAAATTCTGGATCATACAGACCACCCCACACTAGTATTCCATAGCGTAGGAGTGACTCCACAAGTGATTTGTATATTATAAGCAACAGTTTAATCGACAGTATCTCTCTCAGTATATAAAATTTGTAAATCAGTTTTCTGAGTTATGTTGTTAGATAATTGATGTGAGTTTCCCACCTGAGATTTTTGTCGATTATAATGCCTAAGTATTTGATTTGGCTAACTTCTGTGATGTTTTTATTTAGATTAGTGATGCTAATATTCTGGAACTCTGGCCTATTTGCATTATTGGCAGAAAAAGCTATATAGTGTTTTTTCAACATTCAGAGATAGCTGGAAACCATTTAGCCAATCCGTTATTATGTTTAGTTCTCTTTGGACATGTAATTTAGCTTGTGACCAGGAATCACCCTCGAATAAGATCATATGAAAAATAAATATCCTTTTTTATTGATAATCCTATAATTTTTTTGATAAAATAATTCATACATTTCTTTAAGAATCTTTGTTTTCCATTATGTCTCATTGTATCCCGAACATAAATAATTGTATTATTTCTTGGGAATAGTAAAGTTATTAAAAAAAATAATAATAATAAAAAACCTTTTTAAATACTATTGCGCAAAAAAATAAAAAAATATTGCTTCAGATGTGTGACGTAGATTATTCTGCGAGTTATAGATTCAAGAGCTTGTCGCTCAAAGTTTTCAGTTTGAATACAAAAGCAACAAGCTTCTGAATCTATAACTCTATAACATTTGAATAAAAGCTTGTCTTTAAAAAAGTTTTTTATTATTTATTTTATTTTGTGCTTTTAAATAAGTACGCAAGAACAGCATCGTCATTATGAGGCCTTTTTCCTGTAAATTCTGAGCTATCTAGTTCCTCAATTTATGAATTCTGACAAAAAATCAATAATCTTCGACTAAATTCATAATCTCCGACCCCAAAAATCCCGACTTACCAATTTTGAATAGAAACGGTCCATTATCACAAAATTTGTGCATCATCTTGAAGCCGTCATCTTAAATTTATGAATTTAGACAAAAAAATCACCCCGAAAATATCCACATACCAATTTTGAATAGAATCAGACTATTGTCAGAGAGTTTGTCTGTCATCTTGGAGCCGCCATTATCATTTTATGAATTTTGACGAAAAATTAATAACTAAAAAACTTGTATTCCATATTGAGTTTGTTAATTTTTATAAAAAATTCATAATCTCTGACCTTGAAAACCCCCACATACCAATTTTGAATAGAATCGGACCATAATCACAAAACTCGTCCACCATTTTGGAGCCGCCATCTTGAATTTTTCAATTTTCACGAAAGGATCATAATATTCGACTCCAAAAACCCCCACATACCAATTTTGAATAGAATGGGACCATAATCACAGAGATCGTCGGCCATCTTGGAGCCGCCACTTTGATTTCATAAATTTTGACAAAAAATTCATAATCTTCGACCCCGAAAACCCCCACATACCAATTTTGAATTGAATCGGACCATAATTACATAACTAATCCGCCAGCAACCATCTTGAATTTATGAATGAAAAAAAAACCCATCTCCAACCCCAAACCCAATTTTGAATCGAATTACAAAACCCGTCCGCCATCTTGAATTTGTGAAATTTCATAAAAAAATCATAATCTCCAACCTCGGAAACCCTCACATTCCAATTTTGAATCGAATCGGACCATAATTACAAAACTCGTCCGCTCTCTTGAATTCGGTAATTTTTATAAAAAATTCATAATCTTTGACCTTGAAAACCCACATATCAATTTTGAAAATAATCGGACCATAAATTCAGAGATCGTCGGCCATCTTGGAGCCGCCATTTTGATTCTTAATTTTGACAAATTCATAATTTTTGACCCCAGAAACCCCCACATATCAATTTTGAATCTAATCGGACCATAAACACAAATCTCGTCCGCCATTTTGTTATTTTCTTTAACAAATTGCATAATGCATTGTCACAGAAACTATGAACAACTGCCAAATTTCACGTTAATCGGACGACTAGAAGTGGTTCTAATTCAGCTTGCAAGATTTGACCTAAATAAACAAACTAACATACAAACATTGCTTGTAAAAAATAAATAATAGTTTAAAAAAACTAAAAAACACGCTTTTTATAAAAAACCGAACTAAAAAATAAATATATAAAGTTTTAAAAAACTAAAAAACACGCTTTTATAGAAAACCAAACTAAAAAAAATATAAAATAAATTATAATAAATTTGAATTAAGAATAGTGTAATTTTTTTAATAAATATAAATTAATAATAATGTAAATAAGAAAAAAAAATATTTTATTTAAAGAAGCGGGGGGTGCTTTTTAAGATTCAGATTAAGTACCCCACGCTTTTTTTTGAATAAAATAAATTTTCTTATTTACATTATTAATTTATATTTATTAAAAAAATTTACACTATTCTTAATTCATATTTATTAAAATTTATTTTCTATTTTTATAGTTTGGTTTTCTATGAAAGCGTGTTTTGTAGTTTTTTTAAACTATTATTTATTTATTTTTTAGTTCGGTTTTTCATAAAAAGCGTGTTTTTTAGTTTTTTTAAAACTATTATTTATTTTCTACTTTTTAGTTTGGTTTATTTATAAAAGCGTGTTTTTTTATTTTTTTAAACTATTATTTGTTCTAATCTACTATTAATTCCGTGATTACTATTAGTAACTGTAATTATTTTCCAAATCATTAATGTGTACAGCTGTATTAATAGTCAAATCTCGATTTTAGAAGTCATTCAAAGATTTTAACGTTGTCAATATATACAGTGAGCCGCCATCTTGAATTTTTCAATTTTCACAAAAGAATCATAATATTTGACTCCAAAAACCCCCACATACCAATTTTGAATAGAATCGTACCATAATCACAAAACTCATCCGCCATTTTAGAGCCGCCTTCTTGAATTTTTCAATTTTGACAAAAGAATCATAATCTCCGACCTCAAAAACCCACAGATACCAATTTTGAAGCGAATCTGACCATAATCACAAAACTCGTCCGCCATATTGGAGCCGCCATTTTATTTTCTCAAACAAAAATTTCTTAATGCATTGTCACCGGAATTATGTACAATTGCCAAATTTCAAATCATTCGGACGTCTGAAAGTGAGTCAAAATCGCACCCAAAGGAGTCGGTTACAAACAAACAAACAAACATACAAGTGAAGCTAATATAAAACGTGTAAAAACATTGAAGGAAACTTACATATTTTTCAGTATATTCCAGCTTCCGATCCATGTTCAGTTTGGCACCTACCATGTACCAATTATCACCGTCAAACATATTCTTTTGAAAAAAAAAACCAATAAAAACAAAGAGGGTTTTGATTATTTTATTCAATAATAGTACTGTTACTTCTTGATCGTATAAATACATAATAACAATTGTATGCTGTGTCATTCATTATTTATAATTCGCCGATTAAAAGGGAATTAGAAAAGTAAGTAAAATAATTTACATCTATGTATATTAAATGCGAAGTGATCTTCGATATTTCTTCAACAAAAAATGCATATTCGTAAAGCGTTATACAAAAGCATCATGAACAACAATGGGTGCTGAAAGGCACTTGCATCATAAACAATAACACTGGTATGTTATTAGCAATTTTTTTCTCACAATAAAACATTTGTATGACACCCACATGAATTAAAAATACACTGATTCAATAAAAAACACAAAATTTATAACAAATAAATAGAATACTATTATCAGGTAAAAGGGACGTGGTTATAAATAAGAATATAGTAGTAATAAGTAATATAACAAATAAGGAACCTATACTACATTATATACACATAAATACAAAATACCGTCCCTAGGGAAAGCCTCTAGCGACTTAAAATAATGAACAACTAAGCAAGCATTATTGCACTGACTTCACATAGAAACTAAATCCACATGATGGCTGCATGATGCATCATTTGTTCCAAAAACTACAAAATCATTTCCTAAAACCAGAAATATTTGCAAAATTTTTTTTTTTTTAAACAATTTTCTCAACACCTTCCACAGCGCAAATGATGCATGAAGCAGTCCATCCGAAGTCGTCAATCCAAGGAAACTGTGCGGGTGTGTATAAAATCACAGTTCCTTTGCTCATTAGAAAAATAATATATAAATACTACTATATCAATTCTAAGCTCATTATGTTATGAATTTACATTTTGAATTACTTATGTAAAAACATAATGGTTTTAGTACATCTTTACAAATTGTGTTTGCATGTCAGGTGACATATTTCTCATTCGGGATCTTCTTCACAATCACTCTTCGTGACGACCTGAAAAACAAAAACTCTCAAATAGCTGAACTCGACTGAATCATTGGGATCTTCATAGCAATATGAGGAAACTATACAGGAGCATCTAATCCAAGCCAATATTAAATGCACCCTTGCAGTTCACTCTTCATAAGAAGCTGCAACGTTCATTCAATGACATTTGAATCAACTTTACAGAAGTTTTTTATTGAGTGAAAATGGATTTGAGGAAATTTTTGATTTTCTACTTCTTTACGTCATATTCAAAATTTGCTAAAACTCTTTCAATCACAATATTGCACAAGTAACCCCTTCACCACACTTTTTCACTTCACACCTATATGTGCATTTCGATAACTACCTTATCATCATTAGACTGGTTCACAAGTGCCATTTTGTTCCAAACCTGGAGGTCACTACCGAAAATTACGATTTAAGGCGCATTCGATTAGAAATGGCATCTAAAAAAAATGTTTAGCTGGAAAATTGGGGCCGGCAAAAATTAGAAACAATTATTTAAAAAACAAATATATGGTTCGGTTTTTGAAAATATCACAAAAACTATTTGAGATATCCGAAATTTGAAAAAAGATCCTTAAAGAGCAGGAACTGTGCCGGCAATATTTATAATTTTAATTAAGCGGCAAAAACAAGGCTGAAAACGCGCGACTTAGCTCCCGTAGCGCACCGACCAAATCTGAGACCTGAACAAAAACAATTATTTTAACACTTATTATTAAAAAAATATTGTTATAAACAAATGCATTGATTATTAGATTTAAACATTTTTTTTGGAAATCTAGTCATTGATAAAAATAATGATTTTTAAGAAAAAAATCATTTCTTAAATAAAAATTGTTATTGCTAAAAAACGCACTTGCTAATCAACAATTTTTTTTGTTGTTAAATATGAATATTAAGAAACCATTTTTTTTATCATTATTTATCACGTTCTCTCATATTACGGAAAAAAAAATATTTACTTTTTATTTGTTTATTAAACAAATAATTTTTTATAAACAAATAAATTTTTGCGTTATATTTTTTTTAAATACTAAAAAAATACTGAAAACAACCATGTGCCGTTTTTTATGGGAATTTTATTTCTATTTTTTATAATTTCGAAAAATGTTGTGCACTGTTTGACTGTTGACTAAATACTGAAGACTTTTCTGGGATTTAAGTGTTTTTTAGATCAGGTATAAGGAAAAGGGGCTAGGTCCTTGAAATCCCAGAGCAGATGTTTCTACAACTTAACAAAGAACTATTTCAATAGGTTGAAACCGGAATTCGAAAGTATTAAGAATAGAAGTAAGAAAAAGGCTCCTCAAAATCAAATTAACATTATCAGTTAACACTTTTTTTTTTTATTGCAATACATCTGCCATACAGAACAAGTTCTGGTATAAGGAACATTATCTTTGTAGACATCCAAGCAAATTTTAAATGAGATTTTAATGATAGCCAAATTACTCTAATATCAAGTAATGAGCGTGAAAAGTATAAAGTATATTGAAAAATACATTAAATTCATTGCATTGTTTATAAAAGGAAAAATAAGAAGAAAGTTGAAATAAAAGAATAATATTATTATAAACAATATACATTTCAAGCCGAAACAAATGTTTTTGGATGTATATTCATAAACAATGTTTATTAACTATCGAAGAATAAAAAAGACTTGAAGTGTTCTTTTCGTATTTTCAATAGTTTATAAGATATTTGAACTGATAAATCAAATTCAAGAGAATTATATAAATAATATTAAAAAAGTTAATAAACAATTGAGTTAGAGCTTTGGTAAAAATTGTTCATTGATCAATGTAGAATAAAAAAGACTTGAAGTGTTCTTGTCATATCTTCAATAGTTTATAGTTATTTTATTAGAAGAAAAACAGAAAGGAAGCGACAAGTCAAAGTGCACAATTTTTTTCGAAATTATATAAAAAAATTGAAAAAAAAAATTCCATAAAAAAAGACACGTTTATTTTCAGTATTTTTTTTAGTATTTAAAAAAAATATAGCGCAAAAATGCATCTGTTTATAAAAAATTATTTGTTTAATAAACAAATGAAAAGTACAAGAAAAAAATTCATAATATGAGAGAACGTGATGAATAATGATTTAAAAAGGAATGGTTTCTTAATATTCATATTTAACAACAACAAAAAATTGTTAATCAGCAAGTGCGTTTTTTAGCAATAAATTTTTTTATTTAAGAAATGATTTTTTTCTTAAAAATCTTTATTTTTATCAATGACTAGATTCCCAAAAAATTTTTTGTTCAAATCTAATTAATGCATTTGTTTATAACAGTTTTTTAAATAATAAGAGTTAAAAATTTCAGAAATTTATTTTGATATTGCTTTTAGCAATAAGAAAACAAATTAATAGAGATAATGGAAAAAAAAAACTTTTCATAATTGTTTTATATACGTTTTTAATTTTTTTTATACCTTTGATTGTTAATAAAAAAGTTAATAATCAAAATTTTTCGATTTTTCCAACGGGGATCTTTTTAAAAGCCTTTGAGGAATAGCTCCAAGAAGTAAAAAAGATTCTAGGTTTTTAGTTCAACAATTATCAGGGTTTTTATAATAACATTCAACAAGTTATTTTTTTTTTATTAACAATGGCATAATTAATTGAAAAATAGAAGTAAAAATTGTTTGCTGGCGGATTATTGTTTATTGATATGTCTAGATAGTACCTGAATTTTTTTATTCTTCATTATCAATATTTACTTCGCAAAAAAATTTTATTTTTGTTCAGATGTCAGATTCAGGCGGTGGGCACGAGAGCTAAGCCGCACGTTTTCAGCCTTTTTTTCGCCGCTAAATTAAAATTATAAATATTGCCGGCACATTTCCGGGAGGTAGGACTTTCTTTTAGGAAATTTCCTGCTTTTTTCAAATTTTGGATATCTCAAATAGTTTTTGAGATATTTTCAAAAAACCGAACCATATATTTGTTTTTTACTTAATTGTTAATAACTTTTGCAATTTTTGCCGACCCCAATTTTCCAGCAAAAAAATTTTTTTAGATGCCATTTAGAATCGAATGCGCCCTAAGTCATAATTTTCGGTAGTGACCTCCAGGTTTGGAACACAATGGCACTTGTGAACCAGTCTACATCAGTGGGTTAACACACTGTACTACTGATGATGATAACTTAGTTATCGAAATGCACATATAGGTGTGAAGTGAATAAGTGTGGTGAAGGGGTTACTTGTGCAATTTTGTGATTGTGTGACACCACAGCGTCTAGCAAGTCTTCAAAACTCTTTCAGATGTGGATACCTCAAACAAAATTGTCTTCATATACAAAAGGTTTTTATAAAGTTTATATTTTCTGATGTCTTTCATTGGAACTTTCCACACATTGAAAAAAGAGTTCTGAAACAAAGAAATATCTTTCGTAGCATAAATCCATATTGCAGTTTGGTAGTTGAAGAAAAAATTCGACTACCCATCAGAGTATCTTGAAACACTATAGCACAATTAATTCTATTCATATATTCTTTCCTGTCTTTTTGAGAACGAGAAGAACAAATATGCCTTCCAAAATTCAATTTTGGAATGAAGTTTTTTGACAATACTTCAAGATTGTGTCATAATCCATTTTAACCCAAACAATAGGAAATAAAATTTACTGAAGCAATTTTTGCAAATTTTCGATTAGATTTTCAATATTTTATATAAAGTGGAGAAGTAGAAGTAAAAAAAATTCCTCAAAACAAAAACATTTGAATCAACCATGTATAAAATGATTTATAATGAGTTCAAGGCAAATGAGGGATTTCTTGCAACACATCCAATCCATATAACCAGAAAAGGCATTTGAATGTATAAGTACTTATTAACTGTAAATTCAACTGTAAATTCATTTTCTGTCTGTTTCTTATAAAATTTGCCAAAGAGCAATGCAATTATTTGACAAATGAAAATGCATTCATACTGAAATAATTTACAGATCAAAATTGTTTCTGCAGACAAAATTGAGAAATTATATATGTGGTATCAAACAACTCTACCAATAGAATATTTAATATATGAAATGAAATGCATAAAGCACACAAAGTCGTCTTCACAAAAGGTTCAATATAAATTGAAACACAATTGGTAGACCGACAGGCAAAAAACAACTACTTTCCTAGCAAATACCACGCAGAACGTTGAATGATTGTTCGCAAATGTTTCTTTCTGATGAGCTTGATTATGTTTAAATTCATGTTGTGTCCGCCTAACAATCCGCATACCCGTTTCAGGCTTTTTGGCCCTCATCAGTACGGAGTAGTCACCAGCCAGAGATCCGGAGAGCTCTGGCCGAAGCGAGACACAACATAAATAAAATCATCATCGAGCTTAAAACATCTTTGGGTGCGTCAGAAAGAAACATTTGCGAACAATATCCATTTATATGGAAGTTTGCATGGATTATGCAATTCATTTCATATCTTATCCCCCTTCATATGGCTTTTTCTTTCATTAAAATAGGCCAGTCGGGCAATTTGAGCCACTCCTACTGAGAAGGAATCTTTTATTTAGAATCCTATCGAGGTAGGAGAATTGTATGGAGTGTTTCTTTCTGTCACTAGGTGTCGCCTGTTAAAAGTTATCTTTTCCGGTGCACCTAAAGATGTTTTAAGCTCGATGATGATTTTGTTTATGTTGGTCTCGCTTCGGCCAGAGCTCTCCGGATCTCTGGCTGGTGACTACTCCGTACTGATGAGGGCCAAAAAGCCTGAAATCGGTATGCGGATTGTTAGGCGGACACGACATGAATTTAAACATAATCGAGCTTATCAGAAAGAAACATTTGCGAACAATATCCATTTATATGGAAGTTTGCATGGATTGTCAGGTGAATATCATTCAACGTTCTGCGTGGTATTTGCTAGGAAAGTAGTTGTTTCTCGCCCGTCGGTCTATCAATTGTGTTTCAATTCATATTGAACCTTTTGTGAAGACGACTTTGTGTGTGCTTTATGCATTTCATATCTTATCCCCCTTCATATGGCTTTTTCTTTCATTAGAATATTTAATGTTTCAATTTGTACCAAGTATTGTTGTCAGTACCAGTATCTAAGTGCAAATTTACACGTTGCAATAAAATTGATCAATAAATTGAACAATAAAATTGACCAATATAGGTTATATTTACACCTGACAATTTATTGGTCAATTTTGGCAAGAGTTTTTACTTTTACACTTTGAAGTGACAATTGTCACTTCTAACTGACAGTTGTCACTTCAAAGTGACAATTGTCACTTTGAAATGGCAGTTCCAGATGTTTTTCAAGTGACAATTGCCACTTCGAAGTGACAATTGTCAGTTCAAAGTGACAATTGTCAGTTCAAAGTGACAATTGTCACTTCAAAGTGACAATTGTCAGTTCAAAGTGGCAATTCCAAATGTTTTTGAAAAATATTTTGTTGTTGGCCCTTCTACGCCTTTGTAGGCAAAGATATCAAACACTACAGTGTTTAATATCCTTGAGGGTAGGGTATGTGAACTCGCGTAGATAATAACATAACCTGAAAAGCTCTGTTCTAGCAGGCATCCAATTCATGGCCGAAAGTTACTGCAAATTATCAATAAAAATTGATGAAAAATTAGAACCGATTCTAAACTTATCAATTTATTGGTTAAGTTCAAATTGACAATTTTCTGTTTACACCTATCAATAAAATTCAAGGTCACAAAATTGACCAATTTATTGGATTGTGTAAATTCGCACTCAACATTCAAGTCATTGTATCATGCCACTAATGGCATTAGTCATGTTTTTCATTAGTTCAAGCAGATAACTGAGCATTTCAACTCACTAAGGGAGGGAAAAAGAAACTAACACTTTTCATTGTTATAAAGAAATATTGAACTTCCCTGTTATTTCTCATATTTTGAGGCTATAATCATGACCAATTCAAAATATAAATGGAGAATTGAAATTGAAGTATTATTTCAGTTTTCAGAAGTCATCAATAGCATTTTTTTTCAAAAGTTTAACATGATATAATTAAATGAATACGATAAAAGTAACATTATTGAAACAATGATACCTTTAAAAGTGCGCCAAAATGAACACTATATAAGGGAACCGAATTATTTGGACAAGTTCTGGAATCCAATAACAATCACCAACTGCAATCCCCTCATTCAAATAAGAATTGCAGAATTTTTACATTCATAATCAAGGTAACACAATGAACATAAAGTTAAATGTCCCTGGTATATCTGATGCAAATCTCTATTGACATTATAATGTCTTACTGAAAAAAAAACAAACAAAAAAATACATCAATTGATTTCCAATCATCCACTAATGTTTCGAAAACAGTGATGTATAAAGCATCCAAACATCTTCAGACAAGTGACTGATAATTTTTTTTACTAAACAAATAAATTATAATTCGGTGAACGGTAAACAACTGATATCATCTAGGCTAGAAGAGTTTTTTAATTCTCTTCCTTAGGTTGTGAAAGTAAATAAATACCAAAACACAACAAGAAATATAGTTACTTTCAAGCAATAGATCAAATAAATTTGTTTGTTTTGTATCCCATTATGATAATTCCCGAAACAACGCATGTAATGCATACCTGTATACTATCATTGAGATTACTTTGATCTGAGGCACAATCTGTCGCCGGTATCAGATTCTCGTCTTCAATTGTTATGGGGCTATGAAGATGATGTTCTTCATGTGATCTTTCTCTCATTCTGTTCAGTTCTTTCCTAAGCCTGTCTCTCTCTTCTTCTACCTGTTTTACTTCGCTCTGGAAAACAAAAGATACAATAATCATATCACATTCTGAACATATAAGGTCTGTGCATTAACAATTTAACAACTTGAATTAACAACTTGCTCTAATTGAAAGTAATAGAATACTGAATAGTGAAAAATATTTGGAATCAATTTGAAGTTTAGCATGCCGAAAATTGACCAAGAGTTTTTTGGCGGATTTCTATGATGTAACAAACGGATTGGAACCAAACAAAAACCAAGGTAATAATAAATACAATAGATTTAAGCAATATTTTACGTGAAAAAAAATCAAGAAAATTTAACTTTTTTAACAACCAAAGCTAATAATCTTGAAACTAAAAGCATAAGAGATATTTGAATTCTTTTAAAATGTTATGCAATATGAAAGTGGAAATATTGTGTCCGAAATACATATAATGAAAGAGGGAATTTTGTGCCATAGTGGACAAATTATTAAATTAAAGAAAAAAAGCATCTTCAAGTGGGAGTCGAACCCACGACCTTATGATCTCTAGCCATACGCTCTACCATCTGAGCCATTCGAGGACATAGGATTCGACATACACTCGTAAATCCTTTCTTTCCACAATTTAATATTCATGTTAGAAAATGAATCAAAAATCAAACGTACTTATCACTGGCCGTCGAGATCCATTACCTGCCACTAAACTTCATCGTCATTCGAAGATTTCAGTAGCAGATTCAAGCAGATGATCTCTAACCACTGATAAGATTCAGCCAAATATAAAGTGAAAGTGGAAATATTGTGTCCGAAATACATAAAATGAAAGAGGGAATTTTGTGGCATAGTGGACAAATTATTAAATTAAAGAAAAAAAAGCATCCTTTTCTGGTTTTTCTCTAGAGATCATAAGGTCGTGAGTTCGACTCCCACTTGAGGATGCTTTTTTTCTTTAATTTAATATATTGTCCACTATGCCACAAAATTCCCTCTTTCATTATATATATTTCAGACACAATATTTCCACTTTCACTTTATATTTGGCTAAATCTTATCAGTGGTTAGAGATCATCTGCTTGAATCTGCTACTGAAATCTTCGAATGACGATGAAGTTGAGTGACAGGTAATGGATCACGACAGCCAGTGATCAATCAATCAATCAAAAATATGCTTTATTCTCGAAGACAAATCTTATTGACAAAGCCTGCACTACAAATACTAAAAATATAGATATTTTACAATTGTTTGTTAGATTCTAATAAAAGAAAATAACATACATTTGAATATTCAACATAGGATATAAAATTAACAATAAGCATTAAGTACCCACAGTATAGTTAAGAAGAATTAATAAATATTTTTAGAAACACACAAACAATCAAAAATACTATCTGTGTTACCACAAAGATAACAGATAACACAGATTTCTGGAAAGAGAGTTTGTTGCAGGTACCCCAAAAAGGGATACCATACATGACATGCGACTCAAATAAGGCATGGTAAACTACTTTTGCAGTTGCCTCACCCAATTCTCTTGAGATAACACGTAGAGCATAGCACCCTTTGGACAGCTTTTTACTAAGAAGAAGAACATGATCTTCAAATTTGAGTTTACAGTTTAAGTGAATCCCTAGAAAGGAGTTGAAATTATTAGATAAAATAAGTACGTTTGATTTTCGATTCATTTTCTAACATGAATATTAAATTGTGGAAGGAGAGGATTTACAAGTGTGTGTCGATTCCTATGTCTTTGAATGGCTCAGATGGTAGAGGGTATCAATCAATCAATCAATCAATCAATCAATTTATTAGTTAAAAAAGTGTTCAATTACAACACAGGAACCTACATTGTAACATACTAACTTAGGTAACACGTCAGATGAGCTTAAAAAAGACAGACACCAATCTACATAACATTAAAAGCAGAAGCAAAAAGCAGTATTTGTACACAGAAAAATAGTATTTGTAAACGGAACAGTATGCACAAGTTACAATTAATAACACACACTATACTTAACAAGACATGTTAAAAGCAACTATTTTAAAACAATGGTGAGAAAATTTCATTTCTGTAGAAATTCGTCACGAGTAGTGTGCTTTCAGCACAAGATGGTTTTTCAGCTTAGCTTTAAAGGAATGTAAGCTAGAGGCAGATTTGATATTGTCGTCAAGAGCATTATAGAGTCTGACACCAATCGATCCCGGATGATTCTGCGACACTGATAGTCTAGCGAATGGTTGTTGTAGTTTATATTTATTTCTAGTACTATAGTCGTGAGAGTGTCCACAAGTAGGAATATTAGTAATATTCCTTCTCACATAGACAATGCAGTGGTATATAAACAAACATGGTAGAGTCATTATACCAATTTTAACAAAAAGTGGTTTGCAATGTTCTCGGACACGCCATCATTAACCTTACTGCTTTTTTTTGAATGGCGAATATTTCTTGTGCCTTGGATGTAGCACCCCAATGAATTATTTCATAGCACATAAATGACTGTATAAGACTAAAATATACCAGTTTCGAGACTTCAAGAGAGAGTGTGTTTTTCAATTGACGGAGCAGAAATATGTGTTTACTAAGCTTGAGTTTTATATACTCAATATGATTGCTCCAGGTGAGTTTAGAATCAATATTGATTCCTAGAAATCTTGTGTCAGAGACTTGTCGAATTGATGTATTGTTCAGCTTCACTAGGTGGCTGCTATCTATTGAAAAATTTTTTTGTAACAAAATTAATCATTTGAGTTTTGTTTATATTGAGAACTAGTCCATTCAAATCACACCACTGGGAGAGTTGATTTGTAGCATTCTGCGCATTACAAAGCATAGTGGGAATACTATCAGCTGATATAACGAGATTGGTATCATCTGCATATACAATCGATGAGAAGCAGCAGAGCAATAAGGCGGAAGGTAATTAATAAAACAAATAAACAGCAGGGGCCCGAGTACTGATCCCTGTGGTAGCTGTCGAGATATATCGAATATCTGAGAAGGTATCGTTCAGATATACTCTTTGGCTACGACCTTCAAGGTAAGTTACGATCCAATTCAGTGCTGGTCCCCTTACACCATAAAGTTCCAATTTATATAATAACAGATCATGGTCAACAAGATCAAAAGCCTTACTCATATCAAAAAACAGTGCCAACGTGTTGTGTTTGCTGTCAAGAGCATCAGTTACATGCTTTAATAGCACATCAATGGCAGTGCCAGTGGATTTGTTTTGTCTAAATCCGTTGTAACTTGAGCTAAATAGGTTGAGATTTTCAAAATATTTGTATAGTCGTACATAGTAGCAGTACTCACCTACCTTTGCAAACTGACTCAGAAGGGCAATAGGGACGGTAATTAGCACAGTCTTGACGAGAACCCTTGTCTTTATAAATTGGTAGAATTTTGATATTTTTAAGACATCAGGGAACACCTACCTGAAAGCTGTGGTTGACAATGTGGCTCAGCGGTTCAGAGATAATATCAGCAATAGTCGATAGTATATGCCCTGGTATCTCATCGACACCTGCAGATCTTTTCGACTGACTTTTTATGGTTTCTTCAATTTCATACTTTGTTGTTGGTGAAAGGTATATGCTGTTGGCCTTGGATTTCATATGTTTGATGTTGCTTGATGAGGGTTTAATGCACCAGAACTAATACTAGAGAAATGATTGCTAAATAGGTTACACAATTCATGACTGTTGCTAATGCAGGATCCCATACTATCAGTTAAACTATAGCATCACCTGCAGATCTGTTCTGATGTTCCTTAATTATATTCCAACATTCCTTTACTTTGTTGTCCGCCACAGCTATTCTACGATCATTTGAGGTTCGTTTGGCAAGGTTTAATTTTATTTGATAAATTTGCTTAAGCTCTAAAAATTTTTATGGTAAAATTCACTTTGATTTGATTTATCTAAAATTGACATTTCATTTAGCATTCTACTTAATTCTTTTACTTCCTCAGGCACCCATTTTGATTTATTTTTCTTATAATTCTTTTACTTCCTCAGGCACCCATTTTGATTTATTTTCTTATTACTGCATGACACTTTTCGTTTAGGAAACACCGCATTGAAAAGTGACATAAATTGGTCATAAAAATACCCAAACTTCATATTAACATCAGATATGCGAAAAAGCTCAGACCAATCGACTGCTGAGAGTGAGACTCTGAATCTTTCAACATTATTCTTACTAAAGCACCTTTTCATTAGATTTGCATTGGTGTTGTAAAAAGAGTAATGGAAGGTAGCTAGCTGAAATGTGTGGTCCGACAGGAAGGTATGTTTGATCTCAGTGTAATGAAGCTACATTAGAAAAACATTATCAATACAAGTCGAGAATCACCCAATACTGAGTAGGTTTATTTATTTGTGATTTCAAATTGAACTGTTCTAGCAGGTTCAAGAAATTTGATCGAAGGTTACTGGGCTTCAACAGGTCTTTGTTGAAATCTCCTGAACAATTATATCAATATTGACGAAAACTCTATACAAATAATCAATAGTTTTTTTCAAATGCCTCTAGGAAATTATTCAAATTACTTTGAGGTGCCCTGTAGACTGATAAAATAATAAGTGATGTATTAGATGTCTTGAGGCATGCAGCACATATTTCAAAGTCTTTTTCAATACTAGTTTTAATTAATATTTCTTCAATATCAAGAGAAATATCAGCAAAAATACACACCCCTCCTCTAACGAATTCAGATCTGCAAAATGTAGAAATGATCTTATAATTGGACAACCTGAAACTTTCACAATCTGTTAATTTGAACCAGCTTTCACTAATACAGAGTATATTCGGGGAGTAGTCGTTTAAAATCATTTCAAGTTCTAGTTTCTTACCACTAAGCCCCTGAACGTTAAAGTGCATAACATTAAGGGTAAATTCAGCACATGATTGCATACTTTCCTCGTTACTTCCAACTCGTTGACTAAATCCAGGTTTTCTCACATCAACCTCTACTTTTCTACCTGAATCAGGCTCCTCAGGTGAAAAAAAGGTTGAATGTATGCTCCTTTGGGGTCTAGTGAGATAACTAGAGTTTTGAGAATTCACAGTATTTCTTAGTTGACAATCTTCATTGATAGTTACTTCGTCACTAATATTATTCATACTATGTGGGTGACATCATAAGGTCGTGGGTTGGACTCCCACTTGAGGATGCTTTTTTTCTTTAATTTAATAATTTGTCCACTATCCACAAAATTCCCTCTTTCGTTATGCAATATGTCATAGAAACATTTTAATAGAAACTAATATGCTAAATTTGTGTATGGGGAATATTCAATATTGTGGTAAGAACACTGGTTTTCTAATAACACATGCATTATGCAAGAGTGAGATTACGGCAATATCGAATATCAGCAAATTAGTGAAGTTATTAAAAGGTTTGTGTGACATATTACATATCCTTGAAGAGGGCATAAATTAGATAGCTTTTTAAAATAATTCGAGAATCTACTTTTTTTTATTAATTTTAACAACTAACTAACTATTTAGATTATTCCAAAAGAAAAAGATAAATCGACATAAACAAAACTCGTCGGGCCAAGACTGGGTTAATGGGGCTGATAAGATAGCATTTCAATTTGGCTAACGATGCACGCACTGTGTATGATCCAAAGAATTTAGTTGTTCTTTAATATTTGATATTATTGTATTAAAAACTATGGGAGTATTAATTATATTTATTTTTGATATGAACATAAATCAACATTTTCCAACATTTAGGGTGAGTTTCTGATTGTCCAATCAAGTTTTTATAAATCAGCATCCATAAAAATAATATGACAATGAAGAATGAAATAGGTTCAAGAATGGAACCTTGTGGTATATTTCTCTTTTCATTTTCCATAAAGATGTATTGTTTTCCGATAATCAAATGGTTTTCAAACCAAGTTGTTCTTGAAAAAATAATAATCTATTCCACCATCAGACAGTTGTTGATTTTTCAAGCACTTACCAGAAGGGTTGTGAGCTGTAAATTAAGAGAGCTGGCTATATCTCTCACTAGACTAGCGGGCACTGTGAGTGGCACTGAAGAATTTTCTTCTCCCTCTGGTTGACTGGCACAAGAGGGATATTTGCCACCTTTTGTAGCTATGGCATCTAATTCGGTGATATTCGATGATTCGTTCACGGCTTTTTGCAACTGGTGAACCTGGTAAATCGAAGCTAGAACTTGCCCGGAGATATCTTTGCTCGCTGACGTGTCCATCGATACCATATCTGCTATGTGTTGGAAATGTTCTCGGGGAATGCTCAGCATATCCGCCACAAGGCCTTCTTTGTCCTCCAAAGCCTGCTTGACCACAGCATCTTTCCTTTTTATTTGTTCTACAATGAGAAAATCGCATATTTAGGTAAGAATTCCGAGATTCATTTATAGACTGAGTATGGGTGACACTGGTTATGTCCCCATTTCTAATAGATACTCATATATGTGTAACTTAAAAAAATATCAATACCCATATCGTATTAGAGTTTTTACAACAAATATTTCATCTGAACAAAACAATCAGTCAGTAAATCATTACCACCTTCACCATAAAAAAGCATTGCAAGAGTGCAAACCAGATGTGGAGGGAAGGGGATGTTGGGTTTTGAAGGGGTTGGGGGGTTGAAGCAAGCGATTAGAGCCGCTTTTTTCATGCTCGCCACTGGCTAAAAAAATTTAATTACAATCATATCACACCCTGAAACATTACTCCACAGAGTAGTTTTATGAAACTGACATAATTGCATATGATATAAAATACATGGGAACTATAAATCATAATCTAAGGAAAGATATTGCAATATTTCTTCATATCCGACTACAGTAAAGCTTGTTTATAACGTACCAGCGGGGAACTTAAGAATATGTATGTTATATCAAATGTTCGTTAAAAAAGAATTAAAACACATGTTTCATTTACCTGCCGGAACTTTTCGTTTGGTACGTTATAACCGTGGGTTCATAATAAGCGTGTACGTTATAAGTGAGTTTTACTGTATTTCCTAATCGGGTGAGTTCTATCTATAGCAATTAAGAGTTTTGCAAAGTTTTGTTTCCACTTTGAAAAAAATAGGCTGCAATATGGTGTATAGTTGAAAACACTGTTTCAGTTCTGTGGATACATATCATATATTTAATAAGAAAATAACGTACACAGAGTCGTCTTCACCAAGGAAACAATACAAATTGAAACACAATTGGTAGACCACAGGCGAAAAACAACTACTTTCCTAGCAAATACCACGCAGAACGTTGAATGATATTCCCCTGACAATCCATATAAATGGATATTATTCGCAAATGTTTCTTTCTTATAAGCTCGATTATGTTTAATTTATGTCGTGTCCGCCTAACAATTCGCATACCGGTTTCAGGTTTTTTGGCCCTCATCAGTACGGAGTAGTCACCAGCCAGAGATCCGGAGAGCTCTGGCCGAAGCGAGACACAACACAAATTAAATCAACATCGAGCTTACAACATCTTAAGGTGCGTCGGAAAAGATAACTTTTAACCGGCGGCACCTAGTGACAGAAAAAAACACTCCATACATTATCAGGTGAATATCATTCAACGTTCTGCGTGGTATTTGCTAGGAAAGTAGTTGTTTTTCGCCTGTGGTCTACCAATTGTGTTTCAATTTATATTGATTCTTTGGTGAAAACGACTTTGTGTACATTATTTTCTTATTTTATCTCCCTTTACTTGGCTTCTTCTTTCTCTTTATTAATTACCAATATTGATAACACTCCATGAGACTCAATTAAACAATGTTGAGAAAATGAGTCTGTCCTTTTTCATAAGAATGCTCCAAAACTTTTGAGAAAGAGCAAAGTAAATATTTGGATTTAGGTTTATTTATTTGACATTTTTACCAAAAAAAAAAACATCAACTGATCGATTTCTTAAATGTTGTTAGTGGTAATTGATCCATTTTGAACAACAATTGGATTACAGTAAATTCCATATAACTTTTTCGTTTGTTTTACTTCCAGTTAATAGCTAATACACAAGTTTTTGGTTATGTTACCATCACAGTTGGAATTTGCAACAAATGAAATAAGCTTATTATATTGTAATAATTTTCACGTGAAACAATGACTACCAGAATGATACAGACGAAAAAAATTACGCCTTTGATAAAAAATGCCATTTTTCCTTGGCGCACGCGCATTTATTTATGAGCACCCAATTTTGTAAATCAATGTTCAATTGTTTCTGCCTTGTTATCAATATTCGTAGTTGATGAATATATGGATACCAAAGTTTAATATGACGTTACATAGGGTATGTTGTCAAAAATGCATTTTTTTTTCAATTTTCTGCAATTTATCATAAAACATTATCGAATAACAGTGAAGGGGTCTGAAGAAACATCTGATGAATTATCAAAAATAGTCTGAATAAGATGAAAAAACTTCATACGGAGAATTGACAATGGGTCAACATAATCTAAAACCCAAAAATGTTAACAGACAGGTTAATTCAAGTATCCAATCCAGTCATTTTGCATTGGAATGTGTCAACATAACTTAAAGCCCCAAAATGTTAACAGAGAGGTTAGTTCAAGAGTTACCCAAGAATGTTGCCACAAAAATAACAAAAATTTCCCAATGTTATAAATACAATAATGGTTAATGTTTGTTTATGGAAACTATTGGAGCCTAAGAATTATAATCAGAACTTTGACCAACTTTGCACAAAAGTTAAATTTATAAATAAAATATTTGTTAAAACTATTTTAATCATGTGCTTGAAGAATATGCATACTAATTTTGCCTTCGCCGAGAATAATGTTGTGTTCTAAACAATCAATATTTTTGCCGGAATAATGGTAGTAAACAACAAAACTATATTCCAATCCCTAATGGTGTTTTGATGAATCACAGTAAAAGATGAATTTCATTTGTTTGAAACCAGATCTCTGGTTTTCCTAATAGTAGAAAAGCTTGATAGCCACATTAGTTATTATTAGTTTCTAGTTATGAAGCTTATTTCCTAGGAAACATTGAATGCCCACCATATTACAGGGACTAACAGGAAACGTTTACTAATGCTTTTAATTCCACATGTTGTAACATATACAAATATGTTTATTCTACTTTTGCTAAAAGTTTCCATTCTGATCATAATTACAGATCTATATAACTGTACGAGAAAGAGTATGAGCATGTTCTAGACAAATGCCTGACATGTAAGTGTTAGCTCGAAGTTACTAGTGCTACGCGTTGTGTTGACCAATGAAAAATAAGAACTCCAGCGTATTAAGAAAAAGGCATATTCTGTAGTATGTCGGACTTCAGAGGCATAGAGATTTGGGGAATTAAAACCACACATTGCTTTCTCCACCATTTGGTTAATTCATCAACAAAATCACTGAATTTCAGTTACACTTACACAGAAGAACTGATGAAGTACTAACAACCTCCAAGATTTAAATGTGTAAAAATTACCACATGTAAAACTCAAGCAGGAGGCATTGTTGTAGTTATAGTTCTCAGTACTCAAATTTGAACCCTCGTTTTAAAAAAAGCGGCACATATATGTTTTCCTGAATTTATCTTCGTACTCGAATTTCTTCCACTTATTGTCATAGCTAACAAGTATCAATTTATTGTTTCGTTTGGAGCAAATTGTAGCCATTTTCAGTACTATCATTGTCTAAAGATATATAGTCAGTCAATCTGTGCGGTAGAAGCATTGGATGCAATCACGAGAGCCCTCTATTAAACTATCAGGAAAACTGTTCAAAACTAAACTTCCCTTTCTTTTTAGAAAAAGACAGTAAGGAAAAATATAAAATATAATTCATGCTGACTTTGTTCCATCTCACTCGGACATCGGATATCTTATTTTTTGACCAAAGGACCAACCCCATCTACAAATGGACCCCATCTTCATCCAATAATAAACCTGTATGGTTGACTGACTATATATCTTCAGGAAATGGTACTATGCATCAAATATTTCCACCTTTGTTTATGTCTAAGCGCTCATCGAAGGTTATTCTTCGTCATCGGGTAACACCACTTTTATTGGAGTGATTAGCATATTCCTAGTGTGTTGCCTAGTGCTGGCAGAACGATTTGAACATGAAATGCATGGTTTTAGCTATCAAAATGGGCATTTTTCAGGAAAAAGGACTTTTTCTATATATTATTGCATGGGGGATGAATGATCTCTTCAATTTATGTGATCTAAGGCTTGTAGCTACAAAACATAGAAGACAAGGAATCCAAAAATGGAATATTTTGAAATATAATTGATAAGGCAAAATAAATATTGATTTGTAAAGTAGAATGAACAATAAAAATATATAATAAATAAAAGCATATCACCATAAAAAGAGGGCTCGGACCAAAGGGACTATTTCCTTCAGGAGGCACTTCCACTACAAACTATAACTCAAATTAGAAAACTATAAATTGACCCCCATTTTTTACCTAACTCTAAAAACTACCGAAATACCAACTACATAAAAAAACTACTTGAACACCAACTTCTGCCCAAAAACTATTGCAATATTGACTCCCCTCTCGAATCCAAATTTTATATACTATTTACATCCATCAATTGAGGTAATGCTATGTCAACATTATTTTCACAGGCGACCTTATTTTGAAATGTTGTGTTTTGATTAATTAATAAATATTATTTATTACTGGCCTGGTTTCAGTTTATCAAATGTAAGCTTTGTGAGGAAATTATGATGGCACTATTTTATATTTTTATTGACAATATCAATATTTCCAATAAAACCGTCCTATGACTTTTCTCTGGTAAATTAGTGTATCTAAAAATATTAACAAAAAACGAAACAACATGAATCACTCTATATGGGAGAGTTTGAAAGATTCGTAGGTACGCCACTGATACGTTCCTCGGTGTCCGAAAAAGATATACTGATGACTTAATTCACAAAACTTGTAAATCCATTTTTACCTAAATTGATCTTCAGTCACTGGCTATGAGATAGCGTTGCAACGCCGCATAGTCTGGAAAAACACTGATGGGCAAAAAGTACAAAAATAACCCATAATCGTTTATTAGAAAAACATTTGAATACATTTTTTTTGAATCGCAAAACTTTTATCAATAATTCTCAAAGTTATTCTTATTCTTTCAATGGTGCAGCTACTGTATCATTTTGCAGTGAAAAATCGGAAAATTAAAAAGTATGCAGTTAATTTTTTGTTGGATAAAATTTACGTTTTAATTTTGAATAATACTAATTAGTTCATTTCGTGTTATAGTACAATGACATATTTGATCTGATTTGGGATCCGAGTATACCATTAGATTCCTCTTTCGCGCGTAAACAATATATTGGTGAATATTTTGTATGTTCATTATTTAGAAGTATTTTTTTGTTAATTATAATTACGATATAATTAAAAATTTAACAATATCTGATAGTGACATTTTTTTATATTTATTATTTCTGTGAATAGTGGGAATAAGCACATAAGTCAATAGGTAATGTGAAACATAAGTCTGACTTATATTATTATACCCACCCTATATCATCATAGCATTCCGACTAATGTGTATATACACAATCATTTTTAACCTATTTACATTTGGTTATTGACTGTTGTGATTTTACAGTCATAAATTTGCAGTTATTATCGACGAATATGACTTAATACAAAAATGCGATATTTTGACTTATGTGCCTATTCCCAGTTTACACAGATTTATTCATTAATTTCCTACATTTGCTGGTAAATACTATGATTGAATAATAATAGTCTTCAGTGAAGACTTGAAAATTGATATATGTTGTAGTTTCATGGGTTTCTTTATCAATATTTTTTAATTTTGTACCTACATGTATTACAAAAATAAAGTGATTTCCTAATAAATTGAAGTCTTTTATGTGTTATTTATTCTACAGTTTTTGAATTTTCCCAACAAAATTCGTATATTAAGAGTTATTTACGAAAATTTGTGTGACTTTTTCCAAAATCTGAATATTTGATTTGCACGAAAATATTACTATCTGTTCACTTCTGTTATCATACAATAAAAATTGCTCACCTCTAGAGGTTTGTATGTTTGCCTCGTCAAGGAAGTCAAAAGCTTCCTCGATGTTTTTTGGTAAACTTGGCTGAATTTTTCTACGAGCGTTATACAGGGTGATTCAAAAGTACTTTGACAAACCCTCAGGAGGTGATTTCTCACAATATTCTAATATGAATTGTCCAAATAAATATTTGTCCGGAAACGCTTCGTTTCCAAGATACAGAGTGTTGAAGTTTTATTTTTATTTTCGTTTTTTTTTAAATAACTTTCGAAATACTGACCTTAATTGAACAAAAATTGGTATTGAGAGGTTTTTTGAGGTGTCGAATTCGAACCACCTACACGTCTTTTTCTTTTTTGAGGATTCATAACTTTTTTGAGAGTACTTTTAGCACATTTTTCAGTAGAAGAATCAATTTCTCTATCATATCTACGTAAAAAAGCTTCCCTTGTTACAAGTCGTTATAAGCAACCGTTTTCTAGATATTTGGACTTGAAAATTTCAAGTCGATTATTTCATAATCGATGCGTGTTGAAGTTATTACCATTATTTTACATTTTTCACAAGAAGGCTTGGGAAATGAATTTGACGTTTAAGTAAGTAGTTTTGGTTTTTTGTAGGGGGCGCCACCTATTCTATTTATTTTTACTCGTTTGAAATAGTTATTTTTGTATCAAGGGTGCAAAATCTGTATTTGTTTTAATAAAATTTGCAAGAAATATTAACATTTTATTTCAAGAAATTTTGAATATGTAGAATAAAATAAAATAAAGGAAATTAAATTGTATTCAAATAAACTGTTCAAAGTGTACACCTTCAGCGAAGACACAGGCATTTAGTCTTCTAGTCATTGAATCTCGTACCCGCTCAAAAATTATTGGTGTGTTTCTTATTGTTTCACAGGCGCCTACTATTCGCTACTGGAGTTTTATAAACTAGTGACTTCAAATGTCCCCAAAAATGAAGATCTGGTGACCTTGGTGCCCACGCCTGGTTAGGTTCTTCTACACCCCTACCGATCCATCGATTTGGATAGACAATGTTCAGGAATTCCCTGGCTACAACGCTAAAATGCATAAACCATATGTGGATACGAATTTCTAATGGTACATTTTGAAGTAGTCCCGGCAATTCATTTTCTAAAAAGTCTCTAAAGTAATTATCAATTATTGCCGCCCATACATTTACAGAAAATTGATACAGATAATGTCTTTCACTAACTGCGTGCGGATTTTCCAGAGCCCAAACATGGTTGTTACGAAAGCTTGTGATAGCATTTCGGGAGAAGTTTGCCTCGTCCGTGAAGAGTACATATCTTAAAAATTGAGGATTTCCAGCCAATTTCTCAAAGACCACCGACACATAGTAATGTGTTGGGGAAAGTCTCGTGGCAAAAGAGCTTGTACTCTTTGAATATGGTATGGATAAAATTGTTGATCGTGGATAATTCTCCAAACTGTGGACTGAGTAGAATTGAGAGCTTCAGCTATTATTCTTGTACTTGTTTCTAGATTCTCCTCGAGAGCATTCAAAACCTCTTCTTCCAATTCTGGGGTTCCGACTGCTCGTGGTCTTCCAATAATATCAGCTACCCTCTTAAAGCTACCTGTTTCTGCCAAACAACGGTGGAGACTGGTAAATGTTGGAGCTGAAGGCAGTACTTGATTGGGAAATCGCTCCTGTTAAATACGTCTTGCTTCGCGCGCATTGCCATCCACAAGGGCAAAAATGAAATGCATATCGGCTAATTGAGCATTATTGTTTAAATAATCCATTTTTTTCAAAATTAGTGTTTTAAAACTTACAGAAACTTCAACAAACAAAAAACGTTTAACTGTCACATAATATGTAATTACCAAAACTACTTACTTGAACGTCAAATTCATCTCCTAAGCATTCTTGTGAAAAATGCAAAATAATGGTAATAAATTCAACACGCATCAATTATCAAATAATCGACTTGAAATTTTCAAGTTCAAATATCTAGAAAACGGTTGCTTATAGAGACTTGTAACAGGGGTAGCTTTTTTACGTAGATATGAAACAGGAATTGATTTTTTTACTGAAAAATGTGTTAGAAGTACTCTTAAAAAAGTTATGAATCTTCAGAAAAGAAAAATACGTGTAGGTGGCGCCCCTACGAGTAAGAGGTTCGAATTCGACACCTGAAAAAACCTCCCAATACCAATTTTGATTTAATTAAGGTCAGTATTTCGAAAGTTATTTAAAAAAAACGAAAATAAATCTTTAACACCCTGTATCTTTTAAACGAAGCGTTTCCTGAAGTTTGTCAAAGTACTTTTGATTCACCCTGTAGATGTTTCTTCTGACGCAAGCAATATCATTTGTAGTAAATGTTGATGGCAGGTTTTTCGGACAGGTCCTCCACAGCATTTCGTTTGTAGTCAGAATTAACAATTTGGCGATTTAAGTCCAGCACAACTGCATCATGAGAATGTTCTTGTATATGTTTTGTAATGGTTAAACTTTCAACACATTCGCCCAAAGTAAGAACAAATGATTTGCACTTTCTGTTTGTACAAGTCCATCGCTTCTCACCACTTTTCAGGATCTTTTCAAAACCGTATTTATAGTTATTAAAAATTAATAACTGTTTTCCTCGTCCACTCAAAATTATTTCTGGATTCATGGCGAGAATTTAAGACAACTTCAAAGAAAATTGAATGTCACTGAGCAAGCACGATTCAAAAACTCAACTGACTGTCACAGAAGCCATACAACTCTAAATAAAAGTAATACTCATAGAACAAGCAAAAAATGAACAATTAATTTTTGGTTTTCCCATATTTCACTTACACGAACAAGGCATTACGCAGGTAGTCCCCGGAAACCAAATTACTAATGACGTTTTTGGGATTGGGAACTAAATTACATATTATTATCAAGCATCTCAAATACATTTCTAATTTACTACCTGACGGGAACCAAACTACCAACACCCCCGTAAATGACGTATTTTCCACACAGGTTACAACATAGTAGCAATGCTAACTTCCTGAATAAAATAATTCGCTGTACCCGATGACGAAGAATATCCTAGTGTCGCCGTTTCACACTTTTTTGCAAATGAAGTGTTCAGTTATTGCATTATTTTTCCTCTCAGTGTAGCAAATGCATACTCTTGCTCGCTCGGCTGATCTAGATCCTCCTCATAACGCAAAAATAAACACTTGGACACACTGACAGGAGACTCTCTGGATCTGCAACAAACCTGGACGGCACGACAACATCACAGCTTTTCAACACAAAAAAAAAATCGTTATTAGAAACCACCTACCGTTCGTATCATGGCTCATGTTAGAGTTAGTAGTATCAGATAAGCTAGAACGGCTACCTAGTGCAGTAGTGTGATTGTGCATACCTAGCGGCGTGAGCATCGATTCGGCTGTGTGAACGGGCGGCACCGCGACGTTCACCTGCGACGGTTGGATCAAAGGCCATTCTTCGGCGCTCACCCTCGTCGTCTGAACACCACCACCAGCGACCATTTCTAGAAACCAACCATTACCGTTTGTATTGTGTGTGACCACCCATGGGAAAAAAGTAATAGATACGTGTGTTGTTGGGTGAGTATAGGGAGGTATTCTGTAGACTAATAAGATCGGAATGCCTATGTAATTGATATAGTGTTCTACACCGTGTTTCACGGTGGATGGAACATTAGAAGTATCTGGAGAACAGAACGACATAGTTCGATTTGTGGGCGTGCAAAATCAAACATGCTCTATCCGTCTGAAATATTTTCATCAATACAGTGATGCCGCATGTTTATTTATTTATAAATACACTGTTCTACAGGATAAATCCCATCTACAGAACAGGAATGTAGGCAGGAATAGATTTACATCATAATATAAAACAATAACATCATTCTGCGAAATCATACATATTATAGATATTCAATTATTTGAAAAATTCGGATTTTGTATCAGAAGGTAGTAGCTACTTTGTTATTTCAAATGGAACACCCCATTTATCATACCATTTTTTGAATCCTTCTATAACTCTCCCTGATAATTCAAAGACAAAGAATTTTACCACTAGCTTGCCTCTTTATTCTAGAAACAGTTGGTTTGATTCACAAAAACTACAAAGACAACATTATGGTCAATCAGTCGAATTATGAAACCCGTCTCATATATAATATATATAATATCTTCCTATCCCCACAACTTCACAAATCAAATCCTCCATTCTTTACAATGGAAAAAAGTTATTCAACCATCTTCCTCTTCCCATCAGGAAATTAAGAAGCAATGAAAAATTTCGTAATGAGGCCAAAAAACTCCTTCTTTGGGGAGTCTACTACAATTCAGATGAATTCCTGTTTGACACCTTCACAACTCATAATGTAAATTCCTGAGAATTTAGATCCATGTACCCTCTTCTATAGTTAGAGTTTTCAATATGTATGTATCATTTTATATTGTCCTTCATTGTCTATTTTTGTGAAATGGTAAAAATTTTAAAATTTTTATTATCTTATTTTAACTTATACAGTGTGCAATATGTATGATATAATAATAATAATAATATAATAATAATATTTATTTGCATCAGTAATACCTACAATAGTTAATAATCCTAATAATAATTTGACATAATATTAAGTAATAGTACTCTGACACAAACAAATAAAGAGAAAGAACACAAAGCTTTCGCTGTCCGTGTCATATCCCATTCATTCATTCATGCGACACTAAAACATAACAAAGTATTATAATTTTTGATAAGACACATACATATAATGAATGCACACATACATATACATAGATACATTCCACACATACATACATATATATTTACATAGATATACATGTAATACAATATTGAAGCAGGAAAAAAAATTGCCTAAACGAAGAGAACTGATGGACATATAATTATTTTGGCATATTGAACAATAATAGAGGACTGATAATATAGAGCATGAGGAGTATGCTGGATTAATGGTAATTTTTTTTTTTAGTTAAAGAAGTTATGTATAAGTTGTCTTGATTACTTAGTAGGAATGACTTAACCTTATTTCTATAATATACTTCAGAATTGGAGATGTTGAAAAGGGACCTTTCTGAAATAATATTTATGAATCGTGGTCCTAAAAATGATAGACATTTGGTACCCACTGTTTTATTCGCTAGTGGAGTTCTCAACTTATTTGAATATATAGCTCTTGTTGGGTAATTATGTGAAAGAAAGTCAATACTGCATAAGACCATTAAGTATTCCGCCGATGAACCGGATCTCAATTTCAGCATACAGGGAGGCTCAAAAGTAAGAGCCTTCCGGAGACTCATGAAAATGACTGAAACTCAGTTTTTTTTTAATGGAACATCCTGTGTATTATAACTTATTTGGAAAGCTGTCACTTTTTCCTATTGGATTTTGAATACTTTCCCTATACCTATCTCGTACAGTTTGTGAGTTATGATAATTTATGTCGTAGGATTCTAAAGGAACGTGGAATGCATGAATACAAATTTCATAAAGTTCAATCTCTCCAAGACGCTCCACAATGGATCCAACTACCCTAAATGTTGATGGTGCGTACACAAGTAGACAAATATTTTCTCAAAGAGATAATATGGACTGATGAATCAAAATGTTCAAGAAAAGTTATTTTCAACAGAAGGAATCTTCGCATTACTGGACAAACAAAAATCCGTACGTCACCAAAAAAGGGATTTCAAGAAAAAAACAGTTTCAAAGTTTTCTAAATTATGGACAATCAATTGCGTTTTATGATTTATGATGAGAACCTTGATTTTCGAAAATATTTGAATATCTTGCGGTCAACAGTTGGGGGATTTCATTGAAGAACTGATACTAGAACAATATCGAACATGTTGGTATCAACTTGATGGAGCTTCGACTCATTGCACAGAAGTCGGGTTGGAATTGGACCGCATATTTGATGATCGATGGATGGATGGAAAATTGTTGGGTCTATCACTAGAGATTTTTGAGAGCCTAAAAGATGGACCCATTATTCCCACTCCAGTCGTTTCGTCCATCTTGGTACTTCGAAGTCGTGCCTAGCTGGCATAATATCTGATGGCTTGTACCTGGATTCTAGGGAAATATTTTTCAGAATCTTCAGATGACCAATCAGATTTACAGCATTCTGGTTTGATGTCTGGGACAGTCTGAAGGCACATCATTCCCTCTGCAGAGGACACGTGAATATTGCCCTAGTGATTCCCAGACAGGCTGCACAGTACTGTTGGGTTTTAGGCCACCAAATTAATGAGGATTTTATTTTTTTTTTTATTATCTCAACTTGATTTTATAGCGAAACACGTGTCGTGATTTCGTAAACCCAGTGCAGTGAGGTGAGGGTCTTTTATTTACTATAATGAGGCATTGGCGACCATGGGTATGATTATCATTTGATATGATCAGTATATCATTTTCGGCTTCAAACTCATGGCTGGACAAAAACTCTGCGGCTCGTCCAGGTTGTCGCTGTAGCCTTGGAAAGAACGTTATTGATAAGACTGTTCCATGTTAGTCTTTGGTCGATTATATCGTCAGATATTTGCTTTGGAAAAAGTAAGTTGAGTTTCATTCAGGGTCGGGGCTCTCAGTTCGTATTTTCGTCTCTTTGTTTTCACATTCAATCCCTCCTTTGCGCACTAGCTTCTGAGTCATGGTTTTGTTTGGGTTCATGGAACTACCCTCCTAGATCCCCTGATCTGACACCCCTAGATTTTTATTCATAGGATTTTTTTTCCCTCGGATGCTAGTCTCGACGCCAGCTTCACCTCAGCCTCTTGGGCTTTTTGTGCCTTCCGGTTTTTGTTTTAGAGCACCCACTCCGTAACTCTGGTCCCCTGTATCAGTCTGTACAGGTTCTTTGCCGGTTGCCTACTGTATTCTTCGGGGGTTTGCCTTGGCTGATATTGCTTGTCTTTTGCGGTCTAGCGCCTCGCATTCTGACAATATATGTTTGGCCGTTTCTCTCCCTTTACACCACATTGTCTGCAGGAAAGTTCTCCGTTGTACTCCCCCATTTTGTGCAGGTGTCCTCTCATTGGGCTATGACCAGTGAGAAGGCCCGTTATTGTTCTGACTTGGTTCCTACTCAGCTTGAGTAGTACTTCAGTTCTTTGTTTCGACGGTTCTTCAATAAATGTTTTTCCGTGGTGAAAGGGGCTTCCTTCCAGCACTTCCTTTGTATTCGTTTGACCCAGTCCCGTACGCAGCCTCGGATGGCTGATTTTGTCGCTCGGAGTGCAGGTTCTGGGCCAATATATGGAGTTGATGAGCCCATCCTGGCTAGTTCATCAGCTTTTTCATTGCCCTCGATGCCACAGTGTCGTGGAACCAACATCATAGTTATTTTGTTGTGTTCTACTAGTCTTGATGTCACTTTTGGGTTCGTGAGAGCCTTCAGTGATGCCTGGCTGTCTTTGTGGGAATTAGATCCAAATGAAATTCGAAGAGCCACAATAGAAGCCGTTGATTTTCGCACAAGTGTTTGGAAACTTATGGTCAACATTTTGAAAATTTATTGATTGATTAAGTTCCTTTACATCTTTCTACATTCATTGATACTTTTTGCATTTCATGATGAATCAAACAGTTCATAACATAAATGATCTTAACTCACAAACTGTACGAGATAGGTATAGGGAAAGTATACAAAAATAAATAGGAAAAATGCCACAGCTTTCCAAATATGTAATAATATGGAGGGTTATCCATTAAACACCTGAGTTTCTACTGAGTTTCATGGATATCCGAAGGAAATTACTTTTGAGCCTCCCTGTATGCTGAAACTGAGTTCCGGTTCATAGGCAGAATATGACCAAACATGTAATATTTTGTAAATTTGCTATGTGAAAAAATCTTTATTTTTCAATAGTCAGGTTTTACACAAAAATTTGACAAAATAATTTTTATCGCCAAAACTGTCACAGATAGGTAAAGAGAAACTTATTAGGAATCCTATAAGGATTCCAAAAATGTAATATGATATAATATATAATGTAAACGAATATATGGGGGTTCCATTTGAAATAACAAAGTAGCTACTACTTTCTGATACAAGCGGCAACACTGTATTGATTTCAGACAGATAGAGCATGTTTGATTATCCACGCCCACAATTTTTTTAAAAGATCTGTCGGTCCGTTCTCCAGATACTTCTAATGTTCCATCCACCGTGAAACACCCTGTATACCTTATGCATCTGCAGAATAAATAATTATACAGGTTGTAATATAACCACTTGCACAACCGCTAACAGTTGATAGTCCATAAAAAATAAAGAAAGTCTTTAATAAACGAGAAAAAAATATTTTACCTACCAAAACTTTGATGATTCGCGTTTACCAAAATGTGTAAGAATTTGACAATAAAAAAATATTTTTTGAATTTTTTTCTTTTTTTTTTAATTTATAACCACTGTACTTCGTTATAAAATGGCATTATACGCTCGTCATTCACGGGTCTGCAAGAGGTTAGATTACACCCTGTATATTGATAATAGATGATAAAGAGATTCAAATCATCGCATCATTAATTTATACTGATTCGGAAAATATTGTTCTATACATCCTGAAATAAAGCGGTACAGATCAAAGTTATTTTCAATGTTTCACAATTTTTGTACTCTTCAGAGAATAACAAGAAAGCCAGCTGTTTTCGTGTCTGTATTGAAACCCTTAACCTGCAATCGGTAAATGCGGACTTGATCGGCATGCGTCATTCTAAATAAAATGCCAATAAAAACTGTGTGTGCATCAATAGGAAGAGTAATGGACTACCTAAGTCTGACGTCACAAAAGGGAGGAGTTTACGAACCTTTCCATCGAAAATGCAAATGCATGTTACATGCCCATAAGGAATATTATTTTTCAGTTTATACGTGATTTTGTTATAAATAAGGGTGGATAAACTAATATTTTGTTAAAGTAAGGCAAAATTTAGGAATTTCCATAATATTTTGTGGAGAGGTGAGGATTTTAACATATTTATGGTTTATTTAAAATAGTTGAAGTTATGTCATTGTTTTGATTGTTAGTCTGTATGTTTTGCTTGAAAATTTCCTTTTATTTTCAGAATTCTTGCTTAGAATAACTTCAAAACATGTTTTTAAGCTTTCTAGCATTAACGAGTTTCTGGAAAATGACTATAAAATAATTAAAAAAGGAGAAAATTCATTGGAATCCAACCATTGCACAACAATGCAATTGTATGCTGATTTAATTATTATCAGACAAGAAATACATGCTAGCATGAAAGAGAAATTATATAATGAACATGTTTATATTGTAGATCACATAAGGACTCTATGTGCTGATTTACTCTATGATAGAGTAAATCAGCTGATATTACCTCTGACACTTGTTCTTGCCCTAGGGCGATAACATGTCATTGCCACACTGGCTCTGGGCATTAGAACATATCCGTTACAGATAAAGAGTGTGGGTACTTGGAATGCTCCAAAACAAAGAATGGCAAATGTAAAGTAAAAGTAGCTTAGTCATAAATTTTTAATTATTTTTGAATTGGAGCAAAACAATACATAACCTCAACTATCTTAAATATATGTATATATGTGTAATAACCCTTACATCTTTATAAAATATAATGGAAAATCCTAACGTTGGCCTCACTATAACAAAATATTAATATTTCCACCCTTATTTATAACACAATCACAAATACATTAAAAATTTCTTATGGGCATTTAACATGCATTGGCATTTTCGATGGTAAGGTTTGTAAGCTCCGCCTACCATGTCTGACGTCACGACTTAGGCAGTCTATTAGGCTATTACAGCATTAGAGCTTGTTCGTTTCAGAGTTGCGAAAATTTTTATGTAATTCACCTCCCAGATACCAATGATGAGTTTTATAATGTACAAGTAAATAAAGCCCCTTTATTCACTTGCATGTTATTTTAATAAAATTTTCGGCACTCAGAAACGTTGGAAGTCGATGGAAGTCCACACTGCAATTGAATTATGAAACGGTGCAAAATAACTTTGATTCATAGTATGCTTATCTCTATTTATCCAATGCGTTCTGAAATGAAAACCAAGAAAACAGACACATTCCTTATGAAATGTGCATTTGAAATTATTTGCAGTAGAATTTTCTACAATAGCTTCGCTTGTAGAAGAAACAGTTGTGTAACATTGCACGTTTATACGATATGGTAAAGACCAAACAACCCTAGAAATAAATCAAAATAACCCGCGGATTAAAAATACGTACGGAATAAACAGATAATGAATCAAATTGTGAACTGTATAGTAAAGATATAGTATTGCAGTGTTTCTTGAAGACAGACAAAGTAGCAAATAAGGAAATCCTATACAGATTCGAAAAATATTCCGCCTTGCCTTTCAGTGTTGTAAGATCTGTACCGGCATCTACTAGCAGCGTGGCTGATGTACGGTAAAAACAGTGACAAGTTTAGTTTTGTGTATACCAAAATTGAAAAAAATGTGGCAAGTTATTGGGCATTTTACCCAGTTTGTTAGTTCTAGTTACCTGTTTTGTGAATTTTTCTTTTTAGAAATTAAAAAAAAAGAATAATTAAACATTGCGTGGCCTTTAAAATCGATAATTTTTTACAGTATCGTGAAATCCCTTGTTTTTTGTTAGTATTTGTAATTTCAATGAAAATAGCACCCCCGTATCTTGGTAATTATTGCAGTAGTATTCTGTGATTCACAATCGGTGAGTCTAAATCTCTACTGGGATTGACCTGAGTAATATACACTGCCCGCCATGGGCGATGGACATAACAATTTTTGCGAAAAATAATATCAGGGGACAAGATAGGCTCAAAATTCATACGGATTCGTGATCAGAACACTAATCCATATTTTCGCTGAAAAATCCAAATTTGTCTCACTTTTCATGGAAACACCACCGTATCTACCGTAATTATTGGAGTACAATTCTGTTATTTTCACGATCGGTAGATATGCCAGAGATGAGTTCAAATCTTTCCTGGGGTTGACTTGAGTAATATACACTGTGCGCCATAAGCGATGGATATACCGATTTTTGCAAAAAATAATATTAGAGAGCAAGAGATAGGCTCAAAATTCTTACGGATTCGTGATCAGGACGCCAACTTTATTATCAATCCACTTTTTCGCTAAAAAAAAAATCGGTTCTGAAAAATCCGTATTTGTCTCACTTGTTATGGAAACACCCCCCTATCTTCCGTAATTATTAGAGTAAATTCTGTAATTTTCACAATCGGTGAATAATTTTTTACACATCGTGAAATCCCTTGTTTTTTGTTAGTATTTGGAATTTCAATGAAAATAGCACCCCCGTATCTTGGTAATTACCACAGTAGTATTCTGTGATTTTCACAATCTGTGGATATACCGGAGATATCTCTGGAATTGACCTGAGTAACATACACTGCGCGCCATGGGCGATGGATATACCGTTTTTGCGAAAAATAATATTAGGGGACCAAATTGGCTCAAAATCCTTTCGGATTTATGATCAGGACACCAATCCATATTTTCGCTGAAAAATGTTCAGTTCTGAAAAATCCTCACTGTGCGCCATAAGCGATGGATACACCGATTTTTGCGAAAAATAATATTAGAGAGCAAGATAGGCTCAAAATTCTTACCGACGCCAATTTTATTATCAATCCACATAAAAAAAATCGGATCTGAAAAATCCGAATTTGTCTCACTTGTCATGGAAACACCCCCGTATCTTCGGTAATTATTGAAGTGAATTCCCTAATTTTCACAATCGGTGAATATACCGGAGATGAGTCTAAATCTCCCCTGGGGTTCACCTAAGTAACATACACTGCGCGCCATGGGCGATGGATATACCGATTTTTGCAAAAATATTAGCAGAAAAGATAGGCTTAAAATTCTTATGGATTCAACTTCATTATCAATCCATATTTTCGCTGAAAAATTTTTAGTTCTGAAAAATCCGAATTTGTCTCATTTCTCATGGAAATAGGGGTGTTTGCATTTTCCGTAATGATTGGAGTAGAATTCTAACATTTCCACGATCGTTAGGTATACCGGACATGATTCCGAGTATTTTTGCAAAAAATAATTTTAGGAGGCGGGATACGCATGATTTCACTCCATTCAGTCTGAGTCACATAAGGGTCAATAAGAATTGTCGAAATGTGAAGAAATTAAGTGTCCAAGAAGAGAATACATGAGATTTAGAGATTCATGGGTAGGAATGCCAGTTAGGAATGAAGTATTCGGGTCATTTTCAACAATTTAATTTTCATTACATGACAAGGTATTTTTATTTTGAGCTTCAATAATTCATCGTCCAAACCTTTTTTTCAGCTAGAAATATGTTTGTGTTGACTTGTCGTTCTCGGAAATTCCTTGTGGACCATTTTCTTTATCGGAATCCGACTCAGGATTCAGTAAGTACTATTATGAATTTAATTAAAAAAATAGAATTGTAAAATCATGATGTTTTTTTTCTACAAAAAACCTGCAGATTAATTCAGTGAAAATAAAACAGCATTCCTAAAAAATCAGAAGTTGTGCTTGTATCTCGACTGTCTTGGTTACAACCCAATATTGTATCACAAAATTTCATGGTACCTATATACCTTATCTAAACCTGAAAATTAAAACTATTTGAGTGTGTTATAATCACGTCAACGTAATTTTAAACTGGAAAATCCATGTTTATTACACCCATAGAGACTCATTTCACAGTTATCACAATGAACATATAATCACAACAATATCAAGAAGAAAATCATTTTGGGATATTGATTTTCGTAGAAAAAGCACAAGAAACACGCAAGAACTCTGTTGGAAAATAGCTTTGTTTGTACCCACAACTGACAGTTTACGTCACTGACAGCAGTGGAGAATTAGGCCGTATGAAATATAAGCAAACTCTGACTTTACCCCTGAACACTTTCAACCAGTAGCTCGGAAACTAGAAAATACAAAAAAGAGACAAATTCCAAAGTAATGAAATGCTGACTTTTTTTTTAATCGGGGTATCGAGTTGTACAAGTTAGCATGGAATTTAATTGTACTATACTACAATAACGTTCATACAATGCGAACTCAGAATTCAAATAAAATAATTTTGTTTTAACCTGATGATGACAAATACCATGTCGAAACGTAGTTAAGAGAATTATATGAATTGACTGAATCAGACCTTTATTCCGAGAAACTGACGAATATATATATATATATATATATATATATAGTGTCCGCCAAAATCTTGTTTCTCAGAAAATTTCATTCTTCATAAAAGTTGGTGCATTCAAATAGACTAAATACGCGCATAGCCGTTATTATCAGTGGCATGCGGCTAAGCGGGAATCGGGCAATATTCTAAATTCACTAAAGAGTAATGTGACATTACTATGAAAAATATAAAAAATGTTATTGAAAAAAGTTGTTTGCAATTAAAAGATATTCCCAGTAATCCAGTTTAGTCTATCGATTACTAATTTCAATAACTGCTTAATGAGTAGGCTTCAATTTTTAATGGGAATTATCGACAATCATTTTTGCATAGTAAATTACTAAATAATTAGCATAAATTGTCTGTCAAAGCAATTAACTGCTCTAACAAAATCTTGAAGATGAATCCAAAAAAACAGTAATAGAAAAATAATGAAATAAAGCCAAGATCCTTAAAAAAGAGGTCAATCTTTATTAAAAAAATATTTGCTGAATAATTAATAACCACAAAATAAATATTTAAATCAAAACTTGGTAGATAGGTAGGTGTACCTACAAGTGGGAATATCTTTTAATTGCAAACATCTTTTTAAAATAATATTTTTCTATATTTTCCATAGTAATGTCACTTTACTCCATAGTTAATTTAGAATATCGGCCGATTCCCGCTTAGCCGCACGCCACTGATAATAACGGCTTATTTAGTCCAATTAAATGCACCAACTTTTATGAAGAATGAAATTTTCTGAGAAACTATTGATAAAAAAAATCCCATATGGTTCCAAGATTTTGGCGGACACTATATATATTTAAAAAGCCAAATCAACAGCAAAAGATTTCAGGCGAGAGCACTACTTTTATTTAAAAATAACATTTTGTTAATTTTATTGAATATAATCAAAGTGTGAGGATTGAATCGCTGTGTTTTTTTGTGATTATCAAGATTATTTGGTATCTGTCTCCTCACTTCAAGAGGGATTCAATGAAGTGGTGGTCAATGTTAACTATAAAATACCAAAATGTCCAACATAAATAAAGACTGAAAAAAAATCACTGAGATGCAAATCGATCGCCTCACTCACATAATGAATTTGTCAATTGAAACAAAATTGCATATGGAAGAATCACGTGGATGGAGGATTCGGAATAATGTGATTAGTTCTAATAATAATCGAATCTGAATCGAATCATAAATTATGTTGAAACATAAAAATTATGTGTACCACTCCAACATTTTTCGTGAAATATTTCGTTCATTTCATATAATAGATAGATTTCATATAATAGATAGATTTCATACACATATGTTTGAAATGAAAACTGACACAAAAATTTGAATTACAAAATGAAATTAACTCACCCTGAAGACGATCAGAATAAATGAAGAAGTAAAAGAATATATCGTGCAACTGCCCAGTGCAAATCCTCACTGTACACAAAACGGTGTTTTTCAGATAATTCACACCTCCAACAGTTTGATTTCGACCGAGAAACGAATCAAATAATGTATATTTTGACTTCTGGAATACAATAACACACATCGGAACCTGAACGAAAATAAAATCCCGAAACTGTTTGTTATTTTACGAAATACCCCAAGCCTGCTGAACGAGAATAAGTTATTTGGAGTTATTTTTAAGAGAAGCATATTTTTTTCATCGCCATCGCGACACTCAAGTATCATAACAAAATGTCCGGCGGTCGTCAAACTTTCCTCGATGGCGCCCGACTTTAAGGGTTAATGAATGACTTACCTAATGGCTATGAGTATGACATACATACTGATATCCTAATATTTTACCCAAACGAGACAATCCTATGAATGTTCATTAGAGGGTGATTTGTTTAGTTTCAGGTTTGAGTGGAGGAATACTGGAAACCTTTAATGAAGCTAATGATCGGATCTGAATACTCCAAGAAGTGAGGAATAGACAATAAAATCACATATTTTTCAACTATCAACTTTTTTTGTGAATTGACAGACTTAGTTTTAGTCCTCCTGTTATTATAATTGAACCTCAAAATTTTTATTAAAAAAAACATTTCATAAGGCGTCCAGTTTATTCCATATTTCAAATTGGAATTCAAAACTTAAAACTTTGCTGTTCTAAATTAAATCATCTTAATGAATTTGCCGAATCATAAACCCTCAATGTTGATACAAGACAATACACAAAAAATTAAACACGAAAAATAAATTACAATTAGAAAGCCATACTTTTTCCCCAAAAAGCAGTGAAGAATGAAGAGAACTTGAACGATATTGAAAAGGGGAATATTCTCAATCTAATATTGAATAGAAATATTTTTCTGAAAATTGAGAAGTCTACGACAATAATGAAGTTATTTATTGTAATTTCTAACAAAAAACAACTACTTCCCCGGCTAAAGCCACGCTGGACATTGAACTACATCTGATAGATATCATCAAACAAATCAATTGAACGATATTATAATTGCACAGGAGTCTGATATACAGAAACTGAAAACATAAAAAGTGTGCGTAAAATCCTTAATGACGAACAAAACATAATTAGTAATTTTGAAGCTCATAAACTGGTCAAACAAGTTGATGGTACTCCTGATGTGCCACAATTAATATTCAGTCATACCTTCAATCAACCATAATGAATTATCGGATTTAATTAAAAGATATGTTATAAATTCAACTGGAGACTATGGGACTATGTTATTGTAATGGGTGGTTCAGGGATTACGCTTTAAGGAGTAAATATAAAAACAATCAGTTATTGACATACCAAGAAATATAATTGTATTCACAATAATTGAATAATTTTTTCGGAACACATCGTTGAATTTCCCTCGGAACTCTGTTTGAATAAGAACAATGAATCTGTGACATATTTAAATATAAACTATTTGAAAAACACGCTTTTCATGAAATACTACAGGAAAGTTCTGTGCTGGGTTTCCTATTGTGATCTTTCTTCATATTTCGAATGCCTTGACCATTCAGAAAACGAATACAAGGGTAGTCTGAAAAGTTTCCGACCTGATCATGAAGATGGCAGCACTCGTCAACAATAGTAAGGGAATGTGTTTATGCATTTTTTGGAAGGTACTCGCCAAAATTGCAGCCATTATGTACGTGCAGTTGTTTGACAATCGTTTGAGTCGATGAGTTTTTGTGAAAATGAGAAAACATCGAGTATCGAGCTGTCATTAAATATTTGTGTTTGAAAGGCAATACACAAATCAAAGACAAGTTGGACACTGTGTACGGGTAGCTCTGCACCATCATTTACCCCCGTGAAATTTTGGGCAGTTGAATTTAAACGTGCCGTACCAACTTGGGAGACGATGAACGTTCGGGACGTCCAAAAACTGTAACCACTTATGATATAACATCGCCCAAGTTCACCTGCTAGACGACCGTAGAATTAAATTGAGAGGCTATGAATATGTCCAAAGAACGTGTTTGTCATATTGCCGCGTTTGCTCACGTCAGACCAAGAACGTGTTCGAATGAAAATTACCAGCACTCTGTTGTCGCAATTCAGGAGCAATGAACCAGAGTTTTGGCGCCGATTAATTCCTGTAGATGAAAATTGGATACACCGTTATACCCCAGAAACAAAGTTACAGTCAAAACAGTGGATTGCAATTAGGGAATCGGCTAAAAAAAACGCAAAAACTGTTTTTCTGGCTGGGAAAGTGATGGCTGGGATGGTCATGGAGTTATTTTAATCGATTAAGATAAATTGCGGAAAAACTCATGGTTAATAAACAATCCGTTTCTACATATTTGCACATCCTCGTAATACACAAACATTTAAATGGCAATCATAATGCCGGAACTCTTTTGTTTAACCATCCATTCTAGCATAAAAACATGTATATGTGTGCGTGTGTCTGTCCGATATTCATAAAACCGCCAATATGTTCCCCAAAATGTTTATAGAAGTGATCGTTAATAATTTTCCAAAAAATACGTCATAACTCATTTACCCGGAAAAAAATTAAAGAAAGATTTCCTTGAAAATTGATACAGTTGATCCTTATATATGTCCACGAAGCTGAAGGAATTTTGAGCCCATTTTGCCCCCTAATATGATTTACTGTGATAATGGGTAGTTCCATCGCGACTGGCGGGCAGTGTATATTACTTAGGCCAACGCCTCCAAGTCAGTAGGTGTATTTTCAGCATTTCTGTCAGTCCTGAGAGTTTCATCATTCTACCTCAATAATTACGAAAAATGAGACAATTCGGATATTTCAGGACTAAATTTTTTTCAGGAAAAAGGTGTATTGGTAATGAGTTGGAGGTCCGATCACGAATCTAAAGGAATGTTGAGCCTATTTTCGCCCTAATATAATTTACCGTAAAAATGGGTAATTCCATCGCGACTTGGCGGGCAGTGTATATTACTTAGGCCAACGTCTTCAAGTCAGTAGGTGTATTTTCAGCATTTCTGTCAGTCCTGAGAGTTTCATCATTCTACCTCAATAATTACAAAAGTTACGGGGGTCCTTCCATGAAAAATTAGACAAATTCGGATATTTCAGGACAACATTTTTTTCAGGAAAAAGGTGTATTAGTAATAGTTGGAGGTTCTGATCACGAATCTGAAAGAATTTTGAGCCTATTTTCCCCCTAATATAATTTACCGTAAAAATGGGTAGTTCCATCGCGACTTGGCGGGTAGTGTATAATACTTAGGCCAACACCATCAAAGCGACGATACTGATATTTCTGCATGGCCTTCAAATAGTCATCATTGTCTTTGAAAAAAAACGGCTATTATACAACAACAAAAAGACACGTTTCCGTTTTTCCTTTTGTTCGTATGTAACTCCAATAATTAATAATAACAAATCATCAGCATTAAAACTTGAAGTACACCTAAAAAAACAAGGGTATTTCGAAAATGTATACATTTTTTCATTCGAAATATCCGTAAGAAATAATTTCAATAAATAGCGCCATTTCAACATTAATCATTCCCAACGTGAGTTTATTGAAAAAAATCCATATTAATGCAAATAGGTATAATTGTAAGGAAAATCCAACATTTATTTTTAAACTACATTTTCGGTATTCCTTATAGTTGATTTTTTAGTTGATGCATCGGTTGGAAGGACCACTACCATAATTTTCATTAGGATAATGTATTCTTTATGTATTGACACACAACTGTTCTAGTAATTGAAAAAAAAATCCAAGATAAAAATTATCAGGGAATAGTTTTTAACCTTAAGAATTCGAAAATACTCCTGGAATGTAAGCCACATACAAAATTTCATTTTCCTATTAGCGATACTCTTTTTCGAGATAAAACCTGTTTTATAATCGGGTTGGTTTTGTAAGCAAATTCAATTCTTCTATTACCGGCATTCTTTCAGATTATATTTCTATATACAGGGTGTAATCTAACCTCTTGCACACCCGTGAATGACGAGTGTGTAATGCCATTTTATAACGAATTACAGTCAAAATCTGAAAAAATATTGAAAACATGTTTTGTTTCTTGAAAGTATTGAATGAATGTGGTTTTTTGTGGTAGCGCCACCCCTCTAATTTCAGGTGACCTGCTAAGAGGAATGCAATAAACATTTAACTCGACATTTGAATAAGGTAGAATGTTGAACTGATTGTGTGGTAAATGTACACATTGCAGGCTGCCTGAGATAGATTTTCAAGTTCAAAGTGAAGTTATATCCAAACTGGTGATAAAGTAAGAACTAGTTGACTTCAAACTCTGCTTTGAGGCACTTATAATAATTATCAGTCACTTGTAAGAAACAAACGACACAAACAGTATTGAGAAGGGAAAAACATTCGCAATTGAATATTGTTTTAAAAATAATATCGCGACCATTGTAGTGATTCAGAACACGTGAACTGAACACTGTTGCCAAGCAAGATTCTCGCAAAGCTGTATACGAACGAAAGTTTGTTAGATTGTACTAGTGTTTTCTGATTGGCTGGTGAATGAAATATCGTGAATAGCAACCAATCAGTAAACAGTACGCGATGTGTAGGAGAAGTAATTTGAACATTATTGTTTTTTGCTGGCTCTGGAAACTAAACACCGAGCTGTTCGTGTGTATTTTGAAGAGTAGAAGACAATATAAATCACTCTTCGCATATATGAATGAAGTAGTAAATTGCAATTCTGGAGTCGCCAATCACTATGCGGGCGTTTTCGTACTAGATATCTAGTATGCGACGAGTAATTCATCTTGTCTTCTACTCTTCAAAATACGCACGGAACAGCTCGGTGTTTAGTTTCAAGAGCTAGCAAAAGACAATTTTGATCAAATTATTTCTCCAGCACATCGCGTACTGTTTTCTGATTGGTTGCTAATTACGATTCTTCATTCATCAGCCAATCATAGAACACTAGTACAATCTAACAAACTTTTGTTCGTAGACAGCTTTGTAAACTGTGCATGCGAGAATCTTGCTTGGCAACAGTGTTTAGTTTACCTGAATGTCTGAATCACTACAATGGTCCTGATATTTTTCAAGACAATATTCAATTGCGAATGTTCCCTCCCATTTCAATAGTGTTTGTGTCGTTTGTTTCCAACAAGTGACTGATAATTATGATAAGTGCCTAAAAGCAGAGTATGAAGTCAACTAGTTCTTACTTTTTCGCCAGTTTGGATATAACAAGTTTGTTGTTTTCTATACATAGAAATAAAGAAAAAACAAATTCAAATGACAAAAAAAATTATATATATATATATATACATATATATTCTCTTCAATTTCTCGGAATAAAATTTAAATTTTACATTTGATTTAAGTTCGAGATAAAATGTTAGTTGTATCTGTGTATATGTGACATTTATATTTTGTATTTTGGTATTTTGATTATTTGTCTACCTTTTTGTGTTCTTGACGTATCCTATATCATGTATTTGATTTTAAAGGATTCAATAAATCATTATTATTATTAATTCATATAATTTCTTTTAACGACGTTTCGACATGGTATTTGTCATCATCAGGTTAAATCAAAATTATTTTATTTGAATTTCTGCATTCTCATCGTAGTGTGACACACTTTCAATAACGTTCGTACGATGCGAATGCAGAAATTCAAATAAAATAATTTTGATTTAACCTGATGATGACAAATACCATGTCAAAACGTCGTTAAAAGAAATTATATGAATTGACTGAACCAGACCTTTATTCCGAGAAATTGAAGAAAATATATATGTGGTCAAGAAACTAAAGAAAATATATATATATATATTTATATACAGTGCGCGGCTAAATTATGGAACAAAATATATAGACTTTCATTTTTGAACAAATTTCAATTAACAGATTTAAAGAAAATACTCCGAAGGTAGTTTTAACCCCTTAGGATTCGAACTTTGGAAAATACTTTCTCTGTATGCACTTACCCCTGGAATGTAACCCACATGTTAAAGTCACCTTGTTATTATATGTACATATCGCACAAATACAGGACATAAAAATACCATTCAATATAAAATGGTGGAAAGCAGACGGTATTGTGAAAAATTCCCAAATTGAACTAAGCGATCACCAACCTGGTTCACCCGTAGAATCTCTTTCTCCCTCCTCGTTAGTGGTATCTTCCTCGGCGTGCTCTTTATCCTCTGGTGACGGCTCGTCGAGGCTGTCCACCGCCGACGCGGGGGTGCTATCCTCCCCTCCTACGGCTTCGGCCCTTTCCGTGACTTCCTGCGAAGGCGGCAGGTCCTGAACGCTTTCCGACTCGGAATCCGAGGCCGCCTCTTCTTTGCGATCCAGAGACTTGCCTTGTCGCTTGTTATAGGCTTCCGTGGCATCTGTGAAGTGTTTGAACCACCTGAAACAAAGAGAAATTCGATAAATAAAACGTTTCTGCTTATGGAGGTTGAATCAGGACACTAGAATATCTAGCTACACTTCGTTTCCCACGCTTAAAAATAAAAGTGCCACCGTTTACTTTCGTTTTTGTGCAGCTTTAAAGTAAACAAAAGACACTCAATTCACTACATGATTTTCACTAAAATGGGTTTACAAAACCACGACAAGTGTTTCGCTATACAATAGCAGGTATACAGTATCGGAAACATTTTATCTGGGGTATAGACAGAAATCTACACGAGCAACAAGAACGCAATGATATGATAATACCACATAAACAAGAGAGACGCACTGCTGTGCGCCCCTCCTGTTACCCCACCCGACGCATTAACTGACCACGTGGCAATGCGACACAGCGCACAGCTTGCCGAGCCGTGGTTGCGAAAACACAAGATCGTGACGATTATTACCTTTTGAAACATGCCGCCTATTTACACAACCGCAGAGAAAGTACAATAGATTCGGCTATTGTTTGGCCCAAAATGGTGGTTTGTTCGAACATTTAATAAAATAATTCCGTACACAAAATATTTAATTTGGTTTATCTTTTCTTGTAAATATTTTCTTATCTCCATTCTAGAAATAATTGTTTTTCTGTTAGAAATAAGTTTTTGGTTTTTATTGTCTTACAGAAATATCGTTTGCTTTTGTTTATGTTTGAGAATTTTCTTTTGTTTTCGCGGCCACCACATCACCAAAGATATTTTGATCTACCTGTCGTCCGACAGATTAAATTGAATCAATGATTCAGTTTAATTTGTTCAAATTATCTGAAGTGAAATTATCGTCAATAATTCTTCTTCATTGCACACTCTCCCGACTGCTTCTGGTATGATACTGACGTCCTGAGCTGACCGCCGGGACCGCCCTGATTCTCCTATCTCTGTGTCGTGACGTAAATATCCCTCCCTGGAGCGAGTCGAGGAGAAATTGTAATGCTCTCTCAACATAAAGCAAGCTATTCTTTACGCTCTCATGAAACCACCGTACCCAAGATAAATACTTTCCGATACTGTATATGAATCTAATTAGGAATATTAAGGATTATTCATTAGGAATAAGACTAAGTAGAACGGAGATTATATACATGACCTGTTTGATCTTCAGTAAAACAAATTCAATTTAAGTTGATCTGGTCATTAAGCAAAGACAGTAAACAATATCGTTTTATTAATACCAAAATAGTGAAAACTTGAAAGAGACCCATTGAAAATCGATAATTTTCATTACAAATTAGTCCATGGAGGTAATATTTTCATATATGCTTTATGAGCTTCACCTGTACGTATGTATGAATGTAACGGAATTTTTCAAATTAATTTTTACCCACTTTTGGACTTCCGAATTATTTGACATTTTTCACACTGAAGAACCGATAACAGTAGAATAATTTCGTAGCTATGACTTGGTATTCTCACCAAAACGCCACAAAAAATTATTACATTACAAAGGTATAACGAATTCATTGGCTGTTCTCATCACATTCACCAACATTTAGTAAAAAAATCACATCTCATGTGGATAAATCAATCGAAATTTTTTTCGCCTGTAGTCATTACAACATGGACTAAAAGGTTGAAAATAAAATTATAGTTTAAAAAAAAACTTAAAAACACTCCTATATAGCAATGAGGATTAAAAAGTTGAAAATAATAAAGAAAAAAGTCATTGGCAAAAAAAATCCTCTCATGTAAAAAAAGCGTGGGGTGCTCTTTACATATCTACTTTTCATAATGATATTAAGATAACTGATATCAAGCACCTCACGCTTTTTTATATAAGAGAAAAAAAATTGGTCAATGACTTTTTTCTCATTTTTTTAACTTTTTTGTCCTTATTGCTATATAAGCGTGTTTTTTTTATTATCATTTTATTTTAAATTGGGTTTACTGGTAGCAAATAAGCCATTGCTGCAGAAAAAGCACTCATTCACACAAAAAACTGCACTGCACATTATAATCCAATTAAACTTTGAATCGACTTTCCAAAATATTTCAACAATACGCAACGTAAATATGATTTTTTATTTAACAACTCCCTCTCGTAATATAATTTTTTGGGAAAGGTACTCAATTTTTGAGTATTGCAACATTGATAAAATATATATAGAAGAGTTGCATTATATTTCTCGGAACTCAGTTGAAGAGTTTTAATCGGGTTTTGTCAGAACAAGTAATGAAAAGTGAGAGATAAGTGCCATGTGAAGTGGAATGAATACAAAAATCGAATTTAAACGGTTTTCTTCACATAAAGGATTCAATATAAAATTGAACCAGAAAAAGGTAGATCTCAGGTGAAAAACAACTACTTTCCTGGCAAATACCACGCAGAACGTTGAATGATATTCACCTGAAAATCCATGCATACTTCCATATAATATCAATGGACATTGAATGCAAATGTTTCTTTCTGATAAGCTCGATTATGTTTCATTTATGTCGTGTTCACCTAACAATCCGCATACCGGTTTCAGGCTTCTTGGCCCTCGTACGGAGTAGTCAACCAGCCAAAGGTCCAAAGAACTCTGGCTGAAGTAAGACACAACGTTTTTTTTTTTTTTATGTTCTGGTTCCCACGAAAAGGGATATCCTGTAATGTTCAGAGAACATCGTGGGAACCAAGGGAAAGAAGGTAGGAGTTGGTGTTCTTCTTAAATTTCTGGAGGTTGTATGCCTCGGAGAACACCTTCCTAGGCAATGAGTTCCAAAGCCTCGCTGTTCGGTGGATGAACGAGTCTTTGGAAAGTGATGTTCTGCAGGTCTCCAAAGTGACCACGAAGGGGTGTGATGACTGAACTTGACGGGTTAGTCTCGAAGAGACTGCCAAAGCAAGAACGATTGTTGATATTTCAGAAGAGCATCGCCCATGAAAATATCTATAAAATAGAGACAAATCGCCAACTTTTTTACGGTGTTCCAGACAAGTGAGCGAGTTTGTAAGCGAGGCATCACCGACGAGACGAATTGCCCTTTTTTGGACAGAATCCAATAGCCTCAGGATATGTTTAGGTGCTGAGAAGGAATCTTTTATTTAGAAACCTATCGAGGTGGGAGATTTTCGGAGTGTTTCTTTCTGTCACTAGGTACCGCCAGTTAAAGTTTGTCTTTTTCGGCGTACCTATAGGTGTTACAAGCTCGATGATGGTTTGTTTACGTTGTGTCTCACTTCAGCCAGAGTTCTTTGGACCTTTGGCTGGTTGACTACTCCGTACTGATGAGGGCCAAGAAGCCTGAAACCGGTATGCGGATTGTTAGGTGAACACGACATAAATTAAACATAATCGAGCTTATCAGAAAGAAACATTTGCATTCAATGTCCATTTATATTATATGGAAGTATGCATGGATTTTCAGGTGAATATCATTCAACGTTCTGCGTGGTATTTGCCAGGAAAGTAGTTGTTTTTCACCTGAGATCTACCATTTTCTGGTTCAATTTTATATTGAATCCTTTATGTGAAGAAAACCGTTTAATTCGATTTTTCTATTCATTCCACTTCACATGGCACTTATGTATCACTATATGCTAGACGGGCTTGCCACTCCTACTGAGAATAAATCTTTTATTTAGAAACCTATCGAGGTGGGAGATTTTCGGAGTGTTTCTTTCTGTCACTAGGTACCGCCAGTTAAAGTTTATCTTTTCCGGCGTACCTATAGGTGTTACAAGCTCGATGATGGTTTGTTTACGTTGTGTCTCACTTCAGCCAGAAATCTTTGGACCTTTGGCTGGTTGACTACTCCGTACTGATGAGGGCCAAGAAGCCTGAGACCGGTATGTGGATTGTTAGGTGAACACGACATAAATCAAACATAATCGAGCTTATCAGAAAGAAACATTTGCATTCAATGTCCATTGATATTATATGGAAGTATGCATGGATTTTCAGGTGGATATCATTCAACGTTCTGCGTGGTATTTGCCAGGAAAGTAGTTGTTTTTCACCTGAGATCTACCTTTCTCTGGTTCAATTTTATATTGAATCCTTTATGTGAAGAAAACCGTTTAAATTCGATTTTTCTATTCATTCCACTTCACATGGCACTTATCTCTCACTATATGCTAGACGGGCTTGCCACTCCTACTGAGAAGGAATCTTTTATTTAGAAACCTATCGAGGTGGGAGATTTTCGGAGTGTTTCTTTTTGTCACTAGGTACCGCCAGTTAAAGTTTATCTTTTCCGGCGTACCTATAGGTGTTACAAGATCGATGATGGTTTGTTTACGTTGTGTCTCACTTCAGCCAGAGTTCTTTGGACCTTTGGCTGGTTGACTACTCCGTACTGATGAGGGCCAAGAAGCCTGAAACCGGTATGTGGATTGTTAGGTGAACACGACATAAATCAAACATAATCGAGCTTATCAGAAAGAAACATTTGCATTCAATGTCCATTGATATTATATGGAAGTATGCATGGATTTTCAGGTGGATATCATTCAACGTTCTGCGTGGTATTTGCCAGGAAAGTAGTTGTTTTTCACCTGAGATCTACCTTTCTCTGGTTCAATTTTATATTGAATCCTTTATGTGAAGAAAACCGTTTAAATTCGATTTTTCTATTCATTCCACTTCACATGGCACTTATCTCTCACTATATGCTAGACGGGCTTGCCACTCCTACTGAGAAGGAATCTTTTATTTAGAAACCTATCGAGGTGGGAGATTTTCGGAGTGTTTCTTTTTGTCACTAGGTACCGCCAGTTAAAGTTTATCTTTTCCGGCGTACCTATAGGTGTCCAAGATCGATGATGGTTTGTTTACGTTGTGTCTCACTTCAGCCAGAGTTCTTTGGACCTTTGGCTGGTTGACTACTCCGTACTGATGAGGGCCAAGAAGCCTGAAACCGGTATGCGGATTGTTAGGTGAACACGACATAAATTAAACATAATCGAGCTTATTAGAAAGAAACATTTGCATTCAATGTCCATTGATATTATATGGAAGTATGCATGGATTTTCAGGTGATTATCATTCAACGTTCTGCGTGGTATTTGCCAGGAAAGTAGTTGTTTTTCACCTGAGATCTACCTTTCTCTGCTTCAATTTTATATTGAATCCTTTATGTGAAGAAAACCGTTTAAATTCGATTTTTCTAAGTAATGAAAAGTTGACTGTTTTCAATTATCTCAAGAATTGATAATAACAAACAAAAATGATGTTAGGATGAATCATAATAACAGCGACAAACTCAATTTCCCTTTTTCAAGAGAGAGAATATTTACTGGAAATTATAATTCAATTATTGACATTTTTGCATCTTCAGGGTTATCTAGTGGACGAATGTTATCAAAATATCATGAAAATATGCATATCCATAGGAAATTTTATGTTCTATCTTGATGTTTTCAGTTACCTAGCTCCCATTTGGAGATACTCTAGTAAAAGCACGAAAAAAACATTATTTCATCAACAAATTGTAAATAACACTTCAAGGACAAACAATATTTCGTTAGACTTTTCATCCCATATTTCTGTACTCAACTCAATTTTCTGGGCCATTATCGCAAAACAAAATTGCATTATTTTTTCACTTATACAACAACAACATATCCTACAATAGAAATAATGTTTTGAATAACAACACACTAACCTCATACGTACTCAACAAACTGACCAACGACGTCAACAAAATTAAAATCAGATTTGTATTTAGTTTGCGCCAATAATACTACAAATAACAGTAATTAAGTACGGCTTATATACGAGCTCATAACGTCGACTTTTTATGGCGGAAAACACTCGAGAAAAATTCGTTCCAGATACTGACGATGATACTATGAATAAATATACTCGTTCGACAAGTCGGCATGTAGCCAAGTCGGGGGTATATTTTTTTCAAATAACCAATTGATATTAGATGAGAAAGCGCCATAGTGTAAGTTCGGTTTAGGCATCAGTTATCAGTAGCGATTTCGCAAAAGTGTGGTGTCAGATTCTGGGAAAAAGAATCAACAAGTATTTTCAATTCTTCCCATTACAACCAATAGTTTAGTCCAATAACTAACAAATGAAAGTATCCTTTTTGAAACACTGTTAGCAGTGAACAGACATAGGGATGCATATAGACAAGTATCTTGTTTTTGTTAAAAAAAGACACATTGTGGTAACCAAGATAATAGGTCCTACGAACAAGATCCCGCAGAAAACAGATCCCAGGAGTGTTGAAGAAAAAAACTTTCAACATGGGAACTTTATTATTGAAAAACAACAGATCGGTAATTGGTACAAGAAGTTTGACCTAGCAGATGATTCAATATAATTATCACTTATTAATTAAATCTAAGTTATCCCCATTTTTCGCAAGTTTGTCCGAAATAACTAAATATTTAGCTAGGTTTGGCATGGATAGAACTATCACATGTTGGAAACCGTGTTAAGAAGTAGCCTATAGTGAACAAATATGACACTATGGAATATAATTTGTTAAAAATATCTTTGAACATGTATTCTTTCCTTCCAATTATTAAAAAACATGTTTTTCCTCAAGTTTCAATGCACTGTATCTCAGTTAGGAAACATTTAAAGGACCATGTTGATACTTTTCATTTTCAAATAGCGTAAGGAATTTTAGACAAATTCTTGATCAACTTGTATAAGTAATTTTGTAGGTATTTTTATTATTTACTATTGAATTATTTAGCAACATTCAGTCGCTTTTGTAAAAACGCATTCCCCCATCTTCAGTTGAAAATTATACAAAAGAAGATTGTTTTCATTTTTGATATTTCTTATAAACTATGGATTCCTGTTTTTTTACTGAGGACATTGATCAGTAGACGACACTGCTGCGATATACTACTACTCGGATTCTCTACCAGATGGCGCAATAGATGGCTTAGTAACGAACCACTATGAGATTTTCCTCATAAGTAAATATGTAATGTAAGAAACTTGAAGTCGCCTGTTGGATCACATATTATGATTAAATAATACTATAAGTCTAGGTGTTCATGTATTTCATCGCGAAGGAATCAGTTTCACATAACCAATTGAAAATGATTGTTAATATAAACGATTCGATTTACAATGTAAGCAAAAATGCAATGCGCTGTTGCATTTTAAACTTTGACACAGCAACGAATCATGAGCAGATCGCAGCGACGGCTCTGCAATGTAAAATGAGATATGTGCTCATTTTGACATCGCAGGTACATATCAGAGATATAATTGTGTTTGCTGGAGATACCTATATACTAATATATTTAATTACTACCAAAATTGATAACACTCCTTAAGAACCAATGTAAACAAAGTGAAGTTAAGAAAATCAGTCTCTCCTTTTCCATATGGATGCTCGAAAACCATTGCGCATGCGCATTTTCACCAAAAAAACTGTCAATAAATTTTTGTTTTCGATTTTATTGTTAATTGATTCATTTAGAACTAACAATTGGAACACTAAATTTTCGACCACTTTTTAATTTGTTTCTTTCCCAGTCAATAGCCAATGCACAATTTGGGGTTACGTTACCACAGTGGGAATTTGCAATAACAAAGGAGATGGACGTACAGAATCACATCTTCAATCAAAAATATTGTTTTCTTATAACGCAATTTATGAGCACCAGTTTTTTTTTAAATGGATCTTCAAGTGTTATGGCTTTACATAGACATAGACTTATTATCAATGTACATAGCTAATAAATATATGTACATCGTTAGGAATTACCTTGAAATCAAACTGCCTCTTCGTTTTTCGCACACAGATGGAGATGATATCGATAAGCCTGGAGTCAAACTTCCTCTGCGTTCCAACACAACTTTTTTACTTTTAACACTTTCAAGGAATGAGGGTTTTCGAGGCGACCGGAAAGACAGCGAATACGAACGAGGCCGATCATGATACATTGTCCACACTTCAGTTCATAAACAGAATTATTTTTCAAGCGAATTGAAGATATTGCGTTTACAAAGGCTCACACTCCTTGAATTTTCAATAATTCTGATATTAATCGCGATTCGGAAAACATAAATGGAAACTAGCATTGGAGTTATGGTTGACACACGAATGAAACCAGGCCAATACGAGCACATGATAAAGTGGTCGAATTTACTCATACCCATTCCTAAAAACTCACATTGACATGATTCTTCTCGATCACGGTATACTTATTATATTTATATGCACTTTACTCCAAAGGTTTTTATAAATTATTATGACAAACTATAAAGTGAAATTTAATACCAGGCACTCTTTACTGATTGAAGCTTATTAGGATAGGTCGACGTGTCAAGGTCAGTCGACCGATGCTGGAGTTGTGCGGGCATGAGATAATTCACCCACGTTTATCATTTTAGTCGTTTGTAGTCGCCTGGTTTATACTGATGCAAAAACGTAGGTGAATTAACTCATGACTGCACCGCAACCTCATCTAAAAAGTCGGGGTCCAAATATGCTTCAATCAGTACATCCTAAACTACCCTGCGATTATATACATTTCTGAAACTTTTAGATATGCATTTCGCAGAGGTCGATTTTTTATTTCACCCTCGAAGTTCGAAGCAAATCGCATAAACGTAATACAAATATTGTGCAATTGAAGAATTTCTATTCTTGCGTCCAAAAAATAAATATGAGTAAATTCGTCCCACATTTTCCTATATTCGTATTGGCCTAGTTTAACTACGAAATGTGCGCATTGCATAAAGTATTGTTACGAAAATAAATACAGTACGCCTCTGAATGTTGTTTCGTATCTAGCAGATGCGATGTAGCATTTAGCATGGCTGACGTCACGGCGAGCTTTTAAAAAAATGAATAGATTTTTCCTTTGAAATTTTTACCAGAAAAAAAAAATTATACATCCGTTATTCACGGGTGTGCACGGAGTTAGTATCACATCCTGTATGATTATCAGTCACGTGGTAGAAAATACTGGAGTTGGCGTACGTTTCTCGAATTTTCTAGGGGTTCCTAGAAAACAGTCGACCTTTCTGTGACGTCAGCTGGTCGGCTACGCTACACTCTTGTGATCTCGCATCGACCAGACACAAACAACATGCAATGGCGTACTGTATTCGTAATAATAATAATAATTAGATGATTACAGAAAAATAAAAAAAAAATCGTAATTTTTTTTTAAATCAGCGGTAATCATTTTTTGACCGTGATAACGGATTATTTTTCGAGGGTAATATCTTAAGTGGGTTTAACTACTCACATTTTTTTTCAAATTTTCGATTAAGTATTTTGCTTGGAAATTTTACTGAGTGCGATTTGCGGTCTTATTATCTGATTAAATACGAGTTAAATTTCCTAGAGGCAAAATTTAAAAAAAAACGATAAAATCCTTTAGCACGAATGATATTTGACGAGAATATTTCCTGAATCACATTTAAAACTGGATAAAAATACCGAATTCATGTTATACTCGAATTTTCAACGTGGAAGGTTACAACAATTCTTCTCGTTCCAAAAACGAAGAAATCTTTTTATAGATTCATTCATTCATAATGTTATTCACTGCTCTTGAACGCCCTCAAAAACTTAAAATATATATAAATTTTTCACTATGAATAGAAAAAATTGTATCTGGAACTAATTTTGACAAAAAAATTTATCCACTGCTAAGAATTGAACCCGAGCCTTTCGCGTGACAGCCTGGTTACCTAACCACTACTCCACCTCAACCTTTCCCGCCTTACTTGACAACCCGAGGCTCATAAACGGGCTGAAAACTGATCTGGTTCTCAGTTTGAAATTTCGGCTATTTGATTGGTTCTGAAATAATGAGGGAAATAGTCGAGTTAAAACTATAGGCAAAGTAAAACTTCACTCATTCTCGAACTCTACAATTATCTCGAGCATTGTATTACACACTACAATTATATGTTTCCATTTCTGAAAAATCACAACCGCTTGTTTAATTTTGCCACATTTCAAGAAATAGGCGGGATTGTAACACTATATTCAAATATCATATAGAACATACACGACTAGATATACAGCAGATGATTATCTAACTAAAAAATCGATCAGATGCGAGTGATGTTTACTTTCCGGAAACACACCGATTTTTTTTTTATCATTAACGATATTTAGTATAGATATAAAATCCGAAAAAAAACGATAGCAGTTATTTCAATTAATTTTCTGAGAAACGCTTCAACACCGCACAAAAACAAACAAATGAGTATTTTCCGTTAATCCACCTGACGTGCATACGAACCAAAAAAAATACACAAGACTAGAGACGAGCACAACTATCTGACTGGACCAAAACAAGAAACGGTACGCCGGCCCGAGTAAGTGTTATCAAGGACGGCCCTGCTGCTTATAGCATGAAATAATTACGTATGTTACCTTAAAACAAACAAATACAGCATTCGGTTCGGTAAGTATACACTCAATTCGGAAATATGCACTATTTCGATGACTTGTTTATTTTTTTAAGGAGAGAAAACGCATATTATGTAGTTAGCGCGATATTTACTCTTCCAAGTGTAGTGCTGTTGGCAGAAGTGAATTTTCAGAATTATGGCATTTCGCGAAAAATTTTAGAACAATTTCATGGAAACAGAGCCAATCCAGATCATGATGAAACTTACACAGCTGCTTCAAAATGTGATAAAATCGCCCAAGAAAGTGTTTTTTATGAATCGCTTATTTGCAACGTCACTATCGAAAACTGTACTTAGGTACTTATATAAATTTACTCTTTCTGCTGTTTTCTCCACATAACACAAAAAAGCATTTATTTTTCGATTTTTCATTATAAACAAACTTCAAAAGTATTTATTTACGTTACCAAATTAATTGATATTGAACATAATTTCTAAAACGTGAGTGGCTATGAAAATTCATGCAGAAATATCCCTTGGGTTCCAGAAAAATTATAAAAAGTAAAAAGTTGAAAAATCGGAAATATTTTCCAAAACAGCTTTCAAAAAGTTCGAATATGAGATCTGTGTTTACCAAAAAGACTAGAGAGCATATATTTTCTTACCTGTTCAACAAATTGAGAAATTTATTCATCAATAATAAGAATAGAAAAATAAATGCAAAGATAGAAAATATAATAGTAGAAAAATAAATGCAAAATAATAGAAAAATAAATGCAAAGAAAAACACAGAAGAGCATGTCCGGGAGTAGGTATTATCATTTTGAAAATCAACGTTGAGTATAATATACTAATAATTCTCTGAATATCATTCACAACATAATAAAAACAATATTAACAAAAAAACATTAAAAATATATACGCGCATACTATATACACATGTACATACATATACAAATATTCTCAAATAGCAAATGCAGCACACCACAATAATGAAATAATGACGTAAGTCTTTTTTTTATTGTTCTATAAATTTATTGATTTCTGGAAACGTTACTAATCCATCTCTTAGCAAATAATAAAATTACTGTTCTCGAAAAATGTCTAATATCAAGGATGTTTGTTTCATCGTAAATTTTATATTATTATAATTTAGGTTTATGATATACAGGGTGACCCAGAGTTGCGTCCAAACTCCATAACTTTTTTCTATCCAAGCTATTGACTTGATTTTAAAAAAAATAAAAATAAGGCACATTCTGAAAATATTTCTGTTTATATAAGATACACAACTAAGTTCTGTTTTTTTGAATGGCAACCCACCATTTTTGTAAAATTTTTGGATTTGCCACTAAATTGTTGATATAACGCACCTGGGTATCTTAGACTTATCTGCAATAGTTTTTGACTTAGGTCAATTTATGTGTCAAAATAGCCTAGGGCACAGACCCACAGAAAAATGAATAACTTCAGAACCATTCAAGATAACTCAACAATTTTTTTCCAGTCGATTTCCTAGGTTTTAGCGCATCTTTTGAGATGCCGGCGAATTAAAGGGTCGATTTTCCATCGCCTACTACTATTTTTTGGAAATGTAAAATTACAAATGGCAATAACACGACTTATTAAAATGCAACAAGATATATTTTATTGCATCATTATCAAGAGCTTTTTGCCACAATAGGGTTTCTGGGATCTATTTTGTAAAAAAATTTCGAAAAAAAACAAAGAAAATTGTGATAGAAGCATTAGTACATCATAAAGGAAACAATTCTACTAATCTTTACAAGAACAGGAAAGAATGATTAACGGAAAACAATGTGAAAATTTTGAGAACAGGCTACCTATAAATTCTCAAATAGGTCACCACAAGTCCACACAAGCTGCTAGTCTTCTAGTAAATGAGCCCCTAACTCTAGCAAGCATTGCTTCATCAAATGAACGGACGGCTTCCGTGATCCTGTTTTTCATATCATCTGCAGTTGTTGGACGATCTCTAAAAACCCTTTCCTTCACGTACCTCCAAAGAAAAAAATCTATAGGAGTAAGGTCTGGCGATCGCGCGGGCCAAGGAATAGCACCTCCTCTGCCTATCCAACGATTAGGATACGATTGATCTAACAATTCCCGCACTGACCCATGGTTATGCACTGCATCACCATCGTGTTACAACCAATGTTGTTCAAATCCATGCCTTCTAACATTCTGGGAAGATGTTCGTGAATAAAATGTAAATACCTTTCTCCATTCAGCACATTGATGAAAAACCAGGGTCCAATAATGTGATTTCCATTAATTCCTCCCCAAACATTAAGCGTCCATCGCTTTTGGTGATAAACAGTCCTCAACAACGGAAGTTTCTCCTACTGAAGAGATTGTTATAACACGGTATGTGTGAAAGCCATATTCAAGCCATTTTGTTCAAGTTGACTGTCCGTAGTTTGCTGTCCAAAATCAAGTACGGCGTTTTCTTTCAAGACAACGGGGTTGTCATCAAATCTAATTATGTGTCCTTCTGTTTCGATATAGAATATATAGTATGGATATACATTGAAAAGAATTGGTCCCAGTACAGTTCCCTGAGGAACACTATAATCAACTAATCGATATTCACTAGTTTCCTTTCCTATTTCAACCCATTGTTATTTTCATGAGAGAATGTGGTACCCCTCTGAATACTTCTAAAAATTAACCATAACTAACAAAGCCTTTTGTTATCTACAAAGATACTAAGATTTGGCATATCAATCAGTACCGATGTCATTGCGAAACCCGCCAATTAAAAAAGTATTGCATCTTGAATATATTTTCCTTTCGTGAAGCCAATTGATTTTTTGACAATATTTAATTTTTTCCCAATAAAACCCGTTTCGGAACCTTGCATGATTTGATTTAGCAATATGGGATGACAATTATTTACATCAGTTTTTCTCCCACTTTTATTTTGAAATGAGATTATATATCTCAGGAGAACTTGGGGGATTCCCTTAGCACTGACATCTGCGGAGGACTATTATATTGCTCTGTCGCCAATGGTTCCTAGTTAGATGGCCCTGTGTCTTTTATAAGGTACAGTAATCTGTTAAATAGGTTTTTCGGGTCCATTCTGGGAATATTTCATCTGCTTCAGGGGATTTGTTTGGGTTGAAAGGATTTATTGCCCATACTTCTTTTGGGATACGTTACTATACACTTAGCTGTGTCCTGGTCTGCTTTTTTCGAACTGTGTAGTGAATTTACAAGGGATAACATATCTTAAGTTTTCGTTCAATCCTGGTATATTCCATGTTTATTTTCATATTGATAGAAAAAATATGTTATGGACCGGTCTACCTCAATCTTTGCCATGATATTTATGTGTTATTCTTTTATTGAAGTTCAATATTAATGAAAAACACGAGTACCGTAATAAAATATAATGAGGTAGGATTTGACGTAGAACAACATTCAGATTGCGAATATATTACCGCTAGAATATTGGCGTATCAAAACATCAATTGATTATAAATATTAACCGTCCTTAGATTACGTTCACATTATCATGATATCCCCAACATATTTTTTTTATAGATAGGTATATTTTCTCTATATTAGAGAAACCAAGCACTTTTCTTCAAATCGTTTTCAGCTTTTATAAATCTATTATTCTCAAAACTGACTTTACTTCAATTACTACGTTAGAAATGTCCATTGTCTTTGTAGTAAAGTAGGTGAATTTATTCGTCTATTTTTGTTTATTAAGAATGGATAAATAACATTTTGTAGCTTGATTCATTCAAACAAATATATTTGGCACTTGGATAGACTAACCCAACCTTAGTATTGACTTTATACACCTAACATTGAAGAACCCTAAGGAAGAGAATTGTAATTTTGAATTGTTTTCTGTAATTTCAGGCGATACCACACGATATACAGGGTGTTTAAAAATTCAGTATCAAAACATGAAAAATGAATTGTTTCCTTAAAACGGTCGTAAAGTTTATTTAAGGTTGGTATTATTCAAGTTCTAACAACAATACAATAATTGATGATTGTTTTTTTATTTTTTAAACTACTGCTGAAACAAAGTGTAAACAAATCTGTTTTGTAGTGACATTTGTGTAGATATTGGTAGGAAGAAGGGATGGTAGCTTGTGAATGTCGGTTGGTGGAGAGTCGTTTACTTTTAAAAAGGCCCCGCAAAACTTTTTGCACCGGGCCCCGGTTTTGCTCTGCTGTCGGGTCAGCTATATTAAATAAATATGATAGTACCAACAGCAAAACTTTTATGGTTTGAGTACGTAACGTACCATGAATTGAACTAATATTGATAATAAAGAATGAATTTGATTTTTTCTGGGTGAATTATACATCCCACGTACAGTAGATTGTTGAGTTTCTAAGAGTAACAAAACTATTCGTTTATCGAATTTAGACTTCTTTAAATACATACGTACTTGCTAAAGTTAACAGAAACGTTGGCTGAAAATGAAAATACGCAATGGGGAATTACCATGAAAGAAAATTTCGTTTTCGGCCGAAACTGAGACGGAAACCAAAATTCGGAGTCATTTTCAGTTATGAGAACTAGTTTCTGTCGAACACTAGTTGCCACCTGTTAAAAGCAAATTTCACTAGGTAATCATAAACAATTAAATTAAATTTGTGAAGTAGTCCATTACACGAAGCGCAGTGTGTACTTTAACGGGAAAAAGGAGACTCGAAGTCAACTCCACAGTTTTTTTTTTTGTTGACTTCGTGTCTATTTCTACCCGTAAAAATAAAGTTGTTTTTTTCGATATATGTATTACGAGTTTCTTACTCTAAATACTGAACGAATCCATAGGTGAAAGGAACACACTATTTTCAGCGACACCCTATATATGAACTATCTGTAACAAGTATAAATTCATGTATTGGCCTATTCCTTATCTTTTTCAACTTTTTTCATATTTAATAGTGCACTTGGCGACGTTTCAATATTGTATACACGTCAATAACGTAATTTTGCAAATCGAATCGATTCGAAGCGACTTTCAATTCCACAATATAAAAAGTCAATTGTGGCATGTTACATGAACCATAACTTCCAAATGCACTGTGAAAGATAAATGTGTAGAAACAATTACTAACCTTATTTTTTACGGCCAGTTTACCTTTGAAAGAATGTAAATGGATCCAGCAAGCAAGGTGAAATTTGTTCACCATTTAATTATTCATTTAAGAATAAAGACGCATTCCAGCGTTGAACTAAACTACTATTGAAAATGTTCTATCGGTATACAGATGATAACAATTATCGACAGGAAAGAGACGAACCACGAGTGTGAAAATAATCGCAGTTTTCATCATGTTTTTATTACCGGGAAGGACAACTCGAAAACACATTCCATGAAGTAAGGAAGCGTAAAACCATAATATTTAGAAGATGCCAGGAACTGTGATTCAATGTAAATTTATAAAAATAGTGATGCCCAAAGGTTTTTCTCTTTTCGAACTCTGGAAATTACTTATTGAGCGGCGAGGAAATCTTTTTCTCGGGTCTAATGCAATACATTAATTTTGATCAAAATTCAGAATACCTAGTCAATGAATAAAAAATAAACATCGAAAATGTTTCGAATGAAATTGCTTATAGATTCGAGAAATGTCTTTGGTTTTTCCATTCCATTTTTCGTGTAAAATAGAAAATTCCACCTGAAGTTAAAGTTACACTTTCAGAAAAATTTAAAATGGTTTGTAATTTTAATTTCTTTGAACATACACCGAAGAAGCAACCTGATCATAATCAGATCATCTGCGACTCGCCAATCGCCGAGAGCGCTAGAGAATTACAGCATTGCCAAGCGTTATTCATAATATTTCTTTACAATATGAGCAGTCCGAAAAAATAATGACACTCGGTATGCACACATATTATTCAAGAATAACTAAATCAAGAACCTCCCATCAAATACGAACCATCAATAAAATACATGCTGACACAAGTTCTGTTTTATTCATAGGATGAAACTGAATAACATTTCCTCAGAAGTTTCGAAAAATAGTGGTAACTCAGGAATATGCGATTCAGAGGACTTATGATGTCACAAGAAGCGGCCATGTTTGAATTTATCACTAAACTGGAGGGTGTTAGAGCGGCGTTTATTCGAATATTACATAATATCTTCTAGGAATAGAAATAAGTTCAAAAACGGAAACCCGACTATTAAAAAATCACGCTCTAAAAATTATAAAACAAGAAAATATTCTTATCTGAAATTGTTATGTACAAACTATTCAATATTTATCGTCTATTAAATAAACAACTTGCACGTTATATATTTTAAGGTATTTAATACAAATTCATAGTGAAGTTCAGAGGATAGCCGTGGTCATATGCCACTTTGCCCTAAAGCTTATGATCGCTTACTACTGTTAGAATGTATTATTTTGTTAGGGTAGGTGGCATATGACCACGGCTATCCTCTGAACATAACTATGAATATGTATTAAATACATGAATAGTTATTTAATCAACGAATGTATTATGGTAGCGATTAATGATCGAGATATTTTAACGCGAGAGCGAAGCGAGCGCGTTAATGTTCGAGATCATTATACCCGCAGCTGGTGAAAAATTTTTTTAAGGTCCCAAGAGTGGTTTCGGATCCCACTATAAAAGGTAAGGTCCCCGTGATTTTTATTCGTACAAGTTTTCATTAACTTCTGAGGGTTGTTCAAACAACTAAGAAAGCGGTAAAAAACAATTTTACAATTTTTTTACAATTAATCGCCATTGATTACAAAAATTTTCCGTCGACCTCGTTCCTGGGGTCAACGTAAAATTTTCGATATCCATTCGCTTCAACTAGGAGAAAACTCACAATTTTTGGATTTAAAAATACATAAATTTGACAGCGCGAAGGTAATATGATTTGAATTCGTGTGCGTTTAGTTGCCTATACCACAATGACGCATTAATAGAGAAATCAACCATTTATATGTTATTAATGGTCGATTTCGGTGTATGTTTGGTTGCATATATCACAATTATGCATTAATACAGAAATTGAACCTTAATATGGGATTTAGTGTAGATTAAAAAGACTCGTTAATAGTAGGTCGCCGGAAATAGTTATTTGTGCAACCAATAAGGAAAAGCACTATATTTCGTAATGAGCGAATTTCTGCGGAACGAGCGAGCGAGTTCCGCAAAAGAAAGCGAGTTACGAAAAATAGTATTTCCCAACGTGTTTCACACAATATTTTTTCTAATTTTGATATAATGTGATCCTTTTTCAAGTTAGAAATATAAAAAATATATATTGAAAAAAACTGAAAAACACGCTTTTAACGCACTAAATATTAAAAAATAATTTTAATATTCAACTATTTCAAAGTGAAAAATAAAAATAAATCTTCAGGCGTGGGGATTCGATCCCACGCTAACTTTTGAGATCCAGAGCTTAGTCATTACCACATTTTAACGTAAGAAAGAACGTTTTTTATGTACTTTTGTAGCTGCTACCTGTAAAAGAGCCTCGCTTTCAAGCTAACAAGTACGCATACCTTCTCAACTACACTCAGTCAAAATTTCAGTTTTGCTAAAATGACATAGGTATGCCGGCTCTGGAATCTTGGACTATTTTAATTGATTTCGACAAAGCACCCCACGCTTTCTGGCATAGTCGTTGAATATTAAAATTATTTTTCACTTCTTAGTCCAGTGAAGAAGTACTTCAAGTAGTTTAGCCTTAAAATTATAACAAATTTTATTCCTGTATTTTTCCCAACTAGTGGTGAAATTTACTTTTTTTTATTGGTGCCCCTTTTTACCCATTTAAAGCACGCCTCAGCGTGTTTAAATCGAACTTTAAAAAACGCGCGTTTTTTAAAGGTAACCATGACAACATCAACAAATCGAGAAACGTGAAGTCTAAATGACAAATTTTTGATTATTGATCTGACAGGAGTACCTTGTAACGTCAGATAAAATATTACTCACAATTCGTTCATTTATATGTGCTCCTCCATCCATTTGATGAACTTTTCATATTCTTTTTTATATATATCACTGGATTTTCGCGGTATTAACCGCGATTCTGCCTCACTATTCAAAAAATCGATATTAGAATCATTCATTTTTGAGCTCTGGTGACAACAAATATTGATCTTTGGTAACAAATTGCAAATGAATGTTTTCTCATTTCCATGACAACGAAAGGTATACTGATGTCACATCACGAATTCAACCTTCTTGCATTATTAGTTCTTATTTCTATTTTTTGTAGTAATAATACCAGTATATATGATTTCAAAGTGCACCAATAAAAAAAAATAACGTAAAGTATTCGTGGATAACTGGTCTTAAAACACTTGCTCTATTTCGAGCACTCCGGCTGCGCCGTCGTGCTCGAAAAATCCGCGTGTTTTAAAGCCCTTTTATCCACTTATACTTTAATATACTATTTCATCACCAGTTGCGAAAAATTTTACTTTTCGTAACTAGTGATGGAAAGTAAAACATTTGACAACGTCAACGAGTTTCGAAAAGTGTCACTTTAAATGTCAAAATTAGAAAAAATATATTACTGTAAGTTTTTTATTTAATGGACGATAAATATTGAATAGTTTGTACATAACAATTTCAGATAAGAATATTTTCTTGTTTCATAATTTTTAGAGCGCGATTTTTGTCGGGTTTTAGTTTTGAACTGATTTTTATTTAATACTTTTTAGAGGGTGATTTTTCAGTAGTCGGGTTTCAACTTACTTTTTATTTAAATTATTTTGGGGATATAATTTCGTGATTAAGTATTAGCAGAGCCGCTTTACAATTTTTTTTTAGGTTTTATTGTTTTACATGTAACTGGGAGGTACTCCCAGATTATGTCATTATTATTACACACGTTTTGTTTTTTTATATAATTTTAACATGTGTACCATAGTCCATGAAATACGTATTTATTATATATGTATTTTGTGTAGGTTTGGAGAGAAAATATGTTTGGCTCACACCTGAGGCGTGATTTTAGAAATTATTCCCAACTATCAGGTGCATGCAATCAAAGCCGCGATCAACAGCTAACAATATTTATAGATATATATAAATATATATATATATATATATATATATATATATATATATATATATATTCTTTAGTTTCTTGACCACATATATATTTTCTTCAATTTCTCGGTATAAAGGTCTTATTCAGTCAATTCATATAATTTTTCCAACAACGTTTCGACATGGTATTTGTCACCATCAGGTTAAAACACTAAAATAAAAAATATGACGTTTGAGACATATTTAAATTAATACAATATTAAAATGTATGCACTCAAATAATTATTTAAAAACATATGGTTCGAAATATAACACGTTATTTAACACAATATAAAAATTCTGTAATATATATTGAGAATTCACTTACAAATTATTTTATTTGAATTTCTGCGTTCGCATCGTACGAACGTTATTGTAGGTGTGTGATTTCGAAGTCGAAGTTATCGAGAATGGTTTGTTTATCTTTCATGGATTTTTACCCTCTTCATAAGTACACCGGATTGTTTAAATTGAGTTCTAGTATATGAGCCGGACTGTATTTTTTTGGCATCATGTAAAGATCAATTTTCATTATTATTACTATAAAAAAAGTTCAAAAAGGTTGTTATAAATCTGGCTTAAGTTTTTGATATAATTTCTATTGTTAATGCTATTGGACTATGTTTAACCTCAACATACTTTCAATATGAAAATATATACTATTCACAAATATTCGGAATGGCAATGGGATCTCCAATGCTGCAACAGTAGCAAATCTGGTTATGGAGTATGTTGAAGAAAATATCATCAATTCACTAACTTTCAAACCAATATTCTTCAAACGATATGTAGACGATTGTTTAACCTGTATTCCTACTGACAAAGTTGATGAAATTCTAGAAAAATTTAATAAATATCATCTTAGATTATTTGTCAAACGCACCCCGTAGTTACAAAAAAAATGTTATTCAAAATTTTACTGATAGAGCTATAAAGCTTGCTCATCCAAAATTCGGGAAAAGTAATATAGAATTAATCAAGAATATTTTGAAAGAAAATAATTACCCCAGTCACTTTCAGAAAAAACAATAAAAAACGAATACATGCGATCTACAATAAAAATGATAATAAAGAAAAGAAAACATCATACATACCTTTACCATACATAGACAAACTATCGAATAAAATTAATAAAACAATGGAAAAACACAACACAACTGAAAAGGGAAACATTCTCAATTAAATATTGATAGAAATATTTTTCTGTGAATTGAAAAATCCACGATTAAAATGAAGTTATTTTTTGTGAATGTCTAACAGATGATTCCACATCTGATTTTATGAACATCCTGTTTATATATTCAACAAATCAACACAACATAACTATTTCACACCAACTGAAAAATACGAACAAAACCAGTTATTCGAAATTAAAACCAGAAATACCAAAAACCAAACAAACTCATACAGTATATAGAATACCGTGTAAATACCTATATAGGTCAGACAAAACAATATTTGCAGAAACGAGTACAAGCCTACAAGTACTCAAAAACCGACATTACAGCCTTATCCAAACACGAAAAAGAAAATCAACATAAGTTTGACACTAACAACTTTGAAATTTTGACCAAAGAAAGGAATCCAAGAGTAAGAACATTCCTTGAAATCATACATATTAAAAAAGACCCCAATAGCATTAACATTAGAAATTATATCAAAAACTTAAGCCAGATTTATAACAACCTTTTTTAACTTTGTTTATAGTAATAATAATAAAAACTGATCTTTACATGCTGCCAAAAAAATACAGCCCGGCTCATATACTAGAACTCAATATAAACAATATCTTGTACTTATGAATAGGTTAAAAATGCATGAAAGATAAACAAACCATTCCTGATATCTTCGACTTCAAAATCACACACCTTCAATAATGTACGCAGAAATTCAAATAAAAATAATTTGTAAGTGAATACTCATATATATTACAGATATTTTTATATTGTGTTAAATAACGTGTTATATTTCGAACTATGTTTTTAAAGAATTATTTTAGTGCATACATTTTATTATTGTGTTAAGTTAAATGTCTCAAACTCCATATTTTTTATTTTAGTGTTTTAACCTGATGATGACAAATACCATGTCGAAACGTCTTTAAAAGAAATTATATGAATTGACTGAATCAGACCTTCATTCCGAGAAATTGAAGAAAAAATATATATATATATATATATTTCTTCAATATATATATATATATATATTTCTTCAATATATATATATATATATATTTCTTCAATATATATATATATATATATATTTCTTCAATATATATAATTAGGTAATTTTTATGTAGCATTGGTGCTAAATAAATACATTAGTAATATTCTTCAGAAACACTGAATAAACAGTGATGATTATTAATATTTTTTTATTTTTATGTATTCTACATTTTCCTGGCTATTTGACGCACTTGTCAAATGAACCAATCAGGAGCTCTAGTCAAGTTCGGATTATCGATAACACCAAACTTGACTCTTGACTCTGATTGGCCTGTCAAGTTCGTTGTTTTCAGATTTGTGTATGTGACAGTGCGGATTCGTGTTGTTTTCAAGCAACTCGTTCGTTATGAAATAAATCGACGGACTCCTCGCGAAAATTCAATCACTTGTGTTATTACTACTGATACTTTTTATATCTTAGATCGCTTAGTGACAACATCTGCCGGTTGCAAAACCCTTCTAAATCCTTTTCCAGATAGTTTAATTGAAATTTATTTTTATAATCCTCATCACAGATGATCTCAATTTTGGGCGGGTAATTACCAAAATGATAATTATATCAAGAAATGTTTAAATTCTTAATCATTAGGAAATTTACTTAAATTTATTTCTATTATATATTAGGGTTAGAGGATCAGAAAGAGTCAGTTAATCATTCATTAACCCTATTAAGATATTTAATCATAAGACTTTGTACAATTAGATTTTAGGACTATTTGATAGAAATCAATAATTGAGCTTAATAAACTACCTGTGACTATTAAAAACTGTGATAATTTAAATCAGTTCCGAAAGCTTTTGAGAATTTTTTTTTATAACTAAATGTTAGCGTGTTTTCATCCTTAACATTTTATTTAATTAGGTTCAGTTTTCCTATATATAATAATGTTTGTAACAAATCCTGATTGCCAGCTTCTGTATTTTTTATATGGCACTGATGCTAAATAAATATATTATTATTATTATTCAGAATTAGTGTGCCTTCGAATTGTACTTGTTCAACAAATAATCGAGAGTCGAAATTAAAATGCATAACGAATGCCAAGGTTCTCTATGAAATGAATAATGGTTCAATTGAAAAGGGAATGCATCTGAAAAAAATGTAATTGTATAATTCACCTATAAATTAACATCTTTATCTGCTACCATGTGCAACAAGCTATAATTCAATCAGTTGCATAACATCATGAAAAGTAGTACAACCCATTAACAGTTGCAGGCATTTTAAATGCTTTGAATAACTCATACAATGCATTCATTTCAGGTGTCTTATTTTTAGGGTCCTTCCTGATAATATCACGATTGGCCATCAATTTTTGAATAATCAATGGGATACAAAATTAAATATTATCAATTGAGAAGAAATAACTGAAATGAGCATAATTTTGGTGTTTAAAAATTTTAGGTATAAACTTTGGGTCTTGATAAATTACAGTTTTCATAGAGTTTTCTCTAGAGCTTTCACGGGGTCCAAAAACACTTCCAGAATAGTGAAAGTCCAGAAATGTATTTATGATTGGAGAAAGTGCATTAACAGAACAGTGAATCAGCAGAATCGTTTAGAATAATAACTTTACTTCAAAAGACTGTTTATAATCAAAACGGTACTTTTTCAAAATGCACATTTGCAGAGTTCAAAAATTCCAATATATTATTAATATGTACTAGTTGATTTATATAAAAATATTCAATTTTTTTATAAAATTAATAACCCACCTGTTGGTTCAGATATATCGGGGATATATTCGTTGTATGGCCCATGGCTCGGAAACTCTTCATGGATTCCTGGATCATCTCAATAACATCCACCGCAACTTAAAATTCACTATTGAAACAGAAAATGACGACGCACTTCTATTCCTAGATGTCCCCATCACAAAAACCAACTACTCCTTTGCCCACACAGTATACAGGAAACCTAACCGCACCAACCGAAACCTTCATGCCAGCTCTCATCACCATCCAGCCCAAACCAATTCTGTCCTGAATTCCCTTATCTATAGATCTATCTATTAATCCCATCGATAATCACAACCAATCACAAGAGTTGAACAAGCTAAAAACCGCACTACTTCAAAACGGTTATAATAACACACAAATCTGCAGATCTATCCACCATCAACAAACTCGTTTTCCAAATCCCCAAAACCCAACATTATAGGTGTCACCGACAAAATTGGCAGAATCCTAGATAAACGCGATATAAAGACAATCTTCACGGCAACTAATAAAATTTCAAGGAATTTACGAAATAACATGTTCTGAATGCCCTAGGACATATATAGGACAAACTAGCAGACGAGTGAAAAGCCGAATTTACGAACATCAACTTGCCATTCGACACTTAGATCCTTCCTCGGCACTCTCCAAACACCGCGAAAAAAAGCCCAAATAATAAATTTCGAGCACACCAAAACCATTGCTTCTGAGAAAACACTACAGGCGAGAGTCATTCGAGAAGCTCTTGAGATAGAAAAACGCCGGATTGCCTCAATAAACGGGATGACAGACGTCGCTTACCCAATACCTGCAAACCTCTAATCTCCCTTCTCTCCCCTCCACACCAAGCACCGCTCATTGACACCATCCATGCCATAGAGCTCATCCAATATTGAAAGGACCACTTTGGCCTTCCCCTACCTAACAACCAATTCTTCTGGAAGATGCCCGAACTGTGGTTATTAATAGAAATTCCATAGGCGTACCAAATTATTTGGTATAGGCGATACACGAGACGTAGAGAACTTACACTCCTATAACTTCTGAATGGAAAAAATATTTTTCGACAAATCTGCCACAGGGATGTAGATATATTTTTAGAAGAAGTTGAATAAATAACTGCACTACCTATTTATTAATCAAACAAACCTAACCTTTCAAACGCTGCATGCCAAGACACTGGCCGTAGCATAAGCTGCCACAGGAAATCCTGTCCACTGGTGTTTTCCCCCTCTCTACCTCCAAACGGTCATTTCAATGTTGAACAAGCTCTATTAAATAGTCAGGAGTCAGGACAGTGGCGAATGCCACATTTCGGTACTCGGGAATTATTTGACAGTTAGATGACAAGCCATGTTTTGATAATTTCTATCACAATCAAGTAAATAACTTCAAAAGATATGAAACATTGTCGATATCTGAGAGCAATTTATAATATTTGTAAGTTAAACAAATGGATTTTATAATGAGAACAGGATTTGAAAGTATAAAACATATTTCCAACCTGAAACTGTGATGAAAGGTAATGAATTAGCTTCAGCACATTTGAGAAATGTTGAAGAACTGAGAATTAACGGCCAGAGTTATTTAATACAAGCAAGCCCATAATATTAGGCAAACTCCAGTGAAATTAAACATCCTACAAAACATCTTTGAATGTAAGTACCCTGCGTTGTTGTTTTTGCTTTGAGCTGGATTAATTGGTTGATTCGGTGAGACTACTGTGTTCCTCCTTGCCATAAAACGTGTGAACACATAATATCGGAAAAATAAAATTGATTCTTTGAAATTGTAATATGAGGTATCACTTACTTTTTCATTTTTACAGCAGCGATCGATTTTTTCTTTGCTCCAATTTCCAAGCCGATTTTGGAAAAGTATAAAATTTACACCAACTATTTTTTCCATTATTTTTCGCAACACAAGGAATTTAAAGTGGAATTATCAAAACAAATTTGACAGTCCCGATTTTATATTTCACATTTTTGCCAAAGCGTGCGCTGCGATCGATTTGACTGTCCCCACCAAGCACTTCGCACTAAGCCAATAGATAACATTAGTGAGGTTAGGCGGGAATTTTGAATTAGGATCCATCCGTGGATCCGACCATTGAATTCCCCATGCATTTCTTATGGGTATAAAAATTACGCGAATCTCTCGCCTGTTTCAAGAAGCTTTGGCAAACTTCTTAAGATTTATTTCCGTTGAAATAGATCCAATGAACCTTTCTCAACCATCTATAATCTGAAAAATTTACAATAAAATTGCATATATATTTTCAAAATAATTGATGAATAAAAAATTGGTGGTCAAATTCGATAGAAGTTTGTCTTAGCTTCACTTCGTTCAAGGCAAAGTTTGGCGGGAAATTTAATTTTATACACATACATGAGATCTCAGGTCTCAGACATACATAATGATGCAGTGTGCTGTGATGGTGGAGAAAAAAACATGAAATACTGCATTGTTTTGCGCCTGGCTGCAATCACAGACACCCAAGTAATTGCAATTTATATTTAATGCCAAAAAAAGAAAAAGATTAAAAAATGTGGATAAAATAGTTGGCATGGTATGATTGGAATGTAACAAATACAAATACATTCTGGAGATGAATTAGAAATATTACTATTTTTAACGTGAATTTTCAGCCAAAGTGACAAAAAAAACAATAAAAATAGTCGATTGTCTAGTTGTCACTTCTAAGATGGTTTGAAAGAAAATATGACCACATGAAAGGCTGTTTTCACCCCATTGAATGCATTTCATATCCTGAAAGTATTCACTTATAACAGATGATAATTCTGGAAGCCATTATTTATTGGTATTAACTAAACAGATCACAGTCACAAATAATATAATAACCTTAAGCGGACATGTAATGCCCAGATAACACGGATCTCTTCGCGAGATCTCTGAGAGGTTATAATTAGGATTTTATGCGAACTCCTATTGCGAGGTCACGGTGATCGCTATGTGCTATAATTAAACGAAATTCTCACTGGTGTCCCCAGGAGAAATCTTGGAGACCTCACATTCCATTTGCCAGGTTCAAACTTATTTTGAGTTCCTAAAGATGTCCTGAACGTAACCTGAATAAGAAATTCTAATTGCTAGTTCCTAAAGTTATCCCAAATGTAACCAGAACAAGAAATTGTCAATGCGAGTTCCTAAAGTTATCCTCACCGTAACCTGAATAAGAAATTCTTATTGTGAGTTCCTAAAGATATCCCGAATGTAACAAGAACAAGAAATTATCACTGCGAGTTCCTAAAGTTATCCCGAACGTAATCTGAATAAGGATTTCTTATTGCAATAGAGAGTTGAAAGAATGAGAGAGACAATAGATACGCGAGACATATTATACACATCGCACATCGGGGAATTCTATGATACAGAAAGAAACAGATCATGAGTCGTGGATCGTGGAGATCGTACCTATCCGATCGTCTATTTAACTAGGGTAATTTTGAGTGCATGCTTGGCGTTGACTGCTGTTGCTCAAAGCACAAGGTGATTGTTCATTGCTTGTAAAATATGTATTCGACTATTTGTGTTTAAGTGTTTAATGAAGATGGAGGATAGATAAGTGCTGTTTTTTACCTTGTTCTCATTTTACGAAGGGTATTTTTGTTGTGTAGACCTACTGATGGTGTAATAGATGAGAGGTGTTAACTTGTTGCCGCTTTTATAGATTCATCCTTATACCCAGCAACCAACAAAAAGGAATTTGTTCATTTTATCATATATCATTTTTATCAATTAGTTTCTACGTGGTTTAATTGGCGTATTAGAATATATTTTCACCTCGAAAGATAAGTACCTTTATCTATTATTCAGAAGTAGTAAATAGAATGTCTGCTGGATATAAGCCTGATAGATACCTTAGCATTCAGCAAAAGAGGCGCCGAATAAGCATGGGCATTCAAAGCAAATCAGGCAATAAAGAAGATAATGCCTTTAATAATGACAATCTAGCTAAAGGAGTTTTTTATCCTAATTTAACAGGTGAATATTTTTCATTCAAATTTCAAATTGGTACCTTATTTTCTCTCGACAGCGCTAAATTTCTTATAGGAAAGTCATTTCAGGCATATTATTCAGTGTGCCTTACATGGGGTTATGTAGCTTTTTCAGTTTTTAGATTTGTTTTTTGAATTCCTAAGAAAAATCAGCTGATGGTTCACCTTGCCAAAATCAAATCAACCGTTATAGAGATATTCAAACAAGAGCTTGACAATTATGTGGATTGATTAAGTAATAAAGAATTGAAATTTTCAACAGGAAATCACTACCAAATTTTAATATAAATAATTCAGCAATTCTTGATAAGTTATTGAGAAAAACTTAATTTCTAATTTTCAACCAACACCCTGTGGAATATCCAAAGGGCAGAGAAATGTATATTTGAATTAATATCCCAAATATTATGCTTTAGCATTTGCTTTCAGGTCTACCGAAGGCAACAGCTAGATTTATGCCAAAATGTTATTTTTTTCAGTTTTTTTGTGATTTTGTTTCGAGATACATTATTGATAGCTCTAGCTTATCTTGTAAGACGAGATGTTTAATAAACTTCATATTAGTTCATCGCTTGTTTCATATTTTTTCCTCTCTTGCAGTTATAATAATGCAAAGTGTTCTGATCTTAATACTTTTGCTGCAGCAACACATGTGTGTAGTTCAATCCCTTCTATGATACATAATTTAATTATGTGCTCAAGAGGTCTACCAACTTAGGTCGTGAATAACGCGAAATGGCTATTATCTTTCTTTGTACTGTCTGTGAAAAATAATAATTCATATGAGGAAGTATAAAAATGTTACCAATTCGATACTGAAAAACATTATGTGGCCTATATACTTATTATATTGAATCTATGTAAAAATGTTTTCATCTTAATGATGTAAGATTCACGTAATTTGTTCAGACTAACATGAAGAACATCAGTTATTATTTATATCCTGAATAGTGACATCAGTAACTCACTTGGTGGAACTTTTATCTGAAGTATGAAAAAAGGTTAACTACAAAACTATCAAAGGACTATAAATATAATATAAGAAATATAAATTGAATTCTAAATTTTTTTAGGTATGACTGGAAAAAACAATACAATATGGATTTAGTAAGTTGGAGTTCCTTCCACGAGCTCTCAGAGATATGCTGCCTCAACTTCTTAGCAATTTATACAAATATGCTCACAAATATGCTCGCAAAAATGTATCACAAAAGAGTAACTTATATAAAATGACTGAAAGATAAACTTTATAAACTATATCTTTCATCGTTCAGGATAACCTCTTAGTAGGTTTTTCATGTTGAAAAAGGAAACATATTCTCAATTGAAAAATGGAAAAAAAACAAAATTAAAAAATCTACGATAAAAATTGAAGTTACTTTTTGTGATATCTAACAGAAAACAACTATTGTGCGAAATCTCTAACTTTTAACCTAAAGAAATCTGATTTACATTTTGGTTCAGATATTTGATTGAAAAACTGTTAATCCAATCTTGATTGAGTAAGATTTTTATTCAAATATCATAATGAAAATGCAAATGTTCACTAAAGGAATTTTGCAGGTGAAAATTTAGGGATATTTCTCAATATTTATTGTGATATAAATTCTATATATCAGATAATTTGAATGTCCATCATGCCATAGTGGCTGGGAAGTAGTTGTTTTCTGTTAGATATTACAAAAAATAACTTAAATTTTTCATCGTAGATTTTTTCTAATTCTGAAAAAATTAGTTTTCCATTTTTCAATTGAAATCGTTTTTCTTTTTCAATATATAAGGATATCCTGTACAACTAGCAATGCAAACTCTTGAAGTTCACACCAGAAGCACTGTCTGGGATGTATATATATATATATATATATATATATATATATATATATATATATATTATATATATATATTATATATATATATATATATATATATATATATATATATATATATATAGGAATATCTTATACAACTCTCAATGTGAACTCTTAAAGACCACGCCAGAAGCACAGCAAGCGACATCACATAGATCTCAACAAAAGCAGTTTACGTGAATTTCCCAAAGAACTCGCCAGAAGGCTGTATATGCGAAGTTCCCACAGAACTCGCCAGAAGCACTGCCTGCGATGATCACACAGCGAGCTTACAGAGACCTCGACATGAGATGTAAATGAGAATTTCCCAAAGTGCTCGCCACAAGATTTCGAAGAGATCTTGACTGAGTGTATTGTTCGAGAATTTACTCGCTGAGAATATCCCGGCGGCGGACATTTGATGGAGAAATAGAGCTCTCAACAACCTCTCAGAGATATTACAAAAGGCGTCACAATTTCCTAAAAAGAATTCGCCGAGATATCTTTAGGACCTCTTTGTGTTGCCTGGGTGATTAATGATTGACACAGCAGAAATCAACTACGACATACTGAAATCTTCCGAACAACACCGGTTTGGATGTTAATTTAAGGATATATAGAAGTAGATTTGATGTGGAATGGACATGAAAACACGCACTTATGATGAAGGTACCCAATATTTGATGTCTCTATATCTAAACTAATATTCACTTTTAGATAGCGTGGTTCTATCTCAAAGTTGAACCTCCATAAAACTCCCATGTTGAAAAAATTTCATATGGATCTCCTGCCAAGAGAGTGATTTTAATCTCACTAATATGGTCTATTTAGTATAATTTCAATGATTCAAGTTATTGTTTGCATCATTTTATTAAGCTTAGTGTCGTCTGCACTTCTTTTCTGAAAACAAGCATCCTCCAGATTTCTATTGACAAACCATGTTTATATTCAAATTAACCCAAGTTATAAAAAGGCTACCCTGTCTGAGGAAAAAATTCAGAGCTAGCAACTGTGTAACATCCAATTTGAAGGTCCGAGAGGTCAATGAAACGGCAAACCAAACATCAAATGAAATAGAAATGTAGCTTCCTATCTGTGGTACCGGACAAGTTTGATGAAAATCATTTCAATTTTGGAGTAAATAAAATGACAATAAGATATACAGGGTGTTCCATATGAAAATATTTTCCGAATTGCCAACCAAATTATGTTTGTTAGATCACCTGTTTGAATTATTATGTATGTATCATTCTATAAAACCAAAAGTATTTCACTCACAATAAAAACAAAATTTGAGTCCTGTATATGTATAGTTGAAATTATTTAGTAGTAAAAAGTTACAAAATAATTCATATTTAAGAAATAAATAGGTAGAACATGCTGAATAGAAGTTATTCACATGTATCAAAAGATTCCAAAAATTAATTAATATCTAGGGTGTTTGTTCCCTTTGAAATTCCAAAATTGATTTTAGGCATAGATATGACATCACCTCAATAAATTCATTTGATTTACTGAAAGCTCAGAGCAATCTAATACTCCTCCATTGCCGAATGGAGATAAGTTAGTTCTATTTGAACACCTCTTGGTTCAATCTCTGATTGGCCCCTTGAAGACCAACCTCACCTTCACGTGGTTTGGGGTGATTGTGCCGCGGCCGTGCAGTGAATGGGACAGGTCAATTATTAGATTAGATTATATATTTGATGTGTTCCACTACTCCATCGAAGATCTGATTTTTTTTTCATGGCTTTGGCCATTCATAGGTTTGCACACATTAAAAATAACGTTGGTCTGTGTCTTTTGCTAATGGCACAGTTCTAATTGTTAATGACACTACATAGTTTGTCAATATTGATATGAAAATTAAAGCTAGGGATTTTTTTCAATCTTTCAACAGCCCCCTTTTTGAAACAGACCCGACCTATTTGACCCATCTATGAACTTGGCAGATATATTTATAAAAATTATTTTTTGCCACATTTCATTTCATTCGGTTGAAAAATGTAGCCTCCAGTTTGTTTTTATATTTAGATATATAAACTATCGAACTGATGATATTTTTGAATTCTGGGACAATCATTGGCCAATATTTACCAAAGTAGTATTTCTATGAGAACTACTTTAAAAATGATTATGCATGAATATGAATATATAATTCAAACACTCAGAAATTGATAATAAAATGATATGCAATTGTCAAAATTTTATTATGTTAAATATCAAGGATTAATATATTAGTCAAATTTAAAAATAGTATACTCACATAAGGAAGCTATGCAAATTTAGAAAAAACAATACGGATTATGTTTTAGTATGCGTTATTTGAATTTATCATGGTATGAGGAATTTTAGCTCGTGGTGCAACATATTGAAAATTATATTCAAGAAACCATTTACATTTCTTTCAAAACTATTATACGAGAGATACAAATCCAAATATTTAGAGAAATATTTTTTATGCAGGCACTTTAATAAAACTCAATAAATTGGTTGGCGAAAAACTAAATCACAATTATGGAACGAGATCCGACAAAAAAACTTTTTAACAAAAAATTAAACCGACGAAATACGGAAATGAAAAGTAAAAAATAAAATAAACCTTCTTAGTCTCAATAACTAAGCTCCTAAACTAATGTAAGTAACTAATTATGAGTCGGCGTCAAACGAACAATCAACAAAGATCATTATTACTTCAAAAAAATGATCAGAATGTCACCGCGCAACTCGATGCCATCATTTTACGCCTTACCCAATTTATTTGCTTGTTTGTTTGGCGCCGACTTAAAATAAGTTACTTACATTAGTTTAGGAGCTTACTTATTGAGACTAAGGTTTATTTTATTTTTTACTTTTCAGTTTTGTATTTCGTCGGTTTAATTTTTTGGTAAAAAGTGTTTTCTACTTTTACTATTTGTTGTAATATAAATTATTTTTGTTGTTCTGGTTAGTTCATTTCATTCCTTCGTATATAATTCCATCCTCTCATAGAATATAATGGTTGTGACGGATGTGGAACAGAAATAATGTCAGTAGCGATCTGTCATTGTCAACTACGTATGTGTGTGCCAATGTTCATAAGTGAAAAACCAATTATCCCCTATTTTTCCACCCGTAAGGGTATATAATCCCATTCGAAATCCAAATATAAGGTTTACTAATTACTACTTACTTGTTTTTTGATTACTTACCCACCTTACTTCAACTATTACCAGTTAAATGATATGATTATCTACTTTTACTATTTGTTGTAATATAAATTATTTTTGTTGTTCTGGTTAGTTTATTTCATTACTTTGTATATCATTCCATCCTCTCATAGAATATAATGATTGTGACGGATGTGGAACAAAGATAATGTCAGTAGCGATCTGTCATTGTCAACTACATATGTGTGTGTGCCAATGTTCACAAGTGAAAAATCAATTATCCCCCATTTTTCTACCCGTAAGGATGGATAATTTCATTCGAAATCTAAATATGAGGTATACCCCATCTATTAAAAAAAGGATCATCCAAATCGAAGAACCCAGTACAAAGTTATGCCTGATAGAATCAGTTAACGGAGCAGAATTCAGAGGGTGAGTGATCAATATCCTTCATTTTGCTACCCTTAGGGGTGGATTTCATCTTTTAAATTCAAATGGGACCAACTTCGAAGTACACTCTATCCACTGAAAAATGAATAATCGGAATCGGACGTCTCAGTAGAAAGTTATGCGTGATCATACATAAAAATAAATGTCTTTGTTCAGAAAAATTCGCCTATACAATTCTGCAACGCCATTCTAGAAATTTTGAATTAAAAATATACAATTCACTTTCACTAAAAATGAAAGATTCGAATAATCAGTCAATAAGAATATAAAAAAAATTAAAATATTCAATCATAATTCGGAAATCGCCAATATTGTACGCAGACATTAGTCATTTGTCAGCATTTGTGCAGGGTAGCACTGATGAGGGGCAAATACCCCGAAACCGGTCTACAGGCGGTCAGCCTGAATGAAGTAGTTAATATTTACCCATTTCGCAACAAACCTACTTTGTAGTGCTTTCCACGGTTATCCATTGGATGTAATTCAACGTCCGTCCAGGCATTAGCCAGGGAAGTAGTTGTTTTATTATGGATATTCGACCAACTTACACCTATTGTATGGGTAGTGTGAAAGTAGTCCATTATGCTCTAAGTGGAGTTTTGGGAATAGGAGGAAAAGAGGGTTGAAATCACAAAGTCTTCCTACACAATATTTGGTATGATTTTAGGTTATATCCAATTCAACAGATGTACATTTAGTATTAAAAAAAGCTACAATAGGAGTAATCAATTAAATACGAGTTGAGTAAGCTGAAGTGAAAGCTTACCTTGAAAGGTATTATTGTGTTCAAAACATGGTTGATGTGAAAAAAAAAAATGTTAGGCACATTCCGTGTGGGAAAAAACAGATTTTCTCTTTTGGAGGGAGAAAAACCGAAAAACATTATACGTTGAATTTAACCCTAGAACATTGAACATTCGTAAAATTTATGATGACCCTTGCGCGATTTGCTTACTTCGGATATTACCACTAGTACGATCTATGGGTGATTTTCAGTAGCTGCGTCTTTATCATAAAACAGTTGCATCTGTGAGGAATTCGTAGTGATATCGTTTTTATCTAAGTTTTTTTGAATGTTTATTATTTATGTTACTTTTAAAGTCTTTTATATTATATAGGAGATGGCTAATGTGTATAGTTTACTGCATGATAAACATGGCTGAAATTAATTCTTATATCATTTATAACACAAATAGTACCAGAAATGGAGGAAAATCTATATCAAGGATAAAATTTATGCTTGACTTGAAGGATGAGTTGGTGAAGCCATGGTTACGCTACTTTGCATCGTCAAATTCGCCAAGATATATGCAATTTTCTAAACATTGATATGTTGCCTGAAAGGCCCATGCAAGTGGAAAAGAAGCATACACTTTGTGCCTTTGCTCCGTCGCGTCTTCCTAGGATGACTACAAACTATTGCAGCCGCTGCAACCAAGCTGTCTGTGGAGAACATCGGGCTCCTTGTTCCCTAAATTGTGCAGAAAAATTTTGAGTTTGATGATTTCAGAAAGATTTTCTGTTCAATAAACAATTAATTTTGTTTTAGTTATTCTGAAAATCAAAAAAAACATTTTTTTGTTTGTTTGCTATGGCTAATAAAAATTTCGTTAAATTTACGAGTGTTCAGTGTTCATGTGACTTGTACATATGTTTAGTGTTCCAGGGTTAAAACCACCTGTTACTTCAACAGAGCTTCTCTCTGTGATAGTCGTGGTAGATGGCGCCATCCAAAAATGTTTGTTTATATTCTTGCTTAATGCCAGAACTTAATTTCTGACATCTGCAGCATCTTATATGAAATTATTTTCAGTGTTTTGTCGGTATCTATGCGTTTTCCATCTCTTTGATTTGAAAACTTGCTTAGCATATTCCTGAGTTTGTTCTTTTAAAAAATCACTCGTTCATCAGTTCATTAGTGCGTAAGGAATTTATATTCAGGTAGTGTAGTGTGTTAGGATATTTTTTGTAGAATGGGCCACATTTGTATTTTGTCTGGACAGTATAAAGCCGCAGATTCGAATATTCACCTGTATTCTGTACCAAAAGCAAGTACAAATCGTGACGAATTGACTAATAATGATATTTTCATAGTTCATCATATTGTATGCAATCCATTTTATATTTTCTGTAATTTAATGACAATTTCATTTCCAATTCTCCGTCTGTCAAAATGCAGTTAACCTCAAATTCAAATGGTACAAAATAAGAAAAACAACATGACAGTACTTTCTTTGTGCAATGTTCGGGGGCTTCTGATTCCAGCTTTGTTACTGGTAAAGTTTGACAGATGTCTCTTTTCAACCAATGGCGAAGCTAGAATTAGAACCATCGAAGAGTTCGCCTCAAAAAGAAAGCTGAGGAAATAAATATACCCTGTTACTGAATTGAAACTAAAACGAAATTGGCGCCATCTGACACGCTAGTAATCTCTATTATCAAGTAGGCCAAGTGTCGCCAAGTCTATCCCAATCTTCTACAGGTATAAGTGCAAGCACCAGGGTTTTTAGACATCTTACATTAGGGTTCTCAGACATTAGTCATCAAAATATGAGGGCATCCACAATAGATCTGAATAGGTCGCAGTGAAGAGGTTTCTATAGTACATTCAAAATAAAGAAAAGCACACGACAACAACGATTGAGACGTGATCATTGCGTGCAGCCCACGTGATTAAAGAAAGTCATGCCTCTATTGGTACTGAGATTAGACCAGAAGGCACCCCTTCGGTGGAGTTTACAGACTTGTGATAATGTATTTGCGGTCATGTTTTGAATGTTGTCTTGATTTATTTTCGTTAATTATAGCTAAGTGTTATTTTTTCCCTATTTCAGTACACCAAAACTCAAATAGGGAGTAATTTACTATTTGAGTCACATGCCAGGTATGGCACAACTTTTTGGGGTACTTGCAATACTCAACATTTTAAAATGATCTTCACTATGCAAAAGCGTGCTGTGTGATATCTTTGCAAAGTTGGGCCTAGAGTCTCTTGCAAAGAACTTTTCAAAAAAAGATAATCCTAACACTTTCCCCACTTTTCATTCTTGAAACAGCATGTTTAATACATAAAAACAAATAATAATACTTTATTTCCACTTAGACAAATTTACATTGTATGGAGAATTGTCAATACATTAGAATAAAAAGAATAGAATTAGAATTAAGAAAAAATAGTGATTAAAGATTTCAAGACAATTAAAATCTGTTGAAATGTTCTATCATGGTATAATAATATCAATAATATCAATACAGTTTAAAATCAGTTAAAATATTCTGTCAGTGTATAGCAACATTTTTTCAATAAATGGTCTTTTATTGCTTCTTTGAACACAGACAGCTGTTCTATATCCTTTAGGTATTCCGGTAGTTTGTTGAATATTCTTGGACCAATGTACTCTGGTGCATATGAAGTTACTCTCACTTTTGCTAACAGCAATGAATTCTCATTCATTGTAAAGGATGATCTGTTTTTGAATACATACACACATAGTTCAAATATATAAATAGATGTTAATGTTAAAATTTTATATTCTTTGAATAGTTCTCTGCAAGTTTCTCTAGATGAAATATTTGCGATGCATCGTAATATTCGCTTTTGTGCAATAAATGCATTTTGAGTTTGGGTTGAACCACCCCAGAAACAGATACCATATCTCAATCTGGATTCCACTTGAGCAAAGTAGATTTTGATCAACTGACTTTTAGTTAAAACTGATCATAGATTAATGAAAAGAAACTTCAGAGAGTTGAGTTTTGATGTTAACTGCTGACAGTGAGCTTTCCAGTTGAGAAACCCATCAATTAAAATACCTAAGAATCATTTTATGACATAATTAATGGATCCACCCACCAAAATAACAACTTGAAACTTCCCAATCCCTCTTCAAATTTAATTAAAAAATCTCTGGTATATAATGCCGTATTATTATATAACAATCTTCCAGTGTCAATCAAAACCATTGATCTGATCACTTTATTCAGGAAATGGTTAAAACAACTGCTAATTGAGAGGGCTTTTTATGATATAAAGGAATTCCTCGATGAAAAGATGAGCGCTTCTTGATATATGTGTATGTACATATTAACTCTTATCTTCTCCGTACTACATTTGCACATTGTAATGATTTTTTATCAACTTGTGATTGTAATTATAATGTGATTGTAATTTATGTAAGAATTAGTCATTCAATTCAGATAACATATTTTATTTTTAAACACTTTTACTTATTTCATTTGTCTTACTTTCATTTCATATTACCGTGACTGAGATACCTGTAATACTCAATGTTCTTTTCTTTTTCCACCGACGAAACCAAAAAGGAGGAGGTTCTCTAGTCGACGCTTATATTTTTTTTTTATCTATGACCACGCATAACTTTTCACATAGCAGTTCGATTCCGATAATTCTTTTTTCATTGGATAGGGTTTACTTCAAATTTGGTCCCATTTGAATTTGAACAAAAAAGTCCATCCCTAAGGGTAGCAAAATGGGGGATATTGATCGTTCACCCTCCGAATTTCGGTCCGTTAACCGATTCTATCAGGCAGAACTTTGTAATGGGTTTTCTGATTTGGATGATTCTTTTTTATTAGATAGGGTATACCTCATAGTTGATCATATTCCAATTTGGAATGAAATGATCCACCCCTATGGGTAGAAAAATAGGGGATTATTGATTTTTCACTTGTGAACATTGGCACACATCTGTAGTTGACATTGACAGATCCTCCTACATCCGTCACAATAATTACATTCTATAAAAGGATGGAATTAAATACAAAGTAATGGAATCAACTAACCAGAACTTTCAAAAATAATTTATAGTATATAACAATAAATAGTTAAAGTAGATAATCATATTATTTAACAGTAAATAGTTGAAGTAAGCTAGGTAAGTAAGTAATCAAGACTAAGAAGGTTTATTTTATTTTTTGCTTTTCAGTGGATTTTTTCGTGGTTTAATTTTTTGTTAGAAAGTTATTATTATATATCTAGTCTCATGTGAATTTTTAATGTGTCTGCATGTATATACACAATTATTTTCAAAACATGTTGAAAGGTATACCTAGGATACTATAGTTTTCAATGCTTTTTTACTTAAATTATTTCAAGTGTTTTTTTTTAAACTTCGAGATTCCATCCATTATATGTGAGTAGTATTTATCTATTTTATCGCTTTGTCAATGAGATTTATTTTCTTCAGACAATAAAGTATATTTTGATTTAAAAAAGGGTATTTTCCGAATTATGCATGTACGGTTCTAAAAGCAGCCCTGCTATTTCAGTTCACCGATTTCCATCACGCACTAATGGCATGCATTTGTTTTGATGCTCCTTGTCTTTATTTTGAATGGACTATAACCCATAAACCCCAAACAACAAAATCTAAACACCTCAATTCTCTACATTTTAAAAATATTCCTAGACTGTGCCACCATCAAATTAATTTTTCCAATAATTCATTTACAATAATTATGGAAGTAATGTTATTGCCTTTTTTGATGAATCGTTCGAATGAAAAGGGAAACTGGACGAGCTTTGATAAAACTATTGAAATTTTAAGAATTATGTGAATGAACTCATTCCGGAATTATTCATTCGAATCACTCAATATAATTTGGACCCATTCATAATAATCTTCTACTATATTGATAAATAATTGAAAATACTCACACTTCTCGTTTGATCTCATCTTCAGCCGAGAGATCATACATCTGACTGTTGTTCGGCAGCATGTTGACAAGAAAAAGAGCATTTTTACCTGCAATAAAGAAAGTAAATAATGAAACGTTCAAGTACATATCCATATATATATATATATATATATATATATACAGGGTGTAACTGAATAAGTGTAAAACATTTAAGGAGGTGATTCCTCATCGAAAAAAAGATAGGATCTTTCATATAAAGAAACTTCATTGGAGCATCCCTTGTTAAGATACAGCCCCTTAAAGGGGGTACATAAAATTTGTATAACAATTTTTTTCACAAGCACTGAAAAAGTTTCAATATTGAAATTAACCTGACGCTTTTGTACTACCAAAAGACACTTAGCCAGTAATTTATTTGGTTTACCCCATGGTTGTAAGGTGAAAAACGCAACCCCTAAAATTTATTTCCAATGTAACTTTTGTCTTATTATTTGTTTACCATTTAAATTTATTTCCGATAGCCTGTTTCATTCTAAACAAAAATGTCTCTTGGGTTTTGCCCAAAATAAACCAGTAAGCAGCAAAACATTATTTTACTAACAACTACAGAGATACATCGTCATAAATGCGAAAATACGAAACTAATCTATCTAGTAGGTGCTATTAGCGATAGTGACAATTAAATTGGTATGCGCTGTCAGTTTGGGAATTTTCGAAATTGAATTAATACTAATTGTGTGTTGTTGTTCTGTTCTTAATTTGTTACTTTAATAATTCACTTGTTAATAAAATGGCATACACAAATGAGGAAATGGCTGATATGCATTACGTTACGGTCTGTCGGGGGAATGGGTTAGAAGCTTCTAGAAGATATGCTGAAATGTATCCTCAACGCAGCATCCTTCACATAGAATATTTGCTCGACTTCATCAACGATTACGAGAATATGGTTCATTCGACAAAGAACGCAGGATTGTGGTGCCATCGAGAAATACTGAACACCACAGCTTGAGGAAGCAGTACTTAATTTGATTGAAGAACAACCTACTACCAGTACTAGAAAGATTGCTTTCCAGCTAAATGTTGATCATATGCGGTATTTCGAATTTTAAAGGAACAACTCTTATACCCTTACCATCTGCAACGAGTACAGGCACTGTTACCTGAGACTTTCCGAACCGTCTTGAATTTTGCAATTGGATGCTGGAAATGATTAGAAGAAATTGTGACTTTCTGAAGACGATAGAATTCACAGACGAATGTAGTTTTTCTCGGACAAGATTATTAATTTTCATAATTACCACATATGGGCTGATGAAAACCCTCACGCTATTGTCGAAACTAGCCATCAAGAACAGTTTTCTCTTAACGTGTGGCTCGGAGTTATTGGGGATGATTTAATTGGGCCTCATTTTCTACCTCCTCGATTAAATGGTGAGGCATACGTTCAATTTTAAGAGAAGTGCATCCAGTACTGCTGGAGGAAGTTTCTTTGGCTCAGAAGGGATATGTTTTTATGCATGATGGGGCTCCCGCCCATTTTAGTCAAGTAGCACGTCAGCATTTAACTGAAACATATGCAAATCAGTGGATAGGTCGAGGAGGACCACATAAATGGCCGCTCGATCCCGGATCTCAATCCTCTCGATTTCTCTATTTGGGGCCATTCACAGCATTTGGTATATCGTACTCCTGTTCGATGTAGAGGACTTGAGAAACCGCATCATCGATCGTGCAGGGTAATCAGAGAGACTCCAGGAATATTTGAGCGAATACGTGGCTCAATGCGCCGCGTCTAGGACATGCGTAATGTTTGAAGGTAGACATATTGAACATTCACTATGATTTCTACATGTTGTGTGTTTTGTTATTAATAACTTAGTTTTGTTTATTACCCTTTAATCGTTTAATGCAGGTACTAACTACAAAATAACAATAAATCCAGTTCGCATTTATGACGATGTATCTCTGTAGTTGTTCAGTAAAATAATGTTTTGCTGCTTACTGGTTTATTTTGGGCAAAACCCAAGAGACATTTTTGTTTAGAATGAAACAGGCTATCGGAAATAAATTTTTAAATGGTAAACAAATAATAAGACAAAAGTTACATTGGAAATACATTTTAGGGGTAGCGTTTTTAACCCCTTACAACCATGGGGTAAACCAAATAAAAAACTGGATAAGTGTCTTTTTGGTAGTACAAAACGTCAGGTTAATTTCAATATTGTAACTTTTTCAGTGCTTGTGAAAAAAATTGTTATACAAATTTTATGTACCCCCTTTAAGGGGCTGTATCTTAACAAGGGATGCTCCAATGAAGTTTCTTTATATGAAAGATCCTATCTTTTTTTCGATGAGGAATCACCTCCTTAAATGTTTTACACTTATTCAGTTACACCCTGTATATATATATATATATATCACAACAATTCTATATCGAGGATTATGATCCAATACTAATGAGTTATTCTTTGAATCAATAGTCAAATTTTTCAGAAACATTTCATTTCAACTCATTCAAATCCTTTCAAATTATCAAAATAGTTTCAGAAATAATAAATCCTCAACAACGGCGAGAGCAGAACTATGTACAAACATCTATGAATCTATTTTGAGTGTAAGAGCAGTCACTGACTGAACTCCGCCTTAATAAAGACACTGTATTATTATAATCCTTGAATTGTAAAGAGCATCCCATAACATTATATTTTGATCTTAGTGAAGCATTTGAAACAATTGATCATAACCTCTTATTAGATAAGCTTTATCGAATAGCGGTGAGAGGAGTCTCAAATGACTGGATTGCTTCGAACTTAATAGACAGAAAACAAGTGGTGACTATAAATGAAAGTAGCTCAATGGAGAGCACAATCAACACTGGTACTCCCCAAGTATCCATTCTGGGACCAGTATTATTCATTATTTTTATAAATGATATGGCATACTCTTGTCCCAATGCGCAAAAAATTATGTATGCAGACGAACAAACATTCTCATCTCAGAGAAAAACTTCATAAATACAGTACAGTACAGTACTAAGTAGTTAGTGCAAATACTGCATCAAACTAATTCCATAAATAGTGTGTTCATAATGGACTCTTTAGTAAACATATCAAAAACTTTTTTCGTGAGATTCACAACAAAAAATATTAAAAATAATCGCAGTTATCTGATGAAAATTAATGATGGGTCTATTGAACAAGTGTGCCACACATGAAATTTTTGGGAGTTAATATAGACCATGGAATGACATGGGAAGAACACGCTGACGTACTTTGTCGAAAACTGAGCACTACTTGTTTCATAAGCCAAATATGTTTCGGGAAACTATTAGAGTGGTAAAAAGAAATTATAAATTTTTCTATGAAACAAATTTTCAACTCACTCTATTCAGTACCGAAAGGAATACAAATTGTTCAGACTTGAGTATTATCTCGTCATTGCTGATCAAGAATATAAAGTATAGCCTTGATATTCATGCACCAATAAGGGAAACTAAAATGTTCAATAATTTCAAACTGAAAGTATGGTTTTCGGAGGCGAGTAGTTTGCGTCAACACATGTTCACCTCCTACGAGAGATGAAGATGGGTTGCGGAAACTTAGGTGGCTACCTCCAAGTGGTATCGCTGGATAACGGGGTTGACAAGGAAAATCCAGTGGGAATGACCAGAAAAGGTCAAAACCTGCGGATCTCTAAGTCAATCTCAAACCAAATGCCACCACAACATGGCTTAATCCAAGCGTCCAAGCGACCCGTGCGAGGATGGATGATACCTGAGCCAGTCAGGTATCACAAAGGAGCCTCTGGGATACATGGCGACCTCCCAGAGTAATCTGCCTTACACCTGCGAGGGGCACCGAGGTGTGGACGACCTTTCCCCTACACTCGTGGGAACGAAATGGAAACCACAGAGAAAAACAACCCTGGGGAACTTCCAGTTGAAGAAGACCCAACATCGATAGCGGGTATGGAAGTCGAGGAGATTCCAGTTGAATCACACTTGGCACCAGAAACCGTAAACCCAACCGAGGAGGGATCAGCAGATGGTCGAACCCCTACTGAGAAACTCCCGGAAACAGAGTGGATTCCAAAGCCATTTGGTAATTGGAAACCAAAAAGATTCTTCAGCTCATCAAAACCCAGGACATGGGGATAGATACTGAAGAATGGCTTGTCATCAAGAGACAAGAGGAGGCCTCGGGTCTAACTCTTGTCTTTCAATCTTCGACTGTGACGCCCTGAGTAGTAGGCGACACAGAACCTTTGGAGAGATCAGCCCGGAAACAGGCATGAATCCGAAGAACCTTATCAAAAGGTTTCTAAACCTAATTAAAGGCACAAACCTGTTTGAATGAGGAACCACTGACGACAGAGTGATACAATAGACCCCAGCTGGTCGCAGTGTCAAGGGAAGCTAAGTGCCAACCCTGTCTCTGGCTCGTCAGCTTCCAAACCAACCAACCAAACCAACCATGGTTTTCGGATGAAGTTATGGAAGAAATTAAAAACCGTGATATACTTTATAAGAGGGTTAAACATGTCAAGGAACATTAAGATTAGATAGAATACAAAAAAGTTAGAAATGAGGTTATATCAATGATAAGAAATGGAACTAGAAACTATTATGACCCACAAATAGATCAAAATAAACATGATAGCAAGGCAATATGAAAATCATTGAAACAGCTACTCAAAGGTAAAAATAACATTAAACCACGTAACATAGATTTCAATGGAACACAAATAAATAATAGTTTAAAAAAACGAAAAAACACGCTTTTTATAAAAACCGAACTAAAAATAAATAAATAATAGTTAAAAAAACTAAAAAACACGCTTTTATAGAAAACCAAACTAAAAAACTTAAAAATAAATTTTAATAAAGTTGAATTAAGAATAGGGTAAAAATTTTTAATAAATACAAATTAATAATAATGTAAATGAGATTTTTTTTTATTGTATTTTAAAAAAAGCGTGTGGTGTGCTTTTTAAGATTTAGATTAAGCACCCCATGCTTTTTTTAAATACAATAATTTTTTTTCTTATTTACATTATTATTAATTATATTTATTAAAATTTTTTACACTATTCTTAATTCTAATTTATTTTTTCACCCGAAATACATTCCATTCCTCAGAGCTGTGACCGCCACCCCTAAATAGCAACATATGGCAAGTGATACCTCATTTGAAATGTATTTTCCTTCTTAATATCAAACAACAAAAATAAATTAATTCTATCGATTCGTTTTCGAGATATAGGAACTTGAAGTTGGGAAATCACTTTTTATTCACTCAATTAATAAAAATAACATCTAACAATGCAACTGTTTAAACATAATTATCATTGTCAAGGGATTAAATGATCTAACTATTTACCAACAAATAACATGCAATTCCGTTTCAAATTTTTATTTCATCCTCATTTTTTTGATGGAAAAAAATTTAAGGTTCTTAAGAATCCATAAGAAGACGTTTTCTCGAATTTGACCCAAATGCGAGTACAACAAAAACATGTATGAAATTATTTTTTTCGCCAATTCGCAATTGTGGATGTCTATCAGTGTCAAACTGATCTTTGATTGAACGACATTAGAGTGCCGAATATCTTTCCGCAAAAATAGTGTATACAATCGCGGAAAGAGTTGAAATAATAACAATTTTTTTTAAGAATGGTGAGTGCGGTAACCGTACAGCTAATTTGTTCAATGAAACGCATCCAGATAAACTTGTTGCTAGAAAATACGTTCTAGAATTAGTGCAAAAATTTCGTCAAACTGGATTAGTAGCCAACAAGAAACGAGACCCAGAACGTGAATTTCTGTTCTGTTCTGTTCGACCTGAAACATCATAAATTCCACCCCTACAAAATACATTTGGTACACCAATTGAATAAAGATGATTTTGATAGGCGACAGGAATTTTGTGAAATTATGACTACGAGAATAGATGCTGATGAGAATTTCCTTTTCAACATCTGCTTTTCTGATGAGTCTACATTCTTTTTGAATTCGACTGTGAATCGTCATCATTGTCGTTATTGGTCAGATGCCAATCCACATGTTTTCCACGAAGTCAAACTCCCCAAAAACTCAATGTCTGGGCCGGTATTTTCGGGGACCGTTTGATTGGCCCAGTATTTCTCGACGGTAACCTGACAGGAGAAACTTATTTGGAATTATTGAATGAATTTGTTTATCCACAATTAGTAGACATCATTGAAAATGACGGTCGTTATCATGAAGACCACTTGATATTTCAACAAGACGGGGCACCTCCACATTATGCACAGCATGTTAGGGCATTTTTGGATAGCATGTTTCCTGGAAGTTGGATTGGAAGAAGAGGCTCTACAGAGTGTCCAGCCAGATCTCCAGATTTAACCCCACTGGACTTTTTCCTGTGGGGTCACTTGAAAAACAAAATCTTTGCAACCGAACCAGAATCTCTGGAAGATTTACCAAGGAGAATTATTGAAGAATGCCGTCGAATAATGCCGGAAATGCTACGAAATGTGAGGTCTCGTTTTGAACAGAACTTGTACTATTCTATGGAAATGGGTGGTAGACTGTTTGAACATTTAGATCATTGACAATAATAATGATTGCGACAGTTGCTTTATCAGATATCGTTTTTATTGATTGAGTGAATAAAAAGTTATTTCCCAACTTCAAGTTCCTATATCTCGAAAACGAATAGATAGAATTAATTTATTTTTGTTGTTTGATAATAAGAAGGAAAATACCTCTCAAATGAGGTATCACTTGCCATATGTTGCCATTAAAAAATTTAGGGGCGGCTATCACAGCTCCGAGGGATGGAATGTATTTCGGGTGAATTTCATCGCAAACGATATCGCCCTCGAAAATGTGGTTGACGTGTCCGAGCGTTTTTATATAATTCGGTTCTGCCGATCTACAGAGCCACTGTTTCGTTTTCAATGGCCCACTCTGTGTAATGCTCATCACAATGAATATAAAAGAACATGAAGTTGCTATGTTGCCAAATAGTTCTATTCACGACTACAACACCAGAAACTTTGAAAAACTTCATCAACCTTACTGGAGATTGTCCATTGGCCAAAGCTGTCATATCAAATGTTTCAACCGATTTGTGGGTCGCTGCGGCACATTTTACAATATAAAGAATCCCACTTATTTCAAGAATACTCTTTATAGACACCTAGTAATTGAGGCATTTTATACATTAGAAGAATTTTATTATGAAACTGAACTCTATCAAGAGAATCTAGTCATTATCATCAGTGATATGTTTATGCTATATATTTCTATTTTTGTAAGCCTACTCTGCTTTTGTGTATGTTATATATTGAATCTTTTACTTGTTGTTTTAAGGATGACTAGTTTAATAAGTTTCATACAATCTGTGTATCATATACATTCTATTCATATTGCAAAATTAACTCGTTAAGACCCGCTATGAGCGAGAATAAATCATACCATTGGAACCGGAGTTTTATTCTTCTTAAAAGCCCAAGGACCGGGCATTTTCATTTGCCATAACGTTAACATTGAAGCATGTAGTCACGTAGCACCCACCCGGTTTGATACCTCGCGGTCCCAAGGGTACGTTGAAGTGAGACATCAGTTAAAAGCCATGCAGGGGCTCAACGTGTTAACAAATCTATTTCATACTGGCTCTTATTTTGTGTTCCTAGATGAAAATTATACTTACATACAGCATTCGTCCTAGCTAATAGCATACTCATTTTGATTATAGGCGAAAGCGGCTGAGGTTGAGCAGGCGTCCCTGACTGGAAAAATTTCAAAAGGAACCTGTCACCTTCTCGATGAAGAATAATCACCGCTTCCTCTAACAACAGGATGTGTACCGGGACCACAGGTTTGTTGGGCCTCTTCAACTGCATGCCACCCTCCAATATTAACCTGAAAAAGTTATACAGTGATATGCAGGAGATCATAATATATACACAACAAGTTACATTTAGGGCACCGGTGGCTGGTCAGTTTGACGAGAGTCTTATTGATATCTGAGCCAAGCAACATCGGGCGCGTTTTGTACTTGGATGGGTGGTCACCTGACAAGAATGGCGCACGTTAAAATGCCCTAACAACTATAGCGTAGTAGCATATTCGTAGCTGCAGGCGTCCTATCAATGAGCACGAGATAAGACGATAGATATGCCGTCCTTCGGAGGGGACGTTAAGATGGCGGTCAAAAATCAAAAGTTACATTTAAAGGTTTACACATATTCTGGGCTCATCCAAAGAAAAACAGTGATATTTTCAACAATGTAAAGTGTTAGTGGATATATTTTTCCGTGTACCAAATTTAGGCCAAAGGAATATTAAAAAAGAAATATGAATACATAAACTAGTGTTTTTGTTTTGTTTCTATCAATGAATAAATTCTGAGAAAACTGAAATGATATTAATACCATATTCATTTTTGAATCTTGAAAAGAATGAAAAAATTATTAATTCCAATAATATACACCAAAATTAAAATTTGTAGATTGAATTATTTATTAATAATTGCCAATTTAAATTCACTTTACTTTTGAAATAAATAAATTCGTGAAATAATCATGAAAAGGTGGGTGAGTTACTTAATAATAGTGATTGTTTATAGCAATGACATGGATACAAAGTCACTTCAAAGTTAATACAACTAATATGGCTCAATGTAATAATAATATTTAAATAGGTTTGGATAAAAAATTCATGTGAATATTATATTCATTCTATGAAAAATCTGAATTGAGAAAATCTAATCCAAGTTCTCAGATTTTCAAGAAAACTATTAATCCTATAACATATGCAGCTTTTCCATGTATTCAGGTTGTTGAACATACAATTTGAATTGTATTAAATCAGTTTTTCCTCAATGTGTATTCTCTCAATGAAATTGATATGTTTTTAATCAACTAAAACTTCTTTTATTGTTCTTTTGGACTTGTGAAGATCCAGATAAATTTTTCAGGTTGTGAAAATTATTTGTAAAAAAACCTAATATCAAATTACCAGAGGTTTGCCTCACTAAAAAAAATCATAACTGTTTGGATTCCCAGAAATTTGAAGAATTGAATTCATATTACAAATATTGCAAAATGAACTAAAATCTTGAAAAGGGAAACATTCGCAGATGATTCCACATCTGATTTTATGAACATCCTGTTCATATTTTCAACAAATCAAACTAAAATATGTTCTGCATTATTATTATTTCAGATTTGAAACTCTTGTTGTGTCCAAATTGTAGTTGAAAAGGAACAATTGAAGATTAAAACAAGCATTTGAATTGCCTAGCCATTGTTTGCAGAAACATTTTTAGACATGTTTTTATCTGCCATTATGATATCTATATTTAATATTGGTATTCATCAAACTTGTGACTCATTACCAATATCAACAAGTTTTTTTAATTTATATATTGATAATATAACTTCCAATTAGAACAGGAATTTTCAAATATTACAGTTTTTCATATAATTGAAATTATCCAATAACAAATTCCCAATATTCATGAGCACTATACTGAAATAAATTGACTTGTGAATTTTTATTTTTTATTTCTTGTGGTAATTTATTGTATGTTTTTACGCAGCTAGAAATTGGATTCGATTCTGCTTTATTGGAATGATTGTTATTTAAATGATAAGTATTTAAATATCTTATATTCTGGTTATGTTCCTTTTTTTTTAAAACATATTTTAATTTTTCATATTTAATTAATTGATCAAATATCATTTTTTCAGAATTAATATATGATTCTAGAGAATCTAAATTATAATTTCTGGTGAATAGTTTTAATTGCTTTGTTTATCAATTTATAAATTATATTTTTTTGTTTTTGGGCGCATATTGCTATTAAATATATGATTTGAGAAATAATATTTGCATTAGAGATTAAATTAAAATTATTCAAAAAACCAACCCTTCAGATTTCTCCTATCAAAGAAATTATGGATTTTTTTTATTTTATTTATATGATCTTCCAAATGTGGATTTTTGTGAATTATGAATCTCATATGTTGTTCAACTTCATTGATTAGTTTATCTTTTTTTTTTCGAATTAATTGTGAAATTTATTTCATATAGCCATTTTTCAATTGATTTGATGTCATGATGTTTCTGTCTAAAATCTTGATATCTTTTCCCAAATAATAAAGAACAGTATTCACATTAAGCACCCCACGCTTTTTTGAAATACAATAATTTTTTTTCTTATTTACATTATTATTAATTTATGTTTATTAAATTTTTTTACACTATTCTTAATTCAAATTTATTAAAATTTATTTTCAATTTTTTTAGTTTTTTTTCTATAATAGCGTGTTTTTTAGTTTTTTAAACTATTATTTATTTATTTTTTAGTTCGATTTCTTATAAAAAACGTGTTTTTTAGTTTTTTTCAAACTATTATTTATTTTACATAGCCTTATATGTCCAAAATTTCCAAAATATCCAAAAGGATTGTGTAATTAACAACGTCAAATGCTTTTTTTATATCTCAACATATTATTACATCATAGGAACTTTCATCTGATGTTTTATAAACTCATAGGATCTGTTGCAACTCGTGTATTTGAATTTGGGTAAAATACATATTGAAATTTATCAAAACCATAATTTTTGATAATGAAATTACTTGACTGAATTTTCAGTACTTTTTCAAAAAGATGTTTAATATATATTTAAAAGAGCAATTGGACAGTTATGAGAAATGTTTTCTTGTTCTCCTTCCTAAATTTGGGCCCCATCACGCTAACAAAGAGATAGAATTTCCTGCATAAATAAATAAGGAGCCACCTGGATTCCAAGAAATGCCGCCTTTCAAAGGATATCGGCATGTAAACAACCGCTGGCCCTGAGACAGAAAAAGGGATATATTGTTTCCCGGAGAGTTAGCCGATTCACATGGAATTTTTGCCGAGTATGACAAAGGAGTATAAAAGCCAGTCATACGCCAAGGGAGCAGTTGATTTATAGTTCAGTGGATTTATAGAACAGTTGATTTGCCGAGGCTATTGTACAGCGCGGTAATTTGAATTGTGATTCTAGTACATTGTTTGGTGCTGTGAAGTGGAATAAACAGACATTAAAATTAACCGTGAGTTTCAATAAAAACGAACCCCAGTTTCGTAACAATATCACAATGAAGACTCTGTTGTGAACAAATTCTTGTCCACTTCCCAAATTCCCTAAAAATATTATCAAATTTCTTGACATTTCCTGGTTCCTTATGTTTTCTAGATCACTGGGACCCTTGTTATTTCTTCCTGAAATATTGAGGAAGGTATTCAATATTTTGTAAAGCAAATATGAACATCCTCGAACTGTCAACGAATTTCTGCAGAATCTCAAACTCGTTGGTTTTGACAATAGTTTATTCTCATACTTTTATTCATTTATAAATGTTCTCATAATTACCTATATTTTGTTAGGTCTAACGTTCGGAACTCTTGTGCTATATGTTGGTCAGATCTTTCGAAACTACTAGTATCGAGGTGTTTTTGGATTTCTTCTAGCCTATGTTTATTGTGCGCCACCTTTGCAGCTTCGTTGACATGGTTGAGGATTTCTTTGGACATATGATGGGCTTTCTTGAGCCTCGTCAACTCTTCCTGCTGAGATTGTTCGTTGATCTCTTCATTTGATTCGATGCTGTGTATCAGCCTTTCAAGGAGGAGGGGATATTTCGATAGCCTTTGCATTTCTGTGGGCAGGATACCTTGAAGCTGCAACCGCCTGAAAAAAAATAACAATCCACATAAAAAGTCATCTTTCAAGTTTTCAATCGGAGATTATTTCTGAAAGTATTTAGCAGGTGCAAAGAATCAAAATATCTTTTAAATATAAGTACAAAGACCGCACTAGGACATACAAATAAATTTTGAAACGACTTCCCTTCAAAAGCAAACCCAAGATTAATAGTAATTTTTTCCAAATATGTTCACAAATAAACTAGAATTATTATTACTATTGAAGGCTGAAGGACTCCGGTCGGTAGCCTATTGGGTAACCAATAAAGTACTTTTATTGTTATTATTTATTACTATTGAGCTACTAATCTCCCTAATTCAGCTGAATATTTGAAAGTCTTGAAAAATAAATTAAAATGATAATAGACAGAAAAAAACGCCTAAAATATGGTCCGGGAAAGGAAAGCTGACTCGAAAGAGCTTTTGTTTTTGTAGTTTACCTGCACTGTCTCTTCTTCTCGCATTCTGTCAGAACCGCATCAAATTTGGAGTCTCGCTCCCGTCGCTTCTTGATGAACTCGAGCGCCAACTGTTGCCTCTCGCAAAACGTAGCCGCAGCCTTTTTCAACGATTCTCCATATTTATCACCGAACATGTTTGCCAACATGACGCCAAGCTCTTTCACGATAGGCCCTTCTTTCCGCCGCCTCCTCATCTCCTTGTTGAATTCCATATGGATGTCCAACATTTCTTTAATGTTGGGAAAGAGTAAGCTCAGTTCGTCGGGTTTGAGAGTCTGGCTCTCTTGGATTTTCTTGTAAAAAATCTTATACAAGACTTTGAGGTTCCTAACGTGCGAAGTTTCGGTATGGAAAAGCTCTGAAAGAAAATAAATTGAGTCAAATTGAATATTTACTATACTGTGTATTTTTTCACAATCTGAAGTGGGCTCAATCTCGTGAAAAAGATTATAGTTTAAAAAAACACGCTTTTGTAGCAATATGAACTAAAAAGTTAGAAATAATTAGAATAAAGTCATTGACCAAAAAAATTAACATTAATGTAAAAAGAAGCGTGGGGTGCTTGATATCAGGGTCTTGAATTATTTATCGTAGGCTATTTGTAAATGTAGTCCTTATGGAAAGTAACTAGAGAACACCCCACTGTTTTTTTACATTAAAGTTAATATTTTGTCAATGATTATATTATTATTATTTTTACATTTTTAGTTCATTTTGCTACAAAATCGTGTTTTATTTTTTTATACTATAATTTTATTTATAACTTTTTAGTCCATAAGAATATGATCAAACTTAAAAATAATCCTCTACAAAAATGTAAAGAAAAACAAAAAACCCACAAAATTTCCAGGAATATAGAGATATAAACAATTTTACAAATAGCCATCAGGAGAGAAAAGGAGCCTTATTTAAAAAATGTAAATGGGTTAGCGTACTTGGGAACACCTTAAAAAAGTAAACATACACAATTAGAAAAAAATGCCGGCAATTTCCTCGGATACAGCTGATGTCAATACTATCAATTCATATTTTGTACTCTGCACACCCCAAAATAAATAATGTTAACTAATATGATGGTGTCAAAAAAACAATAACTACCACATTGTCATTCAAAAAAGTAACGGAAATTGAAATAAGCAAATTCCTCTACAGTATCAAATCACGCTCAGTGGGCTCAGATGGTATACATATCAATTTTCTGATGTGCTGTCCATTTATATCAGAATTCATCACTCAGTTGATGAATTTCTGTTAAATAAAATCAGTTTTTCTCAGTCAGTGGAAAATAGCTAATATAATTCCACTTCCCAAGGTTGCTTCCCCAAAAAATGTAAAAGAACTCTGACCTATAAGCATTCTACCAGTCATGTCAAAGATTATTGAGCATACCATGAAAGAACAAATAGTAGCTCACCTTAATTTCAATATAATTTTACACGTGGCCATAGTTGTGAGAGTTTTCTACTTGACAGACAATATCATAACCTCAACAGATACAGGTCTATGTACAATGTTGGTGCCATTAGACTACTCGAAGGCCTTTGATACTATACAGCATAACACTCTACTACAAATCTTGAAATTCATTGGGTTTGACAAAAAAGCGATAAAGTTAATGGAAAATTACTTAAAAAACATACAACAAAGAGTAGTTTATAATAATATTGAATCTGAATCATTATCAAAAAACCAGTGGGGTTCTGCAGGGATCTATACTAGGGTCCATACTGCTCATCATATACACATCCTCATTTCCATCTCACATACAGAATTCCAGTGTTCAGATGTATGCTGATGACACTCAATGTTCACTTTTGATCCAAATGAGCACCAGCAAAGTTTTTTTTTTTTTTATGTTCTGGTACCCACGAAAAGGGATATTAATTAATAATGACCTAGAAATTATCATTAGTAGGTACACTCTCTCCCAGCAAACATGAATGAGCGGTAAATGTTGCTGTTAACTGCGGTCAGATGTCGGCAGCGGATGTCCGTAAATAATTGGAATGATATCAGTTTTGCCGCTTTGGCTGAACATACGCATATTTATTATGGATGTTGTGAATTTAGCCAGAAATTACCCGTTAAAGATTTGCGATAATCGCGCCGATGTCGTTTTGACACAGTATGTGGCATTACGCTGCGACCTCTGTAATGAAAATGCAACATTGGCATTACTGAATACCACGTTGGCAGTTGGCCCTACTGGTGATTTCGTGTAGGATGTAAAATCGCGTATTTTGTAGTTTGTTTGATCATTGATCGTTGTCATGGTGGTATATGGTCATGAAAAATAATCACAGTGGCGAGAATTTTTTCAGATTTGTGTGTTGTCATTCTATCTATTCGATGAATAATTTTTCCAGGCCAGTTTGAAATGCAGTATCTGGGAAACCATTTGAGATACAATAAAAATGGTTGAAGTGGAGAAAAAGTTGTCAGTTTAGGTAAATAGGAACAATCTGGCTGTACAGTTTCAGAAATCCTCTCAATTAGTGGCTTCATAGAGTGAAAACAGTGAATTGTATATATCTAGTCCATGGATCAGTCGATTCTGAATGTTTGGTGAATTTATTGTGTATAATGATGACCTATCTTCATTGAAATTTCACTGTTTTCGAAGATATAATGCTAGATTGTTCTTAGGCGCTTATATGGGCCATTTTGTTTTCATTGAAACCGTCTTCATGCTCATTGCCTTCCAAGATACTCTATACTTCCATGTACTGTATTTTGAATTGGACGCCCCTGTATATTTGCATAGATCATTGATGAAATCCCAACAGTCGAATGACGCGGTTGATTGGTAGGATACTCGCAATCGCACCATAATCTGTACTATGCAATATCAGTTCATCTTAACTCTGTCTATCCGCTGAAGTCTCGCTATGTATTAAAGCGGGTGGTAGTCTGGAGGCCTACTAGTGGCCGTCGCGACATGGGCTAGCCGGGCCGACGATGTATCATGATTATGGCCCGCTTATGTTGTCTGTCGGCTGTTTTTAAAGTGCCTCTAGAGGCCCGCGCGTAACATGTTTGCTGGGCTATATTTGAATCCAACAAAATGTACTGTAATGTTTTTTGGAAGACCAACTGACAAATAAGTTTTATCCCATCAACAATGTGAATATTCCATTGGTGAAAGAGGCCAAAGTTTTAAGTCTAACAATCGATACTGATTTGAGCTACGAGAGTCACATTGATTCCGATATTAAAAAAGCTATCATCAAGTTAATACTCCCTTTAACTCGAGACATATTCTAAATACAGAATTAAAAATTATGCTCTGCGACTCATTAATATTATCAACTTTCAATTACTGTGATACTGTATATGGGCATTGCATCACATACTATAGAAAACAAATGATCCAACATGAAAAACACAGGAATACTTCGTTTTACCATAAAATAATTAATACATCTGTATGCCTAAATGTCTTTATAGAAAAATTAGATTTCGTACTGATGTTCACAATGTAAATATTAGATCCAAATACAACATAGTGAAACTATTCAATTCTATCCCTGTTCTACTAAGAACTCTATCCTACCTCAATTTCCGAAAAAATAAAAAAAAACTGCTTCCCACCCAGTAGCCATAAAAGATAATGCAAAAGGAGAGAAAGTATTTCATTCTGTTTATCTGTATTCTTTATTTTCTAAATGTGAATGAAATTCTACCTTACTTGGGTTGAGTGGAAGAACAGCAAAGCAACCTTAGTTGTAATGCTGAACTTCGCCCTTCCAATTGTATATGAACGAATAGAACCGTACCTCAACCTATAAGGTCTTTAGCACATAATTTTAGGAAAAGTACTAAGGCCGTAACTTTGAATCCTCCAAATCTTTGAAATGTAAATTAGGAATATTTTACCAGTGACTTCATCAAATCTTGTGAATTAGACTTTTTTCTGGCAATCTTTGTGAGAATACCAGGTCATAGCTATGAAATTATTGTATTATCATTGGTTCTTAATAGGTGTGCAAAATTTCAGATGATTTGGACGTCTGAAAGTGGCTGACAATCAATTTCAAAGATTCCGTTACATACATTGATTCCTACATAAATACATACATACAGGTGAAGCTAATAAAAGCGTGTTGAAAAAAAATCAGTTTATCTTTTGTTGGAGCCATGATGGCAAACTCTATGTATGTAGTTGATTTGAAAATATGAACAGGGTATGAAATCAGATGTGGAATCATCCGCGACTGAAAGATGGACTTTAGTGACTATCTTCCATCGTTCCAGATAACTACTGAACTTACCTATAATGCAAGTGATCAAACTGAAACTCTGTAGACAGATACATAGAAAATGTTATGCATTAATTACAATTCTTATTACAAGGATTGGGAGGTATTTGTAAATCAAGATCCAACTGAAAAACCTTCCCGAAACTTTATATAACTATTTATAAAATGAAGAAATTTTTTCACAGAGATAAAGTTTAATTTCAAAGAGAACTCAATTTAAATGAATTTATTTTGATGAGATACATTGATTTTGACCAGTGTATAAGCTTCTAAAAATATGTCCTTGTTCATGATTATACTTTCAATAATGTCATGACTCTCTATAATAATTATTTTGTGGGAAAGGAACCAAAATGAAGTAAGGGAGTGAAATACAGATGCTATATATGTGATATATTATCAGTTATCGCATGTTGTCCTATTTTTAATAGGAAGGAAGATTTTTACTTCCTATCCCTAATTTTCTGATATATATTTTTTTCTCATTGCTGTGATTCAATTTTTGAGAACTCTAATGAATTATGTTCAAATTGAGGGATAGAAGAAGAGTGGAAAATTGATATATCAGGTATTTCCAATGAATGTTAGTTTGGGTTTGAAAAAATATGATACAAAATTCACTTCGATTGCCGATAATTTAATTATAATTCATACGCTGTGATCTTCGAAACATTATGATTTGTATTTCAACCATTAGACCACTATGTCCAAATGAGGTGAGAGATTGGAACCCCATCCAATATTTCTCATACTTATGAACTGTAAAGCTTATTTATTACCTTGAGATCTTGATTTCAAAGTATATCAGTTTCATTTACACAAAAAAAAATCTTACCATTTATCACATCTTGTCGCTTTTTTTCGTAGGAAGGAAGATTTTTCAACTCTTCAGGCGGTACCAAATTCTGCCACTGCTCTGACTCAGCATCAATATCACTATCTGAGTCGACGACAGTACCACGAAGCGCTGCTGCCTGGACCACTGCTTCTATGCTATTGCTTGGACTTTCCGACAATCGGCCACTAAAACATTGAACATTCATTATCTCAAATGAAAAAGTTCAGAACATTTCGAATGGATTGGGATCATCTTAGCAATGGATTTTTTTTATTGACAGGCATTCGTTTTGGGTGCGAAAATGAGTAATATACAGATGAAATGGTTCATTCAAATAGTGAATGTAGATTTTTTTCGGAAAATAAATTGTTTGAGAGTATACTACTGTGGCGTTGAAATTGTATTAACGGTCCCCAACAGAATGTTTACTAATAATTTGAAATCATATATTTCAGTTTCAATAAAAATACGTCCATTCGGTTATTTGCTCGCAAGTGGATATTTGTAATTATTTACCAAAGAAATCGTTGAAGTATAATTAGGAACGGAGAATATTGTCCAGAAACCAAAATACAGAATACTAAAGAGTTTTCTCAATTAAGTACCTACTTAATTTTCAACGAGAATATTCAGAAATATTTAAAATTTGTTGGTCAAACTCACTTTATCACAGAATGATCGTAATCAGTTCGTATTTTGTAAATTAATTTTGTTATTAATTTCATGTACCTCCTGATAATATCTCTTGGGAACTTCTACCGTTTTTGTATAGGCTGCAGCTCATCTTTTCAACAATTTCATTTTAATTTCATTATTGATAAAAATTCATGCTTTATGTGAAACTTCCAATATTAATAATAAAAATGATATACCAACTGAATGATATAGAACTTCTTAAAAACTGTTTTCAAACAAGTTATTCAGAAGATATCTTCAAATATAGTTTTTAACAATCAGTTCAAGAGGCAATGCAATGATTGATTTATATTTAATTTACCCCCTATAGTTTGTTTCGGGATACTACTGAAGCATGCTAAAAATCAAAGAATGAATTGGTTTGCCTGCTTATAAATATTAAGTAAAATTACACATGGCAAAAATAACAATCGGCAAATTAAAACCAAGCTCTGCTAGAAAATAGATTTTGAGAAATTTGGGATTTGAAATTTTCTGTTTATTTCCTCGTTCGAATCATTTTGACGTTGTTACGTTTTTGATTCTTTGAAGTGGCACATTGAATTTTGATTTCATGTTTGTGTATATCCAAAACCCGCAGTCCTGGAAAAAAATACCAACCCCGTTGTCAAGAACATAATTTCTAGATTACTTAAAAAAAATGTTTTTTTTTTTCAATTGCTTGAAAAACTGATTATTTTATGCGCCTGAAATCTGGACAAAGCGAAGGTTTCTCAAATTATATATGTTAAACATGAGGGTGTGTCCACTGCAAAATAAAGGGTAGAAAACATATTTTTCAGATTATTTTTTTCTTGAAATGAGTGAAAATTACGTACAATTTCTAGGGGACCAGTTTTTTTAATGGGAATTTAATATTCAAAGAGTTTTTTTTTATTTGTTGCACTCTTCTAACGCGCTTAGTAATATACAGGGTGCATCTTGAATGTTGTCATTATATCAAGGTGGTGATTCCTTGTCATATTTTGCGAAAAAAAGTTCATATAAACGTATGTCGTAACTTGCTTCGTTTTCGAGTGTCAAAGGTTTAATGAAAAATCGGTTTTTCATGAAGTCTTTCCGCCGATTTTGATGAAACTTGGTGAGTTGGTTAGCAGAAACAAGGGGCCTCTTTCCATGAAATTAGTTTTTGAATTTTAATGGCGTTGCAGAGGGTTACCTGGCTGATATTTATTTGAAATAGCTAAACTTCATCGAAGCGAAGTCAGTGGCATAGACATGGGGGTTACACATCATTAAAGTTAAAAAATGTATGTAAAAAATATTTTTTTTCTAGATATTTGTTGCCATTTGATCAAACCTTTGAAATGGAAATCTGTTTGGCTATCAGATGGAAGGAGTATTCAAACTGCTAGTTATTTTTTTAGCAATGTATTAATGAAACAATCAAACAGGGTTGGATTTTTTCAATTAACCCGAAAATCATTGATTTTTAAATAAATCAAAAAAATCACGTTTTTTTTATTTTTAAAAAAAATCTATAGTTTGAATTTTGCGAGTGTCATTGACTGAGCCTAACGTAGATACTAAATCCTGTAGTAAACCAGACATTGACGGAAATGTTTCAAGTATAGAACTAATAGTTTTAATCCGTTTTATTGCCGCTAATAGTGAAATTCAAATCGAAATCAAAACCGTTCAAACCTGTAATGTTCGCAGTGGAAGTAATCAATAATGTCACACCACTTGAGTGGTGGATGGCACAAAAAAATGTGTTTGAGAAAGAGGAACAGTAAAAAATGTATCCAATATTGAGGCAACTATTTGGGGAGATTGGAATTGTGCACACCAAGTTACGCAACCGACTGGGAACACAAAAAGATGGAAAATTAGTTTTGTTCAAATATTATAATAATGACATTGATACAGCAGAGTGACATATGATTTATTTAGATACTGTTAGAGCTTAATTTTTCATCTTGATAATCCGAAATTAAAAATAAAGACACTTGATTAAATCATTGATTTTTACTGAAAAAATCATTTGATTTAAATCATGATTTAAAACAAAATGATTAAACCATGCCAACCCTGTAATCAAATCAAATGCTCAAAATGAGAAACTCGTCTGGGCGGGAATTTTTGGTGGACATCTCATAGGGCCGCATTTTCTTTCGTCTCGACTCAAGGGTGTGAGATATGAACCCTCTGGATTATTTCTTTTGGGGATATTTTAAATCGCTTGTTTATGCGACACCAGTGGTCGATGTAAATGGCTTGAGGAATATATTTATGAATAATCCTAATGTCATACGCAACACCCAAGGAATTTTCGAACGTGTGCCGCAGTCGATGAAAAGAAGCCTTAATGGTTGTGTCGCAAGTCGAGGTTCTAATTTTGAGCATCTGTTTTAATTATTCTTCATTAATACCTATGCTGTTCTCCGAATAAAAACAAATTGACTAGCAGTTTGAATACTTTTTCCATCTTATAGCCAAACAGATTTTCATTTCAAAATTTGTTCAAATGGCGTCTGAAAAAAAAATATTTTTCACATAATTTTTTTAACATTAATGATGCGTAACCCCCCATTTCTAAGCCACTGACTGTGCTTCGATAAAGTTCAGCGATTTCAAATGATATCAAACTTAGCGAAAAACAGCAGCGTACAATTATTTTTACCATAAATATCAGCCAGGTAACCCTCTGCGACGCCACTGATATTAAAATTCGAAATTTGATTTTATGAAAAAAGCCCCTTGTTACTACTAACAAATACACCAAGTTTAATCAAGATCGGCGAAAAGACTTCCGAGTAATTCATGAAAAACCGATTTTTTATTAAACCTTTGACACCCACCCAGTTAGTCGAAAACGAAGCAAGTTAGGACATACGTTTATATGAACTTTTTTTCGTAAAATATGACAAGGAGTCACGACCTTGGATTAATGACATCATTTAAGATACACCCTGTATATTGTATATTATGCTCGAGCTACGGTAGAAACATCTTTTTCAATGAAATAAAATATAAGAAAATTCAAGTCTGTTATAGGGAAATTTTGATTATATGACGTGCACCTTTTCCAATATCTTTATGACCCACTCATGCACTCGTGAAAGATCATAATTCGAACGAGAACACAAATAATAATACACTCTTGTTATTTCATAATGTTCTCACTATCATCCGATAAGTTGACCGGTTTGTTGTGAAAGTTTAGATTATGTCAGATAAGAAAACGAAGTACAGATAACGAAAGTAATACCGTTTTATAAAGTCAATCGATTTATCATTCAAATATTCTAGATCACGTTCATCGAAAACTCGTTGTTTATAAACACGATTACTAACATTGAAACCTCAGTGTTCGCTGACCGATCAATAACGTTCGATCTGTCAAGGATAATCAATAAAATTATAACGAAATGAGAGGGTTGTTGTTTAAAAACCATGGATGAATAAATAAGTAACCTTATTTGATGTCTCAGTTAATATTATTGTTAAGCCTTCTACAGTTGCAAATAAATTATAACCTTGAAAAATGGGAAATGCGAGTGACTTAATTTCCATGTTATATTTTTAGATTTTCAGAAATTATAATGCAGATAGCACACAATATCCTATGGATATCCGTTTCAAGTCCATTTCAGGTCGGGATATCCTCGTACATAGAATGGATATTTATAAGATATCCATCAACACATATAGTAAATGGATATTCAACACTGGATATTCTATGGAAGTCCATAGAATATCCTTTAGCGACAGTGAATTAATATCCTTATCTCGCAATTACGGATCTCCTATGGACGTCCGTCCATATGATAACACCGGCCGACATGATTTTCCTTGTTTAAAATATTATTAATTTTTCCCACCAATTTTGTGTGACGACGAGACCAGACCTCATTTTTTCGTGTCACGTCAGGTTTTTAATAAAATTAATATATTGGCAATTTTATTTGTTTTAATAAAAATAAGTTAAATTATTAAGTTTTGGAGCTCTTTTTTCAAATTGTGCGACCTCTCGTGAGAAAATCTATTAGTTGCAACAGCGACACACCCAGTTATTGAGGCGTTACATGAGAATAAGCCGTTACAGTAACTTTGTTTAGAGAATTTATACTGAAATATTAGTGTTTATTTAAAAAAAGTGTTGTGTTTTACTTTTGATATTTATTGAATCTTATCAATGATTTGTGGCTGAACATTTCCAAAACAAAATGTTTCAAGAAAGTGTCAAAATAGTGTGGATACATTTTGTTACATTTGTGGAAATTTTATGATTTCAAAGCAAAAACAAAAAATTGCTGATTTTGTGCAAAATGCATATAATGCTTACTTTGGCTTTAAAATACAACTCAAATCGTGGGTATGATGAAACAATTTGTTGAAGCATTGAACAAAGACAATAATGGTTTGAAATACCTGGGTCAAAAATTCCCAAGATGATCTAATGCAAAAATAAAAGAAGGGGTATTCGATGGACCACACAAATCAGATCTTTGATGAAAGACGGGGAATTTGATGCAACAATGAATACTACTGAATTTTAAAAACGTTGTTAACGATTTCTTAAGGAATCAAAAACACCCACCCTGACTATAAAAATATCGTGGCAACTGTATTGGATAAATATGAAAAATTGGGATGCAATATGAGTATAAAACTCCACTTTCTAGATTCACATCTGGATTTTTTCCTGAAAATCTTGGTGATTTTGGTGAAGAACAGGGAGAACGGTTTCATCAAGACACCAAGACTATGAAAACAAGGTACCAAGGTCGATGGAATGTGAATATGATGGCTGATTACTGCTGGGGTGATTTCTTTTGCGCTTTTCTGTAAAATTACGTCTGGGTGTGATTTTTTTGTGAATATCATCAGGAATATGAAACGTGATATTCCTGATGATATTCACAAAAAAATCACACCCAGACGTAATTTTACAGAAAGGCGCAAAAGAAATCACTAAATACTCCTATAGTAATGAGTGTACTTCATAAATGTTTAAATATACGTATTATTAATAATAATTGATTTTTTCTTAAAATTTTAAAATAAACGTTTTTTCCTTTTATAGAAAAACCTGATGTGACAGAGCAAATATGGACATATTTCTGTGTTCACTCAAAATTAACGATATTTAACACTCAAATGAAAAAAACGTTCCAAAAATTTCAATTTGTCGGCCGGTGTAATTGGTTGTTAATATATTAGTTGAAAATAGAGCGCCTATAATGAGGTTAAAATCTACACAAAATGAAAGTATGTGCGTACTAGATTTTTTAGTACAATAAATTGTTGGTAGTTTGTTAATGGAAAATGTTTCTTGATTTTTTTGTTTTGTTTAGTAGCCGCAGATAAAAGCAACCTCTCTACAGATAGGAAGGCTACTGAAATTGCATTCAAAAATTGGCCCAGAAGGGCCAAGGAGAGGACCCTGGCCAGCGAAAAAACCGTCGATTTGAACTCTGAAGTGTTTTTTTTTTAATATTATTTTTTTCTGTGTTGTGTTTCTTCGAGTTATAAATTATGTTCAAGGGCACTTTGTTTTCTTTAATCTTCCTGGAAAGTGTGAATAAAACTAGATTTTTGTTATATTCTATAACAAAATTTTTTAGACAGTGTTCATTTTCTTCAGTAGTTTTAGATCTTGTAATAAAAAGAAAATATAATTTCTGCTCACCTCTAGATGAAGAAATATATTTTTGCACTTTTGAAAGATTTTCATTGTACTTTCTTTGAATAGTATAGTAACGATTGAAGTAAAACAATCTTGTTACTTCAATATATTAGTAGATACTCAATTACCATCGCACAAGTGAAATTTGTTATTTCTTTCAAACATTTATGTAGCCAAATATGATATTTCTTTTGATAACAAGATCTAAATCTGATCACTTAAAGAATATCAAATCTAGTTTTATTAGAAAGGATATATCATGGGCACCCGCTTAAAATATTTCAAGGATATCCGTAATGGATATCTTATGGATATTGGTGGGAGATATCTTATGGATGTCAGTAACATATATTTTATGGATGTCAGTAACATATATTTTATGGATGTCCAATTTGGTGGCCGCCATATATCTCTTGGACGTCCAGAGAATATCCAATATTCCTTCGGGATATCTTATGGATGTCTGGAATATCCGTTACTGATATCCGTCAGACATTCATAGGACAAACCTGTGCTATCTGGGAATATATGCATTTTCCTAATGTATCACAGACTGTCGTAAAAATCAAAACTGACCAGAATACTAAAATAGTACAGTTGAACCCTCCTAGACGCCTGAATCGTTTAGAGTCAAAATCAAGTCATAAAGCAGCGCTGGCAGTTGAGAAAACACATTAATATTTTAAAGTATCCAGTATTTTCAAAGTATTTTTTTTAAATTTCATTTTATGAAACACACTTAATATTCGAAATATCTGGACGCGCGCACCATTCACATGCTATAAAAATCGGCATGTACTTGAGAGACCATTTAGTGGTGCTGATTTTTATTAAGAAAATATGGCTTTAAGAAACATTTTTGGCTTTGTACTCCTTCATTTTATTGAAAAATTCTTATTTGAAACTCCAAAAAATACAATTGTTATTTCGTTTACGAACTGAAAGAAAAAGTTGATAAAACTAGTTATATAGTAGTACGAAAGAAGTAATTTTTTTTTTCATTGGTTTCTTGAATGCACTTATGCTTTTTTTTGTTTTTTTTACTAATTGTTGTATTGAACTACTTCGTATTGATTGATATATACCCTGCCTGTTGCATGGTTATGACATAGTTAGTTATTATTAATTGAAGATATTTAAACTTTTGATTTATTTAAAGTAATGATTCAGCAACAGATATAACCAAAAATACCCAACTTTTAACAAATCATATATATATATGTATATACAGGTATTTTCGTATTTTTTGCCACCCAAACACGAATCCGAAAACAAAACGCAACGCTCTCAAGTACTTTCGAAGGTACAGCCCTTTGAAGACCAAGTCACACTATTATCATTATTAAGATTCAGTCTATCCATCACAATAATTTTAGCCAAGAACACTTGGTTCTCGAAAATTACCAATTTTTCTAAATAATAACGTTTGGTGTTCGTTCAAAATATGTGTGACGAGACTGATCGAGCCCAATAGATGTTATAAATAATAACAGAAGTGTATTTTGAATGTTTCTTAATGCTAAAGAAGATGGAGGAAAACATATTTCTCTCGATCTTTGTGGGACCTTCGAAAGTAATTGAGGGCGCTGCGTTTCGATTTCGGATATTTACCAAAAAAATTATAAGGAAGCAAACTAGACGCTAACAAAAAAGCAAAACAACAGCTTGAAAGCTCTAGCTACTTACTTGCAGGATATACTGGAATTCGACGAACTACCAGAATCGGTATTGGATAAAGCCGTGTGTCGATCCAAATCCACATCACCGCTATAAAAACACACAAAAAAGATGATAGCAAAAATCTACGAATCCCAAGCGGACATAATATAAAGCAAAGACGCAATTGTTTATGGCTTCCATAAAAGCATAATGAAGTCGAGAGGAGTTGCAAGAGATAATTTTAACAATGAAGGAGAGTGTACTTTCCACAATTCATAAAAAAGTTCCCGATGTATTACATTTACTCAAGTCCACAAACTTCTATAATAAAAAAAAATCATTTCTTTCGTGCCTCACTGAATCGACTATTTGTGATTTTCACATTCCAATTTTGAATTTTGATTTTTTGCACAAAATGAAGAAGTAGAAGGCCAAAAATTCACCTCAAATGTACATCTTATTGCTTAAATTTTAATTAAAAACTCCTCATACATTTTGCAAACTATTAGTTCGATATCTTATTAACATGATTTCAAGGTGAGCATTGTTATAAATCCTTATTTTACTGTCTCTGTTTCCTATATTTAGTTTATTATTCGAAGAAAAGAGTGAAAGGTCAATCGAATGAAAAACGTCTTAAAAGGTTGGCACCAGAACGCCGTACTCGCAACCAGCATGGGATTTACGTTTCTGTCTAACCGATATATTATTGGGAATTTGAAGAAAAAAATCGCAACTCTGGACCTGTGGTGTGGGGAATTAATAATATTAGGAACAACACCAATAAAATCAAATATATATTAGTACTTATAACAACAATAAACCAACTAATAGCTTCTAACTTTTTTCCTCAGGTGCTGGTTCTGTCGCCAGCTGGTAGGCAACTCCAGAGGTGCATTCGATTATTAACTCCTAGAGTAGAGTAAAGTATTTGAAGGTATCTTAAATTTACTCTGGAGTTGAGTACTATTCATGTAATATTCGAACGGCGCGGAATTTATTTGGAGTTGTTTACAAAGTCCGAGTGACAGAAGGTTCTGACATCGGAAATTTAGGTTATGTTATTGTTAAAAAAAAAACGAAAAATGGCAAGAACAATGGAAGTTGATGAAAACCGGAGAAAAATATTGTTGACAATAGCAGATAACTTTTCTAGAATCTTGTTCGCCAATTGTAAATTAAATGTTAGTATTTATAGTAGCGAATGACAATGGTAGATTCGAATGTCATGTGATGGATTTGTTTGAAAATATGAACAAGATGTTCATAAAATCATATGTGGAATCATCTACGAGTATTTTTTTTTTGGAGAACATTCTTCTTTGCCTCATTCACCTATATGAGTTCTTAATTGGGACTGGAATAGAAAATCAAATAACTATCTGAAAAAAAATGCAATTTTCAATTTCAGATTTTTTTTCTTTTGAGTTAGGGCCCTTTCAGAATATCTATCAGATGTAGTTCAATGTCCAGCGTGGCTTTAGCCGGGGAAGTAGTTGTTTTCTGTTAGACATCCACAAAAGTAACTTCATTTTCATCGTGGATTTTTCAATTCACAGAAAAATCTTTCTATTCAATTGAGAATGTTTCCCTTTTCGCCATGTGATGGTTTCGAAGCAGCTTTATTAAAAATAGGTCCTAGATTAAGAATTCGAGTGGGACATTATGAACTTGGTAGACCATATGTTTCTCCAAGATTACTTACAGTATTATATCAGTGAACAGTATTAAACACATACACATAAATAATCTCAATCTTGGGTTGGCTGTGAGAGTGTGAGACACAACATAAAGAGATTTTTCATCCCCCAGAGTTCTGTCAATTTTGTGGAGTTAAATAAACCCAGCTATTTTGTAGAGTTACGAGAGTTAACTCGTGAGCGAATACTCGGGTATTTTCGAACATCAGTCTCATAGTAAAATATACACAACTTTACGATTATCGAACGCTATTTAGTAAATTATACTCGATGGAGTTAATAATCGAACGCACCTCAGATGGTCGATTTCATAACCTCGAGTGGGGGTTCTGGGCCAATATATGGAGTTAATGAGCCTTTCATTAGATTTTTCATAGCCCTCGATGCCACAGTGTCCTGGAAGCCACATCAAAGTTATTTCGTTGTGTTCTGTGTGGCCACTGAGTTCTTCTCGGCATTCCCATACCAGTCTTGGTGTCACTTTTGGGTTCTTGAGAGCCTTCAGTTACGCCTGACTGTCTGTACATATTTTGATCCGCGCGTTGCGTACTTCCCTATGTTGTTTTCTCTCGCGCATTGCAAGATTGCGTACATTTCCGCTTGGAATAATAAAGTATTTATACCCAGTGAGTTTCCCCCTCACTGCATATTCTAGCACCAGTTCCTTCCTTGGTCTTGGAATCGTCTGTGTACCAGATCCTCTCTCCAAGTTTGCTCTTGATTGTTTCGTCTTTCCATTCCCTTCGATCTTGAATAATCACCTCGGAGTTAGAGGGGAAAAGTACCAAGGAGTTGTGTGGTCCGTTGGTTTCATTTCAAGAATGTTACCTTCCACTATTTCTGTTATTTTGTTGTTGTTGCTCGTGTTTTGTAGTCTTAGAAGTCCCATTCTTGCCTTTCCCATGATTGTTATGTCAATCGGGGAAAGATCCAGTAGTGCTTCCATAGCTGCTGTTGGTGTTGTTTTCATAGCCCCCGTTATGCTGCGTCAGGCAAGTTTTTGTACCTTGCTCAACTCAGCCGCGGCTACTTTTTGGGTTATCTTTGGCCACCATACCAAAGATGCGTAGGTGATCATGGTTTTTACCACAGTGTTGTATGTCCAATACACCATTTTGGGATGTCCATACAACAGTTGTTGATTCCAGGTAAGTTTCGAGACTAGGATTTCCCCAGGATATTTAACTTCCCCCGACAGAGGGATATTGGCCCCTTGAGGGTATAGGCCTTCTTTCTTTGGGTAAAACCTACTATGGATGATTTGGAGGGGCTGATATTCAAACCCTCTTCATTAATCCATATACTGACCAGATTTAGGGCCGTTTGCATGATTTTCCTAACTGTGGTTTTGATTTTCCTTGGACTTATAACTTAGTACTAATTCTAATATTCTTCAGCTCAATCATTTTAGATGAGCATGGTCCAAATGCGTAGAAAACAACATCTGTAATTTCAGTACAATGCCAACTTCTTTAGAATATTATTAAAAATCGAAACTATGTCATACTTTAGGTTATCTTCTACAACAAATATCTTAGATGATAGAAAATAATAATTGAAATTCACTACGGCGGCAGAAGATACGTTAACAATTCTAAACCCACTAATATAGTCATCTTGAATGATTATTAAAACTATTCTGAAACTTCAAATATTAATTTGTAGTACAGGTAGGTATTATTCCGATCAAATATCATGAATCTTAAAAAAACCAAAAATGAATATTATATGAATAAAATTAAACAGGCACAGAAAAAAAAAATGGCAACAAATTAATGAAATAACAAACAAAACAACCCACTCTAGTAACAGCACCCAATACGACATAACTGATGAAGAGGGAACAAAATTGCAGATGACCTGAGTAAAGCTAATTATTTCAATACATTTTTTGCTTGTATTGGCCTGAACATGGCAAACACGATAGATAGAAAAACTACTCCCATCCCCGATCAGCAAGTTAATATTCAAGAGACCCTTTTCTTCCATCCAGTGACACGCAATGAACTAATAACCCTGATTTCTAGTCTAAAAAACAATACTTCTGCTGGTCCTGATAGAGTGCCCGTTTATTTAATAAAGAAATGTCATCAATACTTTCTTGATCCCTTATGTCATATATTCAACCAATGTTTTGTAAATGGCATGCTTCCAAACAATTTCAAAGAAGCTATTACAACACCAATTTTCAAATCCGGAAACAAAAAACTGACCACAAATTATAGGTCAATATCGGTAATAAATAACTTTGCGAAACTTTTTGAAAAATGCATGAAAAATAGACTCGTAAATTTTCTGGAAAAACATCAAGTCCTATCACCATGTCAATATGGTTTCAGAGAAAATATGTCAACGGAAAACGCCGTTTTTGACCTAGTGAATAAAATACTGAATAATGCCAATGAACAAAAAAATGGCTAGCAGTGTTTTTAGACTTAGGCAAAGCTTTCGACACTGTCAATCACGATATTTTGTTACGGAGGTTAGAAAATGTGGGAGTGAGAGGCAAGTCTTTAGAATTCTTAGCTGAACACAGAAGGCCGAACACAGAGGGTCAAAATAAATGACACCTATAGCCAGACCCTACCTGTTGCCATGGGTGTCCCCCAGGGTACTGTCATGGGTCCTATTTCGTTCCTAATATATATCAACAATATTTACAACTTGAAAAACTTTGAAGGTGATATTGTTCCATTTGCTGACGATACGACATTGATTTTCTGTGGTAACTCATGGGACACTACTTATGCAAAAGCACAAAACGGATTGAACACTATATTCTCCTAGCTGAATTCTAGTCTCCTGAGCCTAAACACCGACAAAACAAAATTTTTGACCTTCTCATCAACAACAAGAGACCAACTACTGATGAATAATGTTTTCATACTATTCCTCAATTGCCAGAATCCTATAATTTGTTCTTGCCCAAGTATAAAAAAAATAGATTCAATAAAATACTTGGGTATTATGCTTGACCAACATATACGCTGGGACAAACATATAGATTTCGTCGTGAAAAGACTTAGGAAACTCATTTTCAAATTATATCAACTCCGAAACAAAGTAAATAAACATCTACTACTAATGACATACGATGCACTAGCTGAGTCTGTCATTAGGTACTGTATTATTGTTTGGGGAGGGTTGAATAAAACACACTTACATAATCTCCAAGTGATACAAAACACCTTGCTTAAGATAGTACTGAAAAAGGATAGGAGACATCCAACTGAGAGCTTATATAAGGAGGCAAGTATATTCAATATCAGAAAATTATATACCTACCACTGTATAATATGGACGATGAACTCACCTCTCACATATCTTAAACACCCTCACGATACCCGAGCTAAATCCGAGAGAGCAATTAGTGTACCTTTTTGTAAAAATGCCTATACCCAAAGGTTTGTTACTTACTTTGGCTCAAAACTTCTCAATCATATTTCCACTGACCTTAGAAATATAAAAAATATTAAAAAACGCAAGAAAACTATTAGATCATTCGTTGATCACAACTTTGAATGGCTGAAAGAAATATTTGAACCAATCTATTGAATCTTGCCTGAATGACTTAAAACTTAATTTATATATGTGCACCTAACGCGGGTTTGTTTAATTCAGTCCTCCTGTGAGTCGATCATTGATTTCTACTTAAAATTTTATTTCTTATTTTTTTCATTGAACGGAATGAAAAGATTATTCTTAGTTACATTATTGGTTGTGTCCAGATCTGGGAAAACACGCAACACAAGCTTCGCTCAGGCGTTCCCCAAGAGCTAAACACCACCATCTATTCACTTTAATTTTTCTTTAATAATAATATGTATCTGATTATGTATCTGAATTGAATAAAGATTGATTGATTGATAATGTCCATTTTGTATGTAAAGCCGGGTACTGACTTGAATGTGCATGCGTTGAGTCGAGGCGCATGCATATGCACATTGAAATCTGGACGTGTCTAGACTCAACGCATGCACATTCAAGTCAGTACCCGGCTTATTATCAATCATTATGCTAAGAAAAACATGAAATATCTCATTCCATTTTAAGCACTCACGAGGGGCCGATAAATGTGGTCGTAGAAAAAGCATAGTACAGTTACTGACAAAAAATCTGCGTCAGTTTGATTCTATCACGTGAATCAATCTCTCTGTCACTGATGATTCAAATAGGTTCCATCTGTCGTTTCATTTTACACTTTGTTCACTCGATAATATTTTCATGGCGGTTTCTCATGTCAAGCCTACTGCTTTGTATGCATTGGATTGGTACTTTTTTATATTTATTTTATTTCGGTCTAATTCTGCGACCAGTGCACCGAAGCCGGGAGCCCACTTTTATAACCGGAAATGTTGCCGAATCCTCCGGTGTCTCCAATCAGAAATATCGCCATCTCAACACCCCCTCCGAAGGACGGCATATCTATCGCTATATATCACCCGCATTGATATAGCTGTGAACATACTACTACGCTGCAGTTGTACTGGCTTGCAAAGCGAGTCTTTCCTGGCAAGTACTGAACGGCACTCGGTATTGTTGTACTTTAGATACCGATAAGACTCTTGTCAACCTTATCCGTTAAATTAAACGATAAACCCAACAATCATAGCCATTACCATTTTCAAGTATCGTATAAAACAATTCCGAAACGCTCGCATAAGCCTGACAGGAGGCAAGCACACAAATCAATTCTAAGAAATACCAAATCCTGGCTTATACTGCACGATCTGCTAACACCAGCAGAGACATCCCCCAGGCAAGCTGGATGTCTTCAGCACTATGGATTAGGAAGAGCACTTGTATATATAGTATTCAAGTTGTATATACAGTATCGGAAAGTATTTATCTTGGGTACGGTGGTTTCATGAGAGCGTGAAGAATAGCTTGCTTTATGTTGAGAGAGCATTACAATTTCTCCTCGACTCGCTCGAGGAAGGGATATTTACGTCACAACACAGAGATAGGAGAATCAGGGCGGTCCCGGCGGTCAGCTCAGGACGTCAGTATCCTACCAGCAGCAGTCGGGATAATGAGCAATGAAGAAGAATTATTGACGATAATTTCACTTCAGATAATTTGAACAAATTAAACTGAATCATTGATTCAATTTAATCTGTCGGACGACAGGTAGATCAAAATATCTTTGGTGACGTGGTGGCCGCGAAAACAAAAGAAAATTCTCAAACATAAACAAAAGCAAACGATATTTCTGTAAGACAATAACAACAAAAAACTTATTTCTAACAGAAAAATAATTATTTCTTGAATGGAGGGAAAAAAATATTTACAAGAAAAGATAAACCAAATTAAATATTTTGTGTACGGAATTATTTTATTGAATGTTCGAACAAACCACCATTTTGGGCCAAACAATAGCCGAATCTATTGTACTTTCTCTGCGGTTGTATAAATAGGCGGCATGTTTCAAAAGGTAATAATTGCCACGATCTTGTGTTTTCGCAACCACGGCTCGGCAAGCTGTGCGCTGTGTCGCATTGCCACGTGGTCAGTTAATGCGTCGGATGGGGTAACAGGAGGGGCGTATGCAGCAGTGCGTCTCTCTTGTTCATGTGGTATTATCATATCATTGCGTTCCTTGTTGCTCGTGTAGATTTATGTCTATACCCCAGATAAAATGTTTCCGATACTGTATTAGGATAAGTGCCCTTCATTGGTACTTCTTTGCCGTTGAATTCAAAGTTACCAATTCGGGAACACACTAGCCTTGATCTGTAGTCCTCCATTCCTTGCTGTTGAAACATTGTTCCAGTCTACCAAATCATACACCAAAATCAATAACAGGTGACTGAAACATTTCGAGCACATTGAACATGATTGAATCATCAGATATACAGAAAATGAGGGGTGTATTGATCAATTAAATACAAGACTCGTATCAGCCCATTCAACTGAGAGTGGATATACTATTACATTGATATAAAGGAAGGAAAATAGTAGAAACTGGAAAAAATGTAATGAAAAAGATCCAATTATTTTGTTCAAAATATTAACGACATATACTTACCTACACAGATAAGATCCAATAAACTTGAATATGAACAAAACACCACAATATGTTGCCTTGAAGATCTGAGGCGATGATAGATAGTCTCAAAATCAGAAGATCAATGTAATATATTTATTGATTTAATTGTTATTGTTGCCGCCAATTATGCTATGTTCCCCTCTGTATATTTAAATTTTCTGTTCAGATTTTGGGTACTAATTCAATCGAGCGATTTTGGAATCTCTCATTATTTGAATTCGGTTTACATCGGATATATTTTCTCGTGTACTATATATAGTCTGCAGGAGGTAGTAATTTGGTTTTAGTTTCGTACTGAAAAGCCGCCCACTATTTTTTTGTCTTGATGCATTCCTAAATTGACAATTATAAAAATTAAGTATCTTTGTCTGTCAAACTTATTGAATAGATAAATGAAAAGAAAAAATTTTATGCATAACTTTCGAGTCCCTTGGTTTTTTACTACCTCAGCTTCGCCGGGTATTATTATTACTAGTACTTATTATCTTTTTACAAATTGATATATCTCTCGCGATCAATACGTATGTGATTTCCACTTCTACTATTTATTTCTATGCGAAACTTTTCATCCACATGAAAGACAACTTGTTGGTGAATGTGAACTCTTTTCATATAGTACATTCTCCTGAGATATCTCTAAAACGTGTATTTTTGACAACTCTTGACTTTGAAGTCGCCTGGTCTAGAATAACCCAATTACAAAGCGGTATTTAGCGCAAGATAAATAAAGTCTGCATTTCTGAAAAGTCAACAAGACTATTAAAATTAGCACAACGCTCTGAATCCTATGTGAACATGATTTAATGCTGCTTTTGAAATGAAATAACTGTATTAAATGTTGACGTTGATTTATAGTGCCTCCCGATAACATAAATTATTCAAGCAGATTGCAATTGGCATTGCAGTTATTATTATTGATCATAAACACACATGATCTATTATCTAATGTTTCAATGTACAAACGTGGTTTTGTTCAGTCTTTCGAAAATTTTAATTTCTATATTCCAGAATTTCCTTCAGATTTTATCTTAATAAAAAAATATATAATCCGAGACATGCTCCTTTGTTTCAGCCCACAATAATTGTATTGAAAAATCACAAATTTGGGTATTGAACTTAATAGGTTGGGGATTTAAATAAAATGCAAAATTCGCTTGAACCGTCTATTTCAAACGATTCGTACAGAAGCTGAGTATCAACTAACTTTGTGTATATTATTCCTGAAGGCATCTCTATGAGAACCAGAAGTATTTATTACAATTCATAAATCTGACCATCTTGAGAATGCCGCACACAATATTTCTCAATAAATCATGTCTATTAGATTTGTGTTTTTGTCTTGGTTTATCTAGCGGTAAACTCAACACTCCCACTCAAAAACAAAATCAAAAGAAATATTAATAGAAAAATCAATTCAATCCCAAATTTGTTCTTGTGAGTAAGAAATCTGGTATAGGTGGTGGCGTTGTGAGGGCATCAGCCAATTGATTAGTATTACTTTATTTTGTAATATTTGTTTACGTGTAAAATCATATTTTATATAAATATGTTTGGTTCTTTTTGGAATAATATAAAATAATCCTTGGTCTTTTCGGTTTGGAATTTGGGAGATGCAAAATATGTTCCATAGATAAACTTGCTAGCTCAAATATGGACAGTAATAATGAGAAATACTCCTTTACTTCTGTAATTTTACTAGATTTCCTCGACTTTTTGAGGATATTTTCATAGTGTGTAAAGTATTTTTTTAATAAAATCAATTATAAAGGATATTTTTATCAATGTTTTTGTCAAGGGTAATATCATAAGTGCTGGGGAGTTTGCCGCTAATAAATAAAAAAAAAATTTAAGAAGCATTTTGCCTGGGAATTTTAATGTGTACGATTTGCGGTCTGATTAAACCACGAAAGCGAAAAGTATATCATAGACCAAGTTTCTACACCGAAAATCTAGTGAATAAGAAACAAATATGGTGAAATTTAAGTTATTTCTGAAAAAAGGCATTTTGACGTAATGTTTTACAGAAACGTGGTTACCTGAGCATGATACATAATTTTCAGTTTAGATTCAGATTTATATCAAGAAAATGTTTTTGAATTTGGTGTTATTAAATTACCTTACCTCAACATTGTGATCATCACGATATGTAGATCAGTTTTTCTTAAAACTATGAATAGTTGCCTTGAAAACTTCTCCGTAATGATACGTTATGCAGTACTAAGTAGAAAAAATGTATTATTAATGTCGACTTCAATATCGATATAAATAATAAAAAAATATCTGTACACGAGAGTTTACAACCCTCATGAAATCTTATATGTGATACAACCAACACGTATATCGAAAGTTAATGGAACTTGCATTTATATTTCAATAACTAACATAAACCTGCTTCCATTTTGATATTATGTTTGCTTTTCTTGCCCCATTGAGTCTACTACAATGTTTTGGGTGAACTCAGCTGACGAAAGGACTATATTCACCACAATCACCTAACTACATGCAACGCATTTATCTTCATTAGCATCGATCGATTATGCCTAATGAAACGAATGACTCAGAGCTGATGCACTGATCAAATATTGATATAATAGTATTATCGGAGCAAAACACACGCGGCAGGATTTCGTAAAATACTAATCTGATAGGCAAAACTATTTTTCTGGATAATAATAATGTTTATTCGCATAAAAAAATGAAAAAACACATATAATTGAAAGTATTATGAATAAACATAGGAAAGCCACAGAAGTGTGTAACAGTTTTAAGTGTTATACTCCTTGTGCGTGACTATGTTTGCCCATGATACATGAAGATAGATTATGATGATTTGAAAATAAAAACTTAATGTTACTGGTAGAATGTGACATAATATTTAACATGATACAATTCAGAAATACAATAGAGAATGGATGATTAACACGTCAAGATAAACCAATGAAGTATTGTGTATAAATAAAATTTCTCATAATATGTTAAAAAATAGTAAACAACTATAAATAAATGTAAAAGCAAAAGCTGTTCTCATGGCAAAAAAAAACATGAATAGGTCACTGAGGTGAGGAATTATCAGTTGATATACCACTTGTGCGTGACTGCTCATGCCATTTGACGCACAAGTTAAAGTGAATTTTAGAGAAAAATATTAATAGCTACTATCATTAGGATTAGGAAGGGTGCATGGAGTCAGTACAGTACCATATATTGGTAGCTGGTAAAAAGATATATTCATATATACACACACACTCACACATATACACATACATATACATCTGCACATATATACATATACATATATACATATAACACATTAAAATAAAATAAGCGATAAGTTACGAACATTGATGAATGTCAGAATCATATCTGATTTATAAAATTTCCAAAAAAAGATCTATTTGATTTCATTATCCATATTTTGGCTTTTTTCTTGAAGCAATTTTTGTTTGCAATATATTTTATAGATATTGGTGGGATGTTATAAAGACGAGGACCTAGGTAAGATGCGTTGCGCTGACCTATATATTTTTCGCAACGAGGCTGTAGTACATTTTTTTTGTTTCTAGTTTCATGGCCATGGTTCGTAGACTGTAAAGCTATACATTCTTTTTAATATTTTTCAGTATACTCAAACAGAATAGTTGTCTCACGTCAAGTACACCGGATTCTTTGAACAGTTCGTCGCTAGGGTAAGTAGGTACTTTATTTTAAGAATATATTTTTGTATAATGTTCAAATTTTCTACGTAAGTCCAATTATTTCGTACTGTAATTGAGACTCGACTAGTGCATGGTATAATGTTCTTAAATTTCCAATATCAAGAAAATCTCTCAGGTATTTGAATTTATGTAATAATCCCCTTACCTTTCCCACAACATTTCTAATTTGTAGGATATTCAATTATACAAAGCATTCAAGTCAATTATATACATACATATACATATATATATATATATATATATATATATATATATATATATAGTGTTCGCTAGAAAGTATGTACCATATGGGAAAAAAGTTTATTATTGGAGCATTGGAAAAAATATTCTGGGGAAAAGTTTGTGATGTCCAATTACCTAAAAATTGATTTTGACACATGTCACGTGATCGCTAGTATATCGGCAAATTGAAAAAAATTGCTATGAAAAGGCGAAAAGTGGGGTAAGATGGCAAATATCAAAAAAAGTTATTTGAAAAAGTTACTTAGAATTCAATTTTATGCACATAAACGAAAGATAATTCGAAAAAATTGGAAATAGATTTTTTTTTAATTATTTTCCCATCCATTTAAAAATATCAAATTTTTTTCTTATGAATAGCTTGACTATACTGAAACATTTGCATTTCAATGATAATGACAGAACTTCTCATTTTCTCCTCACCAGAGGGCACTATATTTAAAAAATAGGATTTTGTCAGAACCCTTGTGTTATATCGGTTCGTATCTAACAGTTATATCAGAATTCCACGACAATTGTGATGACATGACACTCCAAAAACATGGTGTTTTCCAGATTATAATCAAGTTCCGATGATAATCGTGGATGAGCGTTTCACTTCGCACATAAACATGTAAATTATAAGTCTCTTAAATTTGATTCACTATTTCATTCTGAATATTTTCTGGTGAGGAGAAAATGAGAAAGTTCTGTCAAATGCAAATGTTTCAATATGTCAAGCTATTCATAAGAAAAAAAATGATATTTTTAAATAAATGAGAAAATATTTAAAAAAATAGGTATTTCCAATGTTCTTGAATTATCTCTTGAAACTTGGTTTATGTGCATTAAATTGAATTCTAAGTATCTTTTTCAAGTAACGATATCTTGCCATCTTACCCCACTTTTCGCCAGTGTCATAGCAATTTTTTTCAATTTCAATTTTCAATTTTTATTATGAAGATTTTCTTGAACCAGAAGTATTTACGAATTTTGTTGATTCTTGGGAATTTGGTTCATGTATTGAAAGTTAGGATTCTTTAAATATGTACTTTAATTCATTTCCAACGTTTCGACTGGGTTGACTTCAGCTAAAAAAGTTGACAACAAACATATTTAGCTAGACCATAATTTTGAATTGGTGATTTTTTTCTCTTCTTCATGATGAAGCACAATGTATTTATATGTATGTATATCTATATTATTTGGTGGCACACGTATAGTTTGGTTCCAAGTTGTTTAACTACAAATCATTAGTCTTAGTTCTATGGTCACTCTTGAAACTTGAACACAGAATATAGTTAATTAGCCAACGAGTCGAATATCAAAATTTCTATCCCAAAGTTTTTTTGTTTTGTTTGGAATCACAAGAGATTTGGAAGTGATATCCGAGTTTTTTTGGAGAGCAATTCTTTTTCAATATATGTAAGTTCTCAAGGAAATCCAATCTACTGTAGTTCTTTGTTGATACCTCATGCAGAATTTGTGAATTTCTATTGAGGCTGAAGTGATGTTTATTAACTTTCAGGTAATGGCCCTAAAGAGGAATGTTTGTTTAGGTGCTCACTTATGCCGACATAAGTTTCATCACAATCACCACAATTCAATTTACAGATACCATTCTTTGATAACTTGTCAATGTTATCCTTTTTGTCAATCAAATGTCTACTTAAATAGTTTTTCTTAGAGATGTACACACAAACAGGTAATCGTTGTTAATGAATTACAAATGATGTTTTCAATGAATTCATATTTTTTGTTTGTCCTGTATGCTCCTTTCATATTGGGTTCGTTCGTATTTATTGAATGCCATTTGACAACAGTTAATCTTCCTTTGAACGTTATCCATCCGTCAAATATCTCTCTGAATGGGCGCGCCATCGCATTTTTTTATAATAAATTTCTCGTCATTCAAATTCATTCAGACTTTCAAATAGTACCTATCTTTCGAATTGAATTTCAAACTGGAAAAGCTGGAGGTATTAACAATTTGATTGTAAAAAAAATATTTCAACTTCAATAAAATCCAACAATTCTACCTGGGTAGATTAAAAAATTTCGTTGTAGCAATATCGATTGTATATACGTTATAATAACATTCCTATTGAGTTTTACTGTGTATTATATACAACTTTTTATAGGTCATTATTGTTAAGTACATGACTTTTCGTTGGTTATCATCTGAATTCAAATAATATGTAGGTTTGATTATATTACGTATTCGGTTTTTCTCACGTACCTACCATTTATTGTGCTAGATTATATCATCTGATGAGAATAATTAAAACCAATAATATATTATATGTTACCGATTATGAAACGAAAGCCTTAGAAACTAACTACACACGATGTCTTCGCCAAATCGAAGATTACTTGATATTTGTTCAAAACAATTCAAAATAACAGAAAAATGAACAGAAAATGATAATGGTCAAATTTGGTGTTTATTTGCTAATATCTCGATAACATGTTCTCAGATTTTCGATTAGTTTTCCCCGCTGGACAAAGCTTTAAAATATACATTTTTCCATTTGACCGACCTTCCGATTCTCGTAGTTAAAAAGTTACCAAAACAATAACAGCTATTTAATCAACAAGTCTAACAGAAGTACGTATATAGAACGAATTTTTAAATGTACCTTTCAGTTGTTCTCCCAGACTCATCTTCCGAGGTCAATTCTGCATCCACCATCATGAACCAAATCAACAAACACCAAATGGCCGAGCTCATTCATTGATACCTCCAATGAATGAAACAAACTGTCTCGCCCAATCGATATCACGATTGCCACTAAAAAACGTTTCGCGCATTTCTAAAGCATCATCGGCATGTCGAACTGTCGAGGTTGAATGAAAAAGAACGAGTTCGAGAATGAATTTAATAAAATTCAGGCATGAATGAATGAGATCGTGTGTACCGAACACTAGAGCGTTGCGACGATGATCACACGGCGAAATCGGCGCGTCCTGGAAATCGGGGATTACCTACTCTTTCTCTCGCTCTCTCTTGCTACACCTCAACACGGGGAGCATTTTTGCAGCCGTGGAGGCGGCGATAGATAGGTGAGTTTATTTCCCATAGGCGGGTAGAAAATATTTCTGGAGGCGCGGTACCAAACAAACATTTTGGTTGAAATTTACGACATTTCTTAGATTTGGCGAAGGAACATTTTACTTAATATGGGGGGAAATTGGGATATCAAGTCGTTTTGTCCAATAGGTCTAATATATAAATAAGTAAATTTACCTTAATAGTGGTTCCTTCTACCTATTCGCGGTCTTTTTCTGTGTTTATAATGTAATCATGGCGTTCGAAAAACAAAAGGCGAGATCACTAATTTCTAGAAGAATTACCACAATCTCCAGGACAATAAAAAAAGGTTTTTTTTCAATTCTTTTTTTCGAAGTCGTTTTTTCAAAATAAATTCCCAAAGAAATGTTCCTGTTTGAACACTGCGGAAACCCGCGCCGATATGTGACGTAACAAGTTCTGAACTATCACCGAGAGCGCTAGAGAATTGATTTATAGACTAGGAGGAATCGGCGCATGAGTACCGAAAACTATTCCACCTCAATTTTTTTATGCGATCCTCTTCAAATTGCCCTACTGATGATATAAATGCATGTTGCCATGGGGCAACCCCATGCCATATTGTTTAAACCGAAATTGTTTAAACAATTGCAAGGAATTGTTATTTTTCAACCGGACAATTTTTTTTATATTCTTTATTGAAATACAAATTAAAAAGGTCCTATGACTTTTCACGATAAAGTTAATATTTTTAGAGATATGAATTTTTAAAGGTTCGAAAAATCTCAAATTTGGGGTATTTTTGACCCATGAAATATATATAATATATAAAAAAAAATATAAATAATATTTTTTAATTCTTTATACAATAGTTAATAATATTCTTAATAGATATTAAAAAAAACATTGTTTATACCTGTTTTTATTGTTAATTTCGCGCGCTCACAAGTATGCGTCGTATCCGGTTTGTGAAATTTTACCTGCTTTACACGCATTTGCGGGTTGTGATACGACTAGTAAAATTGGCACAAAAAAAAAGCTTTAGAAATGATAAAAGTAAAAGAAAATCGTGATGCTTTAGTCCCTCTTGGCAATGGCTTGGATTTAAGTACTAAGGAGTTGAAAGGCTTAGAAAGATTGTATTTAAATATTTTGGGTAAACACGGCGGATGAAGCTAGACAAAGTATTTTTTCTCGTTGCTTTGGCACTAATATTAATTTATCGAAAATTCCGTGCACATCAGATGCCTTGCATTTGCATGCACTTAGAGCTTCTGCTCAAACATACATTTGGAAAAATGCATTGAATCCCCAATATGAAACATTAGATTTTACGAATTTCGGATACAAACTAGAGAATGGTACTTTGCTACCTTTATTTATAAACAAAAGCCCATTTCCAACTGATCTTAAAAAATTGTGTAATTGTAAGAAATCCTGTGCAACCAAAGCTTGTTACTGTAAAAAAATAATATTAGTTGCATACTTCTATGTGGTTGTGATCCAGAAGACTGTAAAAATATAATATATAAAAATGATATTGATAATAAATACTTATTTTTAAATTTTGTTTCATTATTTCATACTTCTACATCTATAACCTTCGTTTGAAGAAGCTATTCAATGTAATTACTTTCTGTTTTAATAAAAAAAAGTAATATAAACTGATAAAAAAGTAATTTTAATTACATGTTCCGATTTATGCTTAAATAACTTTTGTAAAATTGATTCCAGAAAAAAAATTGTTGAAAACAAATTGTAGACAATTTCATTATTAATAACATTGCTCTCTTTAACAATCTTGATAAAGTTAATAGTTTTCAAGATAAATGATAAATAATAATTCAGGACACAGAGAGGCCGATGCAGCGCATGAGTCAGAGAGAGACGGCGATACTTAAAGGTAAGCGACTCATACTTGTGAGCGCGAAATTAACAATAAAAAACAGGTATAAACAATGAAATTTTTTCAAATATCTATTAAGAATATTATTAACTATTGTATGAAGAATTAAAAAATTTTTTATTTATATATATATTTTTTTTTTAATATATTTTTTATGAGTCAAAAGTACCCAAATTTGAGATTTTTCGAACCTTTAAATATTCATATCTCTAAAAATATTAACTTTATCGTGAAAAGTCATGGGAACTTTTTAATTTGTATTTCCATAAAAAATATAAAAAAAATTTGTCCGGTTGAAAAATAACAACTCCTTGCAATTGTTTAAACAATTTCGGTTTAAACAATATGGCACGGGGTTGCCCCATGGCAACATGCCTTTATATCATCAGTAGGGCAATTTGAAGAGGATCGCATAAAAAAATTGAGGTGGAATAGTTTTCGGTACTCATGCGCCGATTCCTCCTAGTCTATTAGTAGTTAGAGCATGAGGGATAAAAACAGCTCTTGAAACCTCGGGATGTTATAAACATAAACAAAGATGAGAAAAGTTTGAAGATTATCACCAGAATAATCTTTTACAGTGTTGCAAAGCGTAATTTATAATATTTCTTGACAATGTGAGCAGGCCGAAAAAATAATGCTATCAAATACGAAGTCTTTGTATAATTACTGTACTTACTCATCTAATGTAAATAAATTTCCCAAAAATCTTGTCACCGCACCCTAAGTCGACACTCATAAAATTCAAGAGTGTACTTATTATATAATATATATTAGTCTCGATTGTTCTATTGCTCTTGAAACATATAAGAATGTTTTTAAAAGTGTATTCTATTATATAAGCTATACTAGACCCTACTGTATAAGATATATTCAAATGTATTCATTTAATTTAATTTAGTTTCAACCCGCACAAGAATTCTTAAATTCTTTTTGCGTATCTCATTTATTGTACAATCTCTCTATGTATTACTATGAAAATTGTCCTCTGTACAATAAAATTACTATTACTACTATTAGTATTAGTATGCTACTGATACAAGTTCTGTTTTATCAATAGGATGATACTGAATAACATTTCCTCAGAAATTCTGAAAAATAGTGAAACTGGCAACTCAGGACTATGCCAGTCAGAGGACTTATGACATCACAAGAAGCGGCCTTAACGCCGTTGTTTGAATTTCTTCCTAAATTGGAGGGTTTTAGAGGGACGTTTATTCGAATGTTACATACTATTATGTAGATAAAATTCATTATAAAGATAACCATAATATGACACACAATAATGAATGAAACAGATTCACGAACAGTAATGTGTTAAAAACAATATAATTTAGTAGAACAATAATAAACTATGCTTTATAAATGAAACAAATAGAGATCTACCTTTTTTCCGTTATTCAGACATATATTATTTATCTGGTGTTGAGTATCATTGATAATAAGCATTGTTGTTGCTGTTCACGGAATTCCAATCGATCGTTTGTGTCGAAATAAAAAACACCGAGGTAGAAAGAACTTTGGAGATAAATAGAAGCAAAAACAAAAAACTACATTTATCTATTCATTAGTAAGGTGCTGGATGACTGAAATCGAAATGCATATTTGGTACGGTTTGTTTTGACTCATTCTATCTCAACAAACCGTACTAAATATGCATTTCGATTTCAGTCATCCAGCACCTTACTAATGAATAGATAAATGTAGTTTTTTTGTTTTCTCTTCTATTTATCTCCAAAGTTCTTTTACCTCGTTGTTTATTATTTCGACACAAATGATCGATTTGAATTCAGTTTACCAGACAGGTACCCTACAGTGAACAGCAACAACAATACTTATAGAAAAATCGAATTTAACGGTTTTCTTCACATAAAGGATTCAATATAAAATTGAACCAGAAAATGGTAGATCTCAGGTGAAAAACAACTACTTTCCTGGCAAATACCACGCAGAACGTTGAAAATCCATGCATACTTCCATATAATATCAATGGACATTGAATGCAAATGTTTCTTTCTGATAAGCTCGATTATGTTTCATTTATGTCGTGTTTACCTAACAATCCGCATACCGGTTTCAGGCTTCTTGGCCCTCATCAGTACGGAGTAGTCAACCAGCCAAAGGTCCAAAGGTCCAAAGAACTCTGGCTGAAGTGAGACACAACGTAAACAAATCATCATCGAGCTTGTAACACCTATAGGTACGCCGGAAAAGATGAACTTTAACTGGCGGTACCTAGTGACAGAAAGAAACACTCCGAAAATCTCCCACCTCGATAGGTTTCTAAATAAAAGATTCCTTCTCAGTAGGAGTGGCAAGCCCGTCTAGCATATAGTGAAAGATAAGTGCCATGTGAAGTGGAATGAATAGAAAAAATCGAATTAAACGGTTTTCTTCACATAAAGGATTCAATATAAAATTGAACCAAAAAATGGTAGATCTCAGGTGAAAAACAACTACTTTCCTGGCAAATACCACGCAGAACGTTGAATGATATTCTCCTGAAAATTCATGCATACTTCCATATAATATCAATGGACATTGAATGCAAATGTTTCTTTCTGATAAGCTCGATTATGTTTAATTTATGTCGTGTTCACCTAACAATCCGCATACCGGTGGTTTCAGGCTTCTTGGCCCTCATCAGTACGGAGTAGTCAACCAGCCAAAGGTCCAAAGAACTCTGGCTGAAGTGAGACACAACGTAAACAAACCATCATCGAGCTTGTAACACCTATAGGTACGCCGGAAAAGATAAACTTTAACTGGCGGTACCTAGTGACAGAAAGAAACACTCCGAAAATCTCCCACCTCGATAGGTTTCTAAATAAAAGATTCCTTCTCAGTAGGAGTGGCAAGCCCGTCTAGCATATAGTGAAAGATAAGTGCCATGTGAAGTGGAATGAATAGAAAAAATCGAATTAAACGGTTTTCTTCACATAAAGGATTCAATATAAAATTGAACCAGAAAATGGTAGATCTCAGGTGAAAAACAACTACTTTCCTGGCAAATACCACGCAGAACGTTGAATGATATTCTCCTGAAAATCCATGCATACTTCCATATAATATCAATGGACATTGAATGCAAATGTTTCTTTCTGATAAGCTCGATTATGTTTAATTTATGTCGTGTTCACCTAACAATCCGCATACCGGTGGTTTCAGGCTTCTTGGCCCTCATCAGTACGGAGTAGTCAACCAGCCAAAGGTCCAAAGAACTCTGGCTGAAGTGAGACACAACGTAAACAAACCATCATCGAGCTTGTAACACCTATAGGTACGCCGGAAAAGATAAACTTTAACTGGCGGTACCTAGTGACAGAAAGAAACACTCCGAAAGTCTCCCACCTCGATAGGTTTCTAAATAAAAGATTCCTTCTCAGTAGGAGTGGCAAGCCCGTCTAGCATATAGTGAAAGATAAGTGCCATGTGAAGTGGAATGAATAGGAAAATCGAATTAAACGGTTTTCTTCACATAAAGGATTCAATATAAAATTGAACCAGAAAATGGTAGATCTCAGGGGAAAACAACTACTTTCCTGGCAAATACCACGCAGAACGTTGAATGATATAACGTTGAATGATATATACTTATTATCAATGATACCCAACATCAGATAAATAATATATGGCTGAATAGCGGAAAAAGGTAGATCTCTATTTGTTTCATTTATAAAGCATGATTTATTATTGTTCTACTAAATTATATTGTTTTCAACACATTACTGTTCGTGAATCTTTTCTATTTATTATTGTGTGTCATATTATGGTTATTAGACCAGTGCTGAAGCCTTTGAAAATGGTAAAAAGTGAAAAAAAAAATAGTAGGATGAAACCCATTGGAAAAGGAAGAGAATATAACAAATATGGAAGGAAAAATAATTTACGGGCGATCTGAGGTCGAGAAGTGGAAGGGGGTGAGTTTTTAAGGGTAAAAAACGGTTTATCTCGATTTCCGGCAAAACTACAAGTCCTATGGAAAAAACTTAAATGGCAGGTAATAAAAAGATCTACAACTTTTGTAGTCACACTTTTTTCACATAACCTCAAAATTTATGTGAAAAATTCAAATAACAAAGTTTTTGGTTTTTTATTTTTATCTTCTACAACAATTTTTTTTTCACGAAATTTGGAGAAAACCTCCTTTTTTATGTTCCAAACACACTGTAATTGTTTTTGATTTGAAATATTTATTTTTTCACCTTATTTTGACTTAATATCGAAAAAGCACCCTAATTTTCAATCGAAAATTCTCCCGTCAAAATATCAGCTTTTTTGAAAAAGTAGGTGGGCTTTTTGTTCGTTGAAATCACTACTTTCTGATGGTATAAAAAAAGTACATTACTATGACAGAAAATGCAAAGAAACGAAAAAAACTCGAATCCGAATTTAATAAGACATCTACAATATTTTGAGAAAGTTGTAGAATCTTCTTTAAATTATATGCGTAGATGCCTATTTATTGCTATTTCAAGATAACTTATATAACTGAGTGACCTACGGAAAATTTTAGCCCATCAAAAGGTATTTCATAGAGAAGTGGGGAAGGGGCTAGGAGGGTCTGGGCCTTACTACCTGTTATTTATTTGCGTTTTCTGAGAACATTTACCATAGTGATGTATATTTTTTTTTACACTATCAGAAAGTAGAGATTTCAACGAACAAAAAGCCCACCGACTTTTTTTAAAATCCTGATATTTTGACGGGAGAATTTCTGATTGAAAATTAGGGTGCTTTTTCGATATTAAGTCAAAATAAGGTGGAAAAATAAATATTTTAAATAAAAAAAATTACAGTGTTTTTGGGACATGAAAAAGTAAGTTTTCACCAAATTTCGGGAATTTTTTTTTTTTGTAAAAGGTCAAAATAAAAAACTTGGTTATTTGAATTTTTCACATAAATTTTGAGATTATGTGAAAAAAGTGTGGATACCAAAGTTGTAGATCTTTTTATTACCTACAACTTTGCCATTCAACTTTTTTCCCATAGGACTTAGTAGTAGTTTTGCCGGAAATCGAGATAAACCGTTTTTTACCCTTAAAAACTCACCCCCTTCCACTTCCCGACCTCGGTTGGTTGAAAGCTGACGAGCCAGAGACAGGGTTGGCACTTAGCTTCCCTTGACACTGCGACCAGCTGGGGTCTATTGTATCACTCTGTCGTCAATGGTTCCTCACTTAAACAGGTTTGTGCCTTTAATTAGGTTTATTAGTCTGTTGATAAGGTTCTTCGGATTCATGCCTATTTCCGGGCTGATCTCTCCAAAGGTTCTGTGTCGCCTACTACTTAGGGCGTCACAGTCGAAGATAATATGAGAGGCTGTTTCCTCCTCTTCATCACATAGACTACACTCCACGGTTTCCCTGCGTACTCCCATGGTGTTTAGGTGTTTTCTTATCCCGACCTCAGATTGCCCGTAAATAATTTTTCCTTTCATTTTTGTTATATTCTCTTCCTTTTCCAATGAGTTTCATTCTACTATAATTTTTTTTTGTTTAAAAAATTATCGACCCTGGTCTATATCTTTATAATTAATTTTAATATGTATTGTGAACCCATATGTATTTTTAGCCCTGAAGAAGACGATAAATAAACGTCGATTTTTTTTTTAAATTTGGACCACTTTTATTGTTCTTGTTCCCGCGAAACCAAATCTCCAGTTACATAATATCTTCTGGGAAACACTATGCATACATAATATTTCATCACTATATTTCAACTATGAGCATATTTGAACCAAATTTAAGCGTTTGTGACCTCTCCTATTATCAGTCTGATTTCACAGTAGAGAAAGATGAATAAAGTTGAAATTATACGATAGTCCATTCAATATAAAGACAAGTAGCATCAAAACATATGCACGCCGTTAGTGCGTGACCGAAATCGGTGTGCTCAAATATCAGGGCCGCATGCAGGACCGTAAGTGTATAATTCTGAAAATACCAACTCTCAATTTGAGTTTTAGTGTATTGAAATGGGTAAAAAATGAAACGCCGGATCTCGTAACGTTAACAAATTATAACATATATATAATAACACTTAACCAAACGATTAATCTATAATAAATGGAAATAAATCAAGTTAACATTCAAAACATACACGCATATGCATTATCGCAAGTCTGTACCTGTTCGAAACTCTACCGAAGGCGTGCCTTCAGAGAACCAATCACGTGCGCTGCACGCAATTATCACGTCTCAATCATTGTTGTCCTTTGATTTTCTTTATCGTGAATGGTCTATAGTCGTAATTATAGTTGCGATACGAACTTTTCGGCGATAATGTTGAATTTTACTTGTACTAAACAAATAGGACCCCCGAAAAATTTGATTTACTGGGAAAAATTAGATTAGATTCCTTGTATTCTATCAACTTTTTCTGTGAAAGACTCCAAAAACTAGAATGAAAGGTGGAGTATGTTCATAAATGTCTCATTTGTGTATTTTTTTTTATATTCATTATGATAAAGCTGGTTTGTGGAAATTATTAATTTGTTTTTATTCAATGGCGGAAACAGTGCAATACAACAAATATAGAGTGTGTTTCACGATGGATAAAATGTACATATATGTTCCATTTTGCCTTATTGGTAAGAAAATAGGTAAAAGAAGTACAAATTTGACCTATTTATTGACTTATTTAACTCCCTGGCCATATGAACGTATATATAATTAGGTTAATTTTTAGCTTCTAGGAAGTTCGTGGACCTTGAAGACATTTTGTTGTTGAAATGTCTGCTAATATATAACTATAACAGCTTTGGATATATGTGAGGGTATATTTGAAGTTAATAATAAGTTATTTTTACATTATGCATTTTGCTCATGGAGTCGACGGATTTTGTAGATTTGTTGGCCTTGGCCATGGTTTTTACAACTAGGATTGTTACTTTGGAGATGTGACGACTCAAAAGTAAAATAATTTGCCAGAAATATAAAAATTCGTACTTCTTGAGCACAGTTTGGTATTATTTTTGATATTGTGCAATGAATTCAAGTGATTGTAGATTCGAAAACTCTTCTAGAGAAGAGATTGATGACTTAGTTAAATCAGCTAAACCAGTGAACACAGTTTATACAAGGAAATCTATATGTCAGTTCACCTCGTTCTGTGATTCAAGGAAATATAAACTACACGGGATACTCCAACTACCGAAATAGCAAGAATTTTTATAGACTGGGCCTTGAACATGCGGATATGTGATGGTGAAGATTATAAAGATGATTTTATCAAGACAATTTGGAACACAACCGCTAAGATGGTGCAAGAAAAGTATTTTGAAGAATTCAATCGCGGAATACATTCTTTTTCTGATATTGAGTTTAAAACTTACCAAGGTAGTGATAAAAACTGAGCCGAAACAAAATTGCTGATCCAAAACTTAGAATATTCAGCACAGACGGCCGGTTAACTTTACCACAAACTTATAGAGAAACGGAATGAAAACGCAAGTATAACTACTGACCGATTTTTTCTCCTCCCAATCCTTACTATAATAAATCTGGGTCATCATGGTATAAGATTCTCCGATAGAAAGGAATACTTTTGGAAAATGGAATAGATTGTCAGCAAAAAAATGTCGGTTGGATACTGAAAATAAGAAAATCAATAATCATTCCAGTCGCTCAACAATAATTTCCCACATGGCCAAGATAGGAGTCCAAGAATAAGAGCTGATCAAAATTAATGGTCACAGTAGTGCATCGTCACTTAAGCCATATCTACGGTTGAACGAAGAACATCATTCCTAATATAATTGGAAAGCTACGATAACGGCATCGGCTTCTGAAACGATTACCGATTCAAGGCATGGACTTAAATATGAACACTGTACTTTCAATCATTGTGTTTTCAAATAATTATATGAAAAAAAAAATTGCTATTTTTCGAGCATTTGTCTTGATGAATATAAATAACTCGACCTAATATCCTGACGGCTAAATGTTGGCTGTACTAATTAATACTGAATCATTGTTGCCTTAGAGCAAAAGCACTCCACATCTGCGCTAGAGCGCTCTGGATTTTTATCTATGCAGATTTGTCGTGCTAGTGCTAGGCAAAAATGCTTCCGTATATTATATTGCCAACATTTTTAGCCGGCAAAATATTAAGTCTTGTTATATATAAAAAATATAATTTAGAAAAAAATTATATTTAGACAAAAATTAGGAATATTTTCAGCATAGAATTAAGGTAGTTCCGCCACGAGACAGTTGAATTAGGAAATTATTTCCGACGGAATCAAAAAATTTCAAACGACTTTTCGATTTGAAACTCGAAAAAAAAAATTGTGAAGGGGGGCACTTGCCCCCCCAAACGACTCTAGAAAATTTCTTCGTTATAGAAAGTCGGCGACTCAAAAAATTGATGTCCCCGAGAAGCGTGGCAAAAACAAAAATTCAGACCCGCCCCTTCTCCCTCCCTCACTAGAAATCATACGTCATGGGAAAAAAATATCGTTTTTCGATAAAACTTCAATGGACTTTTTTGTAGTACTCTTTTTGAACTTTTTTATTGGGGGGAAGGGGGGTACCTATTGTTAAAATCGATGGGGTCAACTGGGAGAAGGAGTTTTTTTTTAGCGTTCAGACCCTCAAATGGTCCCCCGTCCTTCTTTAAAAAGTCCCCTGGCACAATCCGCATTTCTCTACGACTTTAGGCTGTGCGCTTCCCCGTGGACTATTTTGAATAACGAGAGTAGTTTTGATTATATCTGTCAAACTAGATGGTCAATCACTTTGACACAATATCTGTGATATCCTGCTCTAGCTCCTCCTCGTTTTTCATAAACTTCTTAATTTTAGTACTAACGGTAGAATTAATAATGTGCGCTTCCCCGTGGACTATTTTGAATAACGAGAGTAGTTTTGACTATATCTGTCAAACTAGATGGTCAATCACTTTGATTTTTTTTCACAATATCTGTGATATCCAGCTCTAGCTCCTCCTCGTTTCTCATAAACTTCTTAATTTTAGTACTAACGGTAGAATTAATAATGTGCTGTTTGTCTATGCATGGTCCATATGTTACGTGTTAATTGAGTCAACTTCAATTATATATATCTCGGGTTCGGGATGGTGAAACTTGTTACAATTTCATAGAGGTGTTGGTCACATGTCAAACAATACGTATGCCAAATTTTAATAATTTCCTAATTCAACTGTCTCGTGGCGGAACTACCTTAAGCCAATTCATTCTAATTATCCTATAACTGACTGAAATTATAGTTTTTAAAACGCCAAATTGGCCTTTTTGTCATTTTTATTGAAGCAATAGGTAGCACGTGACGTAAGCATCTTCGATATTTGTGTATTTCTCTGTATCGCCCAATTCACCATAACTGAGTGAAAGTGAGTAGCAAAATGGGCTATAATATCTACGATTGAAATATGTCAAAAATAGAACATGAGCTCAAAGGCCAATAATTGAAAAATTCTAGAAAACAGTTATATTCAAATAAGGCGCAATATATTCGAAAGTTGTATTCAGATTATTATTTTAAACGTGGAACTCACTCAAATTATCTGATCACTGAAATTATAATTTTCAAAATGCCAAATTGGCCTAACTGAACATTTCATTGTGCGCACTTATATGGTCCATATTGAATGGGGTGGTGGAAACAGAATGATAAAATATTCATTAAGTTCTTCAGATTTATTTGCGTTTTTGGTGGTATTGATGTTTCTTAATATAAAAATTTGTCCCAGAATAAATGGCGTGGAAGAAAGAGAATGTTTCTCTTTTCAACATATATATGAAGTTCTACATACTTTTACCATTTTTGGCTGTATTGATACCACTCAATATTTATTTTGTTATTTATTGGAACATAACTAGCCAACTGGTAAAAAAATATGTTTAGAAAGAGAAGATGTTGGAATTCGAAAACCCGTCCAACAACTAACAGATTTTTTTTTTGAAAATAAATTCATTGATTTGGATTTTCTCATTTCTACTGAAATTTTGTAAATTTTCATTGTACAATCAAACATTCGATGAAAAATAAATGAATCCGTAAATAAAAGCGAGCCAATGTAGGTACTGAAAATGAATCTTTTTCATTGTTCCAATGAAATCAAAACGCCCTCGAATGAATTTTATTCTTCCGGTGACGAACATTTTATACCGCTTGGCTCGTGTAACAATTAGATAATGGAATGATGTTGTTCAAGAATATAATACAAGTACGGCAGCCAACTATTGACACAATGGTAATTGAAGGTCATTAATGGTGTATTTTTGAGTTCAATGAATTCAGATTGGAATTCAAGTATTTGCGTCGCCTTTGCATATGATAAAAAACTCAGACATTGAACTACATCTGATATATATTGTGAAAGAACCCTAACTCAAAAGAAAAAATCTGAAAGTGAAAATTTGCATTTTCATTTGGATAGTTATTTGATTTTCTATTCCAGTTCTAATTGAGGACTCATATAGATGAATATGGCAAAGAACATTAATGCAAGAGTGGCATCGCATTCACTAGGTCCATTTTCTAAAAGCAATTTCACTATGCAATGATGGAAAAATGTTAGAAACATTGCTTCTGGAGTGACACTTTGAAGTAAGTGTCTTTCTGACATTAAAACCTGTCACGGGGTATGATACATTGATTTGTTTGATAATATGTTCATAAAATCAGATATGGAATAATCTGCGACTGAAAGATGTTCACTTGTAGATCGTCAATTACCTTACAACCATAGATTTCATCGACCATTTTTGGTGTGGTGTCGGCTTCTGGACGACTTGGACGCTCGTGCGACCCGCTTAATTCATCTATGCAATATTTTATTCTTGATATTGAAGGTGCAGGGTCCTCAAAAACATTGTTCAATTCGGTATTGATCTCATCGTTCGTTTTCTTTTCCAAAACAAGTATCTTATCACTGCACAATATTCTATTTTATTCATATTTGTAAAAATACAAAAACTTTTCGCCTTCAATGACTGTCATACCCAAACTGATGCAGCTGGAAGAAAATTTGACAGAAAACCAATATTGCTTCGATACTGGGCCTAGGTCGATTAAATTCCAACCCGCCCTCGTAGGTGGTATATAATCGATTACAATCATACATATCGATTTTTTTTTACAATTACCATACTTCCTCCTATAGTTGCTCGACGGTAAAAACATGTTTCTATATGTAACGATTTTCAAACGTGCAAAAACTTAATTTCTAAATACTAGTCGACTATGAAGACAAAGAGATGCGAATAACTGCGTAGTAACTGTCCGAAAAACATAAGAGGCAATTACAAAATTAACACGTATGTTTGCCAACAAGCCATGATTAAGAACGGTTGTGCCCACCAGAAGCACGCACGTTTCAATTCATGATGATAGACGTTCGATTTGCTTGTAAACATAGCAGCTACAGCACTGAATTCATGAGTGGTGGGTGAAACATCACGTGTGGATACTATAAACTATTTTGGATTTCAAATTGAGGAAACTTCCTCGAAAAAATCATAACACTAACGTGGATGGATCAACCTTCAATTTATGTTGCTGCCTTAATTTTCAATTGGGTATAATTAGCCCAAATATTTAAGATTATATTTTGTCAATCACGACTACGATGCGAGTGAAAGGAAGTTTTTTTCTTATAGGTTGAGGCGAACGAAGGATATCTTTCGTCATAAGTATAGGGCTTATCAAAGTTAATTTAGCATCGTATCATATTTATTTGCAGTGCGGACTTCCGACGGCTTGTTTCTACAAAAGAAATAATGAAAATTGATTCATGATCAGCGGCAATATACTAGCATAGCCACGCCTGATTACCCTTCCTATTTATTCTGTACTAGATCGCCCTTCCTTGTTTTCCTTTTCTGTAATATTTTCTCTTGTACCGTTTTGCTCCCTGGCTGAATTTCATTGCCTTGTGTTTTTTCCCATTGATAATAGAGAACACGCATGTGCCTTTTTTCTAAAACATTTTGATTGACACAGAGATTCAGAATTCAGAAATTGAAAAAATGTTTAATGTTTTTCATGATTCGAAATTGAAAACGACAATTTCTCCAGCACTTTCAAAAACGTATTCGTAGCGCCTCTGATGGACGTATGCATCGTTACTTCACACAGATCAAACTTTTACCGCTAGGTGCTTCGAACTGTCAACTATAATTTCATCTGTCTTCGTTTATATGTTGTCTAATATTTTTATTGTTACTAGCTATCAAATGAGGAGTGTTCATTTCAATATAACATATGCTGACACATGTTCTGTTTCATTCAAAGGATGAAACTTGATTTAGCCATTCCTGTATTTTTTAACAAACTATTTCGACAAAAAAATTGAAAAAAAATCCAACCACTTTTCTCATCGTTCTGGACATTGCGGTATTTTTTCCAGAAATTAGTGATCTCGCCTGTTGTATCCTCCAGATTCTTCAGGAGAGATTCCATCTGGTATTTCCCTATAGACTTTCCTTTTCTGATTTAAATCTCTATGAATCAACTTTCTCGCAAATGAAGTTTACCAGTCTTCTTTATGATTTCTATTTTGGGGTCTTGACACGGTCGCCAAAATGTAAATATTGCAGATTTGGGGTGAATTATGCCAATATTTAGTGAATAGTATTGAAAATAACTTTGTACTTTTCTGAATAAGCAGTTCAAGTATATACAAATAAAGTTATGACAATTCAATAATCTTTTTTATATATAAGGTAATCAAGGTAAACATTTGAAATGGAAAATAAACAAACCAATTTGAATTCCATTCCTTAGAGCCTTGGGTGACAATAAATTCATTGTCACTGTCACGTCATCGAATATTTCTTAAGGTAGTTCCGCCACGAGACAGTTGAATTAGGAAATTATTTCGTTATAGAAAGTCGGCGACTCAAAAAATTGATGCCCCGAAAAGCGCAGCAAAAAAAAATCAGACCCGCCCCCCCCCTCACTAGAAATCATACGTCATGAGAAAAAATTATCGTTTTTCGATAAAACTTCAATGGACTTTTTTGTAGTACTCTTTTTGAACTTTTTTTTTGGGGGGGAAGGGGTATCGTTAAAATCGATGGGGTCAACTGGGAGAAGGAGTTTTTTTTTCGCGTTCAGACCCTCAAATAGTTTTCCGTCCTTCTTTAAAAAGTTCCCCTGGCACAATCCGCATTTCTCTACGACCCCCCCTTTAGGCTGTGCGCTTCCCCGTGGACTATTTTGAATAACGAGAGTAGTTTTGATTATATCTGTCGAACTAGATGGTCAATCACTTTGTTTTTTTTCTCACAATATCTGCTCTAGCTCCTCCTCGTTTTTCATAAACTTCTTAATTTTAGTACTAACGGTAGAATTAATAATGTGCTGTTTGCCTATGCATGGTCCATATGTTACGTGTTAATTGAGTCAACTTCAATTATATATATCTCGGGTTCGGGATGGTGAAACTTGTTGAAATTTCATAGAAGTGTTGTTCACATGTTAAACAATACGTATGCCAAATTTTAATAATTTCCTAATTCAACTGTCTCGTGGCGGTACTACCTTAACTGCGCGCACTTACAGTGACAGTCACGCAATTTATTCGTTATTCGTCAAGATGGATCCGAGGGTTTATGGACCGTCCCCCCGATCGTCTATAGGAAATTTCTCGGTACGGGCTCACGACGCGAAAAATTGCCAGCTCTTCCCGCCTCCTCCCGATCGAAATTGGAGATCGCGGAAAAAAATTCGCGTTTTACGGAAAAATTTCATTACACTTTTTTGTAGTACCCTTTTAAGAGCTCTCTTCGGATGGGGGAGCATCGTTAAAATCGAGGGGGGGGGTTCAACTAGGCGAAGGAATTTTTTTTTCGCCTTTAGACCCTCAAATGGTCATTCGTCCTCTTTTGAAAAGTGAGGGAATGAGGTGACATTTTGTTACCAATGCACGGCAATTCAAACCTACGGACGCGGTTACAAGACGCGTCACTAGCGTGTCACCAGACCACGCAGACATTCAGTCACCCAGCTGTTACGTATTCAAGTGCGCGTACCACCTTAAGGGTCTCTAGCCATGATGACGACAGTCACGGAGACAAAAATCACCAGTGCGCGCAGGCTCTTACACTGGTTTATGTAGCCCCTCCTTTGAACTATCAACCCAGCTCTTCTGGTTTGTTTGTAAAGCCGCTTACTGACTTGAATGTGCATGCGTTGAGTCAAGGCGCACGCATATGCACATTCAAATCTGGACGTGCCATTCGCAACGACTCAGCGCATATTTAACTTCTCACGAGTCACCGCGAATGCACATGACCTGAGCCATTGGCTGTCGGTTTTTGGTCCCGCTCAAAGGAAATATATCAGTGTGGACCAGTTTTTAGTCTGCAATGGACTGTCGAGCGATTAGCAGTGAAGAGATTTTTGAATAACGGTTTAAAAAAAAGGACAAAATGGAGTGGTCAAACGAAGACTGCTTGCAGTTAATTCATATGTACGAACAACATCCCGTTTTCACTTCCCAATTGCTTCGATACTCTAAATACATACTGTAAGCTAATGTATGAGACTCTAGTTACTGAAAAGCGAAGTGTTATTGCTAGACATTCTTGAACCGGAACAGCATGCCTGCGTTTGGTGGCTTTCTTTGCAATTTTTGCTCCAATGCTATTGATTAAATAATCGAAATCCTCTGACGACATCCTAACAAAGTTTTGAAACTGTTCAGAATGCAACTGCCGTAAGAACCTCCAAACATCTTCGGGTTCTAGATATTTCGTGGATCCAGAATTGCTTTGGTTTTTTCATTTTCTCGTTTTTCAATAAATTTTAAATTACTATATAAGCAGCACCAGCAATAATAACTTCTGTCATTACTTAAGCACACCAATTGTTTTAAAATTGTTTTTAACCGCCAACTTACTTGCAAAGCAACCCTCGAAAGTCGGAGACTTGTGCGAGTCAAGAAGAAGGGGACCTTAGCTTTTTAAGTGTCATCCGAAGCATGACCGGAAAGGACTGAAACAATACACATGCGTGCGGGGAAATATATTTGAACAAATCTACCGAGTCGTTACACACGCATATGCATGCGCCTCGACTCAAGGCATGCACATTCAAGTCAGTACGCGGCTTTAGACACGTATGTGTGCATGGACACCGGTGGCTGGTCAGGTTGACGAAAGTCTTATCGATATCTGAGCCAAACAACATCGGGCGCGTTTAGTACTTGGATGGGGGCCACCAAAAAGAAGGTGCGCGTTAAAATGCCCTAACAACTGTAGCGTTGTAGCATATTCGCAGCTGCAGGCGTCTTATCAATGAGCACGAGATAAGACGATATATATGCCATCCATCGGAGGAGACGTTAAGATGGCGGTACCGAGTTCATAGATGTTGAGCTCGTTAAAGAACCCTACCTCTGAAAACAACAGAGGATTCGTCAAAATTTCCGGTTGGGGAGAGTGTGTTCGCCGGCGTCGCAGAAATAGGCCGACGGTAAATAAAGCAATAAAAAAAAAGACTCGTATGTTTTATCCATATACACGAATTAGCGATTTTCGTTCATTTAGTTTCATATTTCAAGTGTTGTATTTCTGGTTTTTCCATCAATAACTTTTTATTAGTTCTGGTAATTCGCCAAATAAATCTCATTTTTTAATAACTTTTTGTAGGCTCTCTCGTGAACCTGTGTAATCATACTCCTCTGCAAATTTTCTAAGAATACGCCTCGTAGTTGGAACTTGTTTTTCTGATACATAAAAATGTATTTTATATCGTCGAAGACATCCTGTATCGAAATCGTCCAAACACGTCATTTTAGCGCTTTTTTCCTCTTTTTGTTTGTTATATACAAATGACACACATTCACAGTCTTCACTCAACCAGACAGTATAGTAGATATAGGTTTTTGGGTTGAACTAATTCGCACAAAGATGGGGTTGGCATTTTTTACTTTGTTGTTGGTATCTCCTTGACATACTGACAGTCTAGAACAACCTGAGTGTGCAAATTGCGTTTTTTTGAACGCCAAGTAAAAAAATTAACAGAAAATTGTATGTTGAAAAATATTATGATATTGGTTTTAAAAAATAAAAATAAATAACAAAATGGTGGCAGAAAAACTGAAAGGTTATGCAGTGTTGAAAATAATATTTTTATGGAAGAACAGGAACGCAACCTTGTAATTCCTAACTTCGCCCTTTCAATTGTATATGAATGAATAGAACTACAAATGTAATATTGGCAATTTGAATAAAGTATTCATATTATTCAAAATGACTATACTATGGCAATACCATAAGCTCCTAAACTTTTTTAGTCTTTTAATGGTTCAATATTTTCCCCCTCTTTTCTCATAAACATTAGCTATTACTTTCCGTGTGTACCTGTTTGCAATTTTCTGTTTCAGATTCGATTGTACATTAATTTTTCGCAGACTGTACTAGTTATTTACTCAATAAAAGTTTCACGTTGTACGGCTAATGCGTGAATATTTTCAAACTTTCAGATATTTGTGCATTTCTGTATTAATGTGTTTTCGTTGAGGTCGATGGAGAATTAATCCATGTATATTATAGAAATTATATGTTCCAGAAATATTTCTTCTCTGCAAATCATACAGTGAACTCTCAGATGTGATAGTGAACGATCGTTTTTGTTATATTTCAATGGAAAAATGAATAACTACGAAGATAATTCATTAAATCTTACTTATACCCACACACTTTATATACTAGGAACTTTAAAAAACAACACTGCAACAGGTCAAGTTTTTCTGTCAAATTATTAATGTTCATTAATTCTGATATCATTCAACCCCTGATTCATATTATTAACCTAACATTTACAAACGGTGTAATCCCAAGTCAATGGAAATAATCCATAATTACTCCCATCCATAAAACAGGAGATTATAAAAATACTCACAATAATTATAGACCTATATCTTTAATCAGTAACTTCGCAAAATTTTTTGAAAAATGTCTCACATATACACTTGGCCGACTTTTTTGAAACCAATGAAGTGCGGACAGATATAATGGTGGTGAAAAAAAAGTACAGAAAATGCGGTTATAGATCTTATTCAGGAGATGGTGGATTTGGACAAGTCAAGAAAATGGCCGTGTTTCATGATTTGGCCAAAGCTTTTGATAGTGTTCCTCACAATATATTATTGGATAGGCCAGATTGGTATAAGAGGTCCTGCATTAAAACTGTTACAAACATATTTAACAGACAGAATCCAGAGAGTCAAAATTGCAAATACACTGAGTGATCCACTCAAAATAAACTGCGGAGTACCACAAGGAACAGTACTGGGCCCTGTACTGTTCCTGGTATTTATCAATGAAATTGCAAATCTGAAAGAATTTCAAAGCCACTTAGTAACTTACACAGATGATATGCAATGGTTTTCAGTGAGGATTCTTGGGACGGGCTGTATAGATAAGCTGAGAAAAGTCTGACCTCCATATATCTATGTCTAACTCACAGTTTGCTCAGCCTCAACTTTCAAAAGATTGAATTTATAACCTTTAACCTGAATAGCGTAGATCACCCTAGGAAGAATAATCTAAGCATTCATGAACTTTCATGTGAACCCCTAAATTGTTGTTGCCCCGTAATCGAGAAAACGGACAAAATTAAATATTTAGGTAACATAGTTGACCAATTTCTGAAATGGGACGATTATTCAACTTACATTTCAAAAAAACTCCGACAACTGATGCATAAATTGTATTTACTAAGAGGCAATCTGAGGAGAAAAAATATACTATCAATTTAATTATTCATTAGTAGAATCTCTCTTGAAATATTGTATTACAATCTGGGGAGGACTTAGCAATAATGCCCAAAAAACAGCAGACCAGAGACGCTACTGGCTTTAATTTACTCGGACCTCCTGAAACCCGTATGTAACTGGTGATTCATTAGTCTCAACGTATAGACACACATACAAGCATTATCATTGGCTTGCGGTCACTCAAACAGCTGTCACACAAACCCACGTTGACTATCGCTCTTTTGATCTTGTTTGATTTTCGCCGACGGAGAATGTTTAGTAGTACACTTTATTTTTCGTTCCGTTTCTTCGCATATACGCTCGTGTCAGCGAAGTGAGTTTTTGATTTGCTCCCTTTAGAAACAGCTTCCGCAATTGAAAATGGTTGAACTTATATAGTTTAACAGCTGTTCCCGAAATTGTAATGGCAATTGAACTAAAAATGTTAAAAGTAAGTTTATTTTTTATATTGGCTCGAAATTGTAATGGCAATTGAACTAAAAAATATTAAAAGTAAATTTCTTTTCTAAAAAGAAATAAAGAAATTCAGCAATGCTAATTAAAAAAAATTGATGTAATTGTATCCAAACAATGAATTAATTGATTAATTAGCTTCTAAACTAAACCTACCTATTATTGAAATGTGCTGTCCCTTGATAATTATGCTTCTTTTTTAATTCTAATTAATATTATTTAAATATTATATTCATTTCTTAAGAGGCAATAATAATGTACTTATATGTGAAACTATTAGTTATGTTACTTATATATCATTATATTAAAGCAAATGTGTAGCACAATAAACAATGAAAAAGGAAATTGTGGCATAATGGACATGCCACATGTCCATTATGCCACAATTTCCTTTTTCATGATTTCTCACGGACAACAATTTCCCACTTCACACAATAAACAATACTAGAGCTCTTCCAGTATTGAAACGATCGTTTGGTAGGTAGAGAGGGGGAAAACACGATTGGACACGATTTGCAGTGCTACGGCGAATCTTCACCAGTGTCTTGGCATGCAGCGTTTGAAAGGTTAGGTTTGTTTAATTAATAAATAGGTACTGCAGTTATTTATTCAACTTTGCAATAGTTTACTCGTTACCTTGCCAAAATGCCCAGTGTTAAGTACTATTCAGAGGCGGAAAAAGAAATAGGAGTGTAAGGAAAGTTATAGGAGTGTAAGTTCTCTACGTCTCGTGAATCGCCTATACCAAATAATTTGGTACGCCTATGGAATTTCCATTAATAGCCATAGTTAGACAATGGTTCGGGTATCTTCGATAAAAATTGGTTGTTAGATGGGGGAAGGCCAAAGTGGTCGTTTCAATACTGGATGAGCTCTACGTCGAATCTTCACCAGTGTCTTGGCAATCTTGGCATGCAGCGTTTGAAAGGTTAGTTTTGTTTGATTAATAAATAGGCAGTGCAGTTATTTATTCAAATGTTCTTATACAAATATATCTATATCCCTCTGGCAGATTTGTCGAAAAATATTTTTTCCGTTCAGAAGTTATCTACTTCTCTTGTATCGCCTATACCAAATAATTTGGTACGCCTATGGAACTAGCCATAGTTCGGGCATCTTCGAGAAGAATTGGTTGTTAGGTAGGGGAAGGCCAAAGTGGTCGTTTCAATACTGGACGAGCTCTACACTCTCAGTCGAACCATCATTTATTCTCATACTGATTGAAATTTCCATATAAAATACAATTTTCAATGTTACTTTTTACTCTTTTGCCTTGCTTAGTAATGCTGCAGGGTTTATTTTATACAATAAAACTTTGAGAAAATCCGTAGAATCTCATGTAAAATCCGTACAGATAATTACTTCAAGAAAATTATAATATACTTCCAAATATACGCGAATTTAAATTTTTAGTAAAAGTCATTATTGGTAACAAAAATATTCACAGAAATTATTTTAATAATGATTCCCAAAGGAGTAAATACAAACAAAGATATTGCGCTTAACCCCACCTTCGTGTTTCGGCACCCCAATTATAATCAGGATACCTGCGTTTCACTTTTACCCTTGAAAAAGGGACAGAGTCATTCTGAATATTCGTGTATAGGATTTCACGGTCGAGGTATTAAACGCATGCGCATCACGAAAAAGGGCATCGATCCATCGTAATCGAATGAATGGAAAAATTCGCGTGGAGCACTCCTAATGAATGAATGAGTGGACGATTTTACGGCGAAATCACAGAGGGAAATGAAAATAAACTAATCACACACTCGAAATGATGTCATGCAAAGGCACATATATTTCAATCCCCTTTTTGTGAATGGATTTTTTTATGTTCTGGTTCCCACGAAAAGGGATATCCTGTAATGTTCAGAGAACATCGTGGGAACCAAGGGAAAGAAGGTAGGAGTTGGTGTTCTTCTTAAATTTCTGGAGGTTGTATGCCTCGGGGAACACCTCCCTAGGCAATGAGTTCCAAAGCCTCGCTGTTCGCTGGATGAACGAGTCTTTGGAAAGTGATGTTCTGCAGGTCTCCAAAGTGACCACGAAGGGGTGTGATGACTGAACTTGACGGGTTAGTCTCGAAGAGACTGCCAAAGCGGGAACAATTGTTGATATTTCAGAAGAGCATCGCCCATGAAAATATCTATAAAATAGAGACAAATCGCCAACTTTTCTACGGTGTTCCAGACGAGTGAGCGAGTTTGTAAGCGAGGCATCACCGACGAGACGAATTGCCCTTTTTTGGACAGAATCCAATAGCCTCAGGATATGTTTAGGTGCCGCGCTCCAAATATGGGAACAGTATTCCAGGACAGGTCGGATCTGTGCCTTATAGATCATAAGCAGCAGAGTGGGGGTGAAATAGCTCTTGGCACGAAACAAAAAACCAAGTTTTTGGGATGCACTTTGGCAATGGACCTCACGTGATTTTCCCAGGAAAGGTTATTGCTGATAGTAATACCAAGCATCGATATGGATGACTTCAGTGGTATGGTTACTCCTGACAAAGTTATGTTAGGCACAGTGAGATCGGCTTTTCTAGAGAAAAGACATGCTTGTGTTTTGTTTGCATTGAATTCTACCAAGTTATTAGATCCCCACTCGAGAATTGTTGCTAAGTCCATGTTTATATTATTAACATTTCTTCCTCGTTCATTTCTGGTTTCACGGGCTGATATAGGGGCCCTGGAGGAGAAAGCGGTATGGAGGGTACTATCATCGGCAAAGCTGTGTACTGGACATGAAGTTGCTTTCAACAGGTCGTTGATGTGAAGTAGAAATAGTGTTGGTGCGAGAATAGATCCTTGCGGAACACCAGCATTTATGAGTAGAGTGTCAGATGAAACTCCATCGACCACTACATGGAGAGACCTGTTTGAGAGAAAACTAGCAAGCAGAGAACACAGCTGAGGGGGCAAGCCATAAGACGGAAGCTTGGCGAGGAGTCCCTGGTGCCAAACTCGATCGAACGCCTTGGAGATATCTATTAAATGATCCGTACCCAAGTTAACAAAATTTCGACGTGTTTAATTTATTCTTATGAAGAATATTTGTCCATACAAGTTTAATTTATACAAACCACTCATGTCAGCATTGAAATGTGAAACGCAAATTTAAAGTTATTAATGTATTATGATGAAAAAATTATACATTATGGATCGATCTATTTTTTGATATTTCTTATTGCTACTAACCTGAGAAATTGCCATTATTTGTTCTATTTTCCTATCAAGAAGTAATATTTCTATACTTTAGGTAAATAACGATAAAATCATATGGGGTGCTAATAATGAAAAACTGTCTGTCTTCCGTGAACCAGACAAAAGCAATTATTATTAACTCAATTATGATACGTTTACAATCATGATGAAAAATTGAAATATCATGCATATCTAAAATTATATGAATTCAATCCTGTATTAATTAATTCCAAAACATATTAACTGGAAAATTGAATTCAGTGTATAGTATATCCATTCTCACTCAATTTGTTCCACTATATACTTTATACGGGGAATCATATTTATTTCTCTTTCCAGATTTCTTCATAATTCAACATTATAATACGTATGCTTGTAACATAAATTACCGTAAATCACTACACTTTATCGGGTTTGGGGTATAGATAATAGAATCTATTAGTAGAACAGTGGTGTGTGCAGAGGCAGCCATGTATGGTGAACAACTGCAAGAAATATGTTGTGCAGTAGTCGAAAGTACCATCCACATAAAATTTCTGGCTCAAGCAAATCTGCTTTGAATTTGTACAACCAATGGAAGTTTCAGTACTAATCATTTATTATTTAATGGGCCACATAGTTTGAAATATTGTATATAAAAAAGAAAGCTTGTGTAACTTTTTGTGAATTGATATCACAAATCTTGTTATTTGTTTGTAAGAAAAACTATATTGCTTGACACAATTTTTCTATTAAATCGACAAATCATACAGGCAGAATTGTCAGTATCAGTTCGTAATAAAATATATAAAAAATGATGTGCTGTCGGAATGCCACACATTGGCGTAACATGTAATGGATCAAAACAATGGGTTGAGAAATTATCGCTTTAACAGCTTGTAAACTCGACCATCTAGAAATTCGGAGATCAATATTAAACAAAAAGTCAGAACACTTGCTTAGATCAATTCAAATAATTATTATTTGTTTAATTTGTTTTACCGAAGATTAACAGTAGAAGAAATTCACTTTTGATTGCTATTTTGATGTGATTTTCGAATGCTATCTCGTACATTTCAAAGATCTAACAAAAGTTCGGAAAACTCTTTTTTAATTTTCAAAAAATGTCAATTGTGACGAAGAACATTGACGAACATTGACGAAGTGGAAAAACCCAGTTTTGATAAATCCGAACTTATTCCAAATCAGTGATTCACATAAACATGAGTAACAATTAGTGCAAAAAAAATATATTCTCATATTTGAAACTAAGAAAAAGTAGTCCAATTCATTTTCATTGATTTGAGAAAAATTAGGGTTGTGGCACCGGTAGTTGACCAGCACCCGGTAAATTGACCATTTTTCCCTTAATGCGCAGAAATAAGGATACTATAGTATTTTGTTGGTTGCCTATGTTTTTGAAAATTGAATGGGACTTTAGTCCAGTAGATGTCACACAACTAAACCAAATAAATTTCGCGACAAGTAGGTCACTGTCATGTTTACACATTTTTCGTCTTTCACTGGTAGAAAACAGGTGATGTGGCAATAGGCATGGTAAGTAGACAATTTTTAGAAATCCATCCGTTCATGTTGATATATTTATTAAAAACATATTTGATGTACTAGTTGCTAGATGAATATAGTTAAGTATTTTTATTGTATTCATCGTTGGAATTTGTGTTTTTACTATTTCAATACATGTGGTTAACTACTAGTATAGTATGTCTAATCCCAATTGGACCGACATAAAAAATTTCGAGGAGTTCTCTTCCACAAGACAGAACTTTTTTATGATTGTACCAGGAACGCTTTGAAAGTAAAAACACTGGTAGTATGTTCCCATTTGCCGGGCAGTGCATATGAACACTCCTCGTAGTGCTTTAATTTTTATTGCCGTTTCAATTGGGATTAGAATAACTATACATAATATTTGTTGAAGCTCCAGTAATTGAACACTCTGGTCAACTACTGGTGTTTCAAAGGAATTAATGGTTGTACGTCTTTGTCTGTTTCATAGCTTTGGTATGAGTGAAAGATTTATTTTTGTTCAAACAATATCGTTATTTCAAAGCGGATCTAGTAATTGACTACAGTTTTGTAGTGGTCAACTATTGGTTTTTTTCATGGTCAACAACTGGTACATATATTTTACTTTATATCAGGTTCTTTTATTATCAAATATAGGTTTAGTAAAACCACTGTATTTTCCAGAAAATATAATTGAAACTAACAGGAGATTTTTCGAATATACGAAGGTACGATTGCAACAGGCTGTTAGATATTAGACAATCAAAGAGGCTGTATGGGATACTGCATGCTACTTTAATAAATAATTTGAAAAGTAAATAGAAAAAAGTTGTTTCTGATTGATATTGATTGCATAAAGCCACTTTTCCACTTTTATTAGAACAAAGAAGCATGGAAAAAGGATTTTGTATGTATGCACGACGCTTTGCGAACTTTGGGAGATCAAGACGGAATAGAACGAATCAAGCCAATTAACGTTTCTATATTTCGATTCTCTTATTTCCAAAAGACGGGAATCGTTTGAAAAAGCAGAAATGAAGGAATGGTTTGGCGAAGAGTCAGCAAAAGAATAACGTAATGATGCCAAGAACACAATAAAGGAAAACACATTGATATAGAATTGGGAAATGAAACTAATGATGATAATGAAACTGTCGAAGAGAAAACTGAGAGTTATACTGAAACACGAGAAAATAACAATGTAACTGAAAAAAATTATAATACTGAGACTGAAGTAAAATAATATAAAAATGATACGGAAATTAAAGGAAATTGTATTTCAAACCCGTGTGAAGAAGTTTCATTTCGTTAAAAAACTAGTATTTTTGGAAAAGGTTTGAGTTAAAAAATTATCATTCTTTTTTAAGATTCTGTTTGAAAATCAAAACTTTTTTTGATATCGATAAATCTACAGCTTAGAAACTTGTTTTATTTGATTTCATCAAGTGGTCAACCACTGGGTGAAATTGTGGTCAAGTACTAGTTCTTGCTGGTCAATCACTGGTGATTTATGACTATTTTTACCCATATATTCTCTTAAGTACATTTAACCGTTCTTTTCAAGATTGTACATAATATCAATAGGAATCCCAAACCTTAGTTCTTCTTGAATATATTTTTAGTTTTCATGAAAAGTTGAAATTTTAGTATCTATTTATAATTTTTTTTGATGCACTCACCCTATTTCTCTAATTCGATTTTCTGTGACAAATAAAATTTCAATTCAGAAAAAGGTTTCTCAGATGTGGAAATCACAAATGCGTTGGGTTGCAAAAGGATTACATTTTGTTTTTCAACTCAAGCAAATGTTTCACTTACATTGGTAAGACTACACAATTACACAATTCCTAGAAAAGGGGTTTCTACTCAACGGAGAGTTCTTCTAAATATGAAGCCGTACCTCGGTTTCACGGCTAAGAAACCATTTCAGCGGACTTCAGTAGCAATCAGCAACTGTTTCATGATTCATTCTTGAATGTGAAACTGCGGTATGGCTTTGGATTTGAAAGAAATTTACGTTGGAATTGTGGAAAATTCCCAATGTAAGACATTTGCTTCGGTAGAAAACTTCAATAAGAAACAAAATAAATTAATTCCACATCTGGAAGAGTTTCCTCGAATTCAAAATTTTATTTTTATACAAAATGGAGAAGCGGAAATCCTAAATTTTCCTTCAAATCCAACACAGCCTCCATAAAAAACAACTATTCAAATGGTCGAACAGATTTCTAATTCTTCATCAACTCAAAAGGAATCTAGAGGAAACAAGGATATGCCGTAGATGGAAAGAAAATGAAAAGATCGAAAATTAAAAAAAGTTGCCAGTAGAGTAGTGCCCACCTTAAACTCGATTACCAAGAAATTAACCGACTATTTTGAATATATCTTCTCCAGAGGGATATCAAAAAACAGTTACAATATTTTTGCTTAGATACAAAAAAATATAATTATCATTAACTTTATCATCACCCAATGGACCAACAAAAAAAATTTATTATTGAAAATAATCTCCTTTTCCAGATAGTTTACTGAAATTTGTTTCCAAACAAAAATAGGCAAAGTTACATTTGAAGTTAAATAATAAATCTCCGCCAATGGTCGGTATTTTCGATCAAAGCGCAAATCCTATTATGTTTTATCAGGGGTGGATGAGAAACTCCATCCTCATCCAACTAAGAATGGATAGACTATACATTTTCTATTTCCATAAAATCCAACGTGAATACCTTCCAGACATTATTGTGGACAATGGAAGATTATGACAATTTATCTTACAGTTGCAGATATTACACATCTGATTTGTTGAACATCCATAGAACTAGATATTGACAAAAAATCTTCCTCAGTGTCAAGTTTTTTAACACGAAATTCTACGAATGGAGTAATATTCCGGGAATTTTTTTTTTCGACTTATACTCCATACTCGACGTTCCTGAAATATCTAACGTTGCGATACCCTGTATATATATATATATATATATATATATATATATAACATTACTCGCCTTGCCAACAAGATGAATCAATAACCATATATGTGATTTCCTGTCGATATTATCGCTTAGTGATAAAATGATAATATAATGGTGAAAACGATAATGCAGTTTCCTCCCTCAAACGAAAATATATACAATTACACATATGACCATGCAATAAACCACATAAACCACTACAAATGACAATTATTTTTGCATATGATATTTAAATGAATCATTTTCCTGATAAAATAAATATATAATTATTGTGAAAACCAAACTCATATATTTTCCAAGTAAACATTATCTATGTGGGTGAAAATCTTAGAAGATTGGGTTTAACCATATGTAGTTTGGTGTAAAGTTAATAACAACCAAATGAAAAATATCCTAACCAAGGTATTAATAATTGGAGACGATCCGATATTTATATATGCACCACTGCACGCTGGTTTATATGTCAATTTCATTATCAAGTTTGAATAAACCAAGGCCAATTGAAACGTGGAATGATAATTAACGGTATATTTTAAAATATACATAAGTAATGCACATAAAGATAGTCATGCATAATGATAACGCTTACACAGTAAGTATTTATGGAAACTAACGATCGTTGCTATTCTTGCCATAATTTATTTCTTATCAACGAGGAAAGTGGAAATTGGGACAATTGCGGCCTCAACGAATTCCATAAAAAATCTTCCAGGACAAAAAAAAATTTGAGAAAAATTGCAATGGATAAATAATTTCAGACATCTTAGATCTTGGTAACATCTGCTTTGTACCAATTCACAAAGAAAACTCGTTAGTTTTATGAATTTTAAAATGAGTTGTTTTTTAGCAATCCCCATTCTTAGCTAAAAACAGGTATTTGATAAAAAAACAATCATGAAGGACGACTTAAATTTGTAATTTGTTGACATGTTTGTAATCGAGTTATTCTTACTGATCTAATAGTCCTTTGTTCCAATTATATCTATTTGATTGACACGTATGAGTTTCAGATTCTAGGAAAAAGTCAAATACATATTTCAATTTGTAGCCTGTAGTTTTTTCTTTCCTCAATTCTGACACGACAACTGAAAAGTAAACCCTATTGGTTATTTGAACTAAGCCTACAGACGTACCAATTTATCGGACCCGATATCGGGGGGCCAACGTCGGGACTAATTGGATCGACTGTACACATGTTCCGATTTTAATCTTCCCTATCAAGATCTATCAGTTACTAATTATACGTGAACCGGCAAGGATGGCTTCGCTCTATCGAAAAAGAAATAAAAATGGGATTGTTCTAACAGCGATTGGGTCCCAAAGGCACTTATGTTGTTTCCAATTTTCAATTAATGCAATCATTGCACTAGTATCACTTATTGAGCCTACACGTTTCTTGAATGGCATTAACACTCCGATGCACGACACTGGTCTATTAGTCTCTGCAAAATACAATAAACGTTGGTATAGTCCATCCAATATCAATTGCAGAAGCAGTTTCTATAGGGGGCAAATAAAAACTCACTTCGCTAACACGAGCGTATATGCGAAGAAACGGAACGAAAAATAATCTGTACTACTTGTATACAGTCTTCGTCGGCACAAAGAGCCCGCTGGTCAACGTGGATTCGAGTGACTGCTGTCTGTTCTACAACCGATTCGTCTGGGCCAATCAAGTCGGTCATCACTGCTTGCAGGTGTGTCTATACGATGGGAGGTCATAAATCACGCGTTATATTTGTGTTTTAATAGCTCTGAAAGATTAAAAACCAGTAGCGTCTGTGGTCTTGGTGTGTGCCGATAGAAATACGTTTTAGGATATTAAAATATCTAAATAAAATTAGTTATCTCCGCCACTGCTGCTCACAGGATTTCGCCGCAAGACTTTTTTATGCTTCTGAAATTGATATTGGGAAAACTATATGTCTAAAATAAATTTTATCTAGATCGGCCTGACAAGTAATTAAAAAGGTATAATTCATAATTTATTTGACAGTAATAACCTTTATCTACTCCTATTAAATTATATATTGATTATACAACTGCTTTTGAGCAATTAATAGTATCTATAAATAAACAACGTGAGTTATAATAACTCACTACTATAACTCACTATAATAAATCGGAAAAGATTCTTGGAATTATTTACGAACCGAATATCAAGGTGGCTCTGTTCTTCTGTACAAGCCGTTTGGCCGAAAGGGAACAGTCCATTATTGTTATTGAGGGGAGTAATGTCACTTGAATAATTTTGACGTATTCAAATTAAGCTAATACCTAATTATTCTGAATTTGGTGCTGAAAAAGGTGAATTCAGATAGTGAAGATGAATTATTATGTACACCTCCAGAAATAAGACAAGTAGCTAATGTTACCATACAGAATTTATTGCCCGAAAAATACCAAAACAAATATAAAGGTTTATACAAAAATTTTCAAGATTGGTGTAGCAGCAAAAACATTAAGTCATCGTTCACAGAAAATGTACTTCTGGCATATTTTAAGAAGCACACTCAACATAAATAATGGAATCAATATAGAGAATTATTTGAAATTACGCGCGTTTCTTAAACGTCAATCAGAGAAACATGAAGCTGAAAAGGCAAAAACTTTTAGGCCTGAATAACTTGATAATTTCATAAATGAAGCTCCTGATGAGAAATATCTGGCGACAAAGGTAGTAGATCTCACAATATTCAATCGTTTTTATCATCTAGTCAATTACATAATTTATTTTAGATTGCTTTAATAATGAGCATTATGGGTGCTTGTCGTGCAGCAGAATTGAACTCTATGCAAATTACAGATTTAGAATATCATGGATCTATTTTTATGGTCAGTGTAGCAAATACAAAAAACAAAAATTGCCAAAAATTCACTGTTACGGGAAATTTGTATACCATAGTTGAGAAATATTGTAACGAACCTAGGCCGGACCTGTCGCCTAACGCGTTGCCATCGACAGCGATGAGATCATCCCCGGAGATATTCGAGAACCATCCAGTCGCTCTTCCGCGGAAAACAACGGTCAATATTGGAAACAATTGGAACACGCCGGTCGCCAACTGAAAGAATTCGAAACATCGAGAATTCTGTGACGGAGATAAATAGGTAGCCCTCAAGATGGCACAAACAGTCTGAACGAGCCCATACGATCGAGCTATACAGTAGCGTAGTTATTAATATAAATTAAGTTGTATATTTAAGTGTTAAATAAATTAGTAAAACCAAGTTAAGTTTATTTACGTTACAATTGGTGTCGGAAGTGAGATTTTGAAAATAAACAAGTGATCGTGGAGTGGATAGTCAGAAAAATAAATTGATAGACCTTTTTGTACGCCCAAAATAGACAGTGGCCCGGTTTTCGCGAAGTGGACAATTGTGCGTGGGAATATAAACTGATACACTGTTCGCGTGAAACAGAAAATAGACAGTGGCCCGGTTTTCGCGAAGTGGACAATTGTGCGTGGGAATATAAACTGATACACTCTTCGCGTGAAACAGACAATAGACTGGTGGCCCGTGGAAAAGAATTCGCGAAGTGAATTTTTAACAAACTGATAAACTTTTTCGTGTGAAACAGACTGATACCTCGTCAAAGACAAAATGTGTTCAAGAAAAGTGCGCCTTGCGGACTTGAAGGTAGCGGAATTGAAACAGGAATTGGAGGAAAGGGAACTGGAAACAACGGGTAAAAAGCAGGTACTCCAGGAAAGACTTGCAGAAGGACTTATACAAAAAGGTGAGGACCCCGAAACATTTTTATTCGAAGTTCCCGGAGGTGATTTGAGTTTGGTAATGAATAAACTCGAAGAAACTACTAAATCCGTGAAAGAAGAACTGCAACAAAATTCGAGAAATCTGGAAGAGAAGCTTCTAGAAAATTCAAGAAGCCTGGAAGAGAATGCTAGAAATCTGGAAGAGAAGCTTGAAGAAAATTCTAGAAATCTGGAAGAGAAGCTTCAAGAAAATTCTATAAATCTGGAAGAGAAGCTTTCTAGAAATCTGGAAGAGAAGCTTCAAGAAAATTCAAGAAGCCTGGAAGATAAGCTCCTTGAAAACACGGAAGGCCTAAAAAAAGAACTCTGTGGTGTGGCGAATCGTCTAGAAAAAAGAATAGGAACCGTCGAGGCAGAGATGGACAAGATGAAGGAAATAATCAGCGATGAAATCAAAGACGGAATCGAGGCAGAAATGGACAAAATAAAGGAAACGATCAGTAAGCTGGAAAAACGAATTAATAGTGCGCCCCCCACAGAGATGATTAACGAAAATGCAATGCTGGACTTGAGTTTGAACTTGGATAAAGTTCAAGAGGGTATAAAAGATGTCAAGGTCATTTCTGAAATAGGGAAGCTTTCCATGAAGCCGCCTCAATTCGACGGAAAAACTCCATGGGAAAATTACCGCCGACAGTTTGAAGCAGCGGCCAAAGCAAATGGATGGAATGCAGGGGAAAGAGCTGTAGCACTAACACTTGCATTACGTGGAGAAGCGACGAATATTCTACAAACTCTTACCGCCCAAGAACAGGAGGACTATGATCAGCTGATTAAACATCTAGAATTACGATATGGCCACGCCCATTTGGAACACGTATACCACTCCCAGCTGAAAAATCGCTGCCAAAAATCGGGCGAATCCTTACAAGAATTCGAAACTGACATTGCACGCTTGGTTCGTCTCGCATATCCAGCCACACCAGAAAATGTAATGGAGCGACTAGCGGTTCAAGCATTCTTGGATGGACTCCGTGACCAAGAAACCAGACAAGCGTTGACACTAGCTCGTCCAACACATCTCGTAGACGCACTGGCACGCGCTTTGGAATTTGAGGCAGCAAAGCAATCCTGCAAAAACCAAAGTAAAGTCCGAAGTATTGAAGAAGACTCACAGGAGCATGCTGACTTGGAAGCTACCATAAGAAAAGTGATGAAGGAAGTGTTGCCTGAGAAAAGACAGATAAGATGCCGGAATTGTGGCAGAATTGGACATGTGCGTAGCAAATGTCCAACATTCATCGACTCCGATGCAGGAAAACTAAAGAAGGTCGACGAGAAGGGGCAATCGTCGGCATGTGTCCGGCAAGCCCCGGTTAACAACGCATATGTCGCTATCCTTCAACGACAGAACAAAGGTGTCTTCGTAGACGGTCTCATCAATAACGAGCCTTGCACCATGCTGCTAGATACAGGTGCGACTAGGACAATCCTCGGGCCTTCCTTTGCCAGAACACCGGAACGGATTGAACCGACAACTTGGAAGCTACGCACAGCAACAGGGGAGCCAGCTACTGTATATGGCGAGCTACCGATTGAAATAATTTTGGGCAGCACTAAAGTGAAACATCAGGCACTTGTAGCGGACATCGAAGACGATGCAATCATCGGAATGGACATCATGAATTCCAGAGGGTTTGAATTGGATTTCAAAGACGGCGTCCTACGTGTCAACGGAGAAGAGCTGGTGCTTCATGGGAGACGTGAGGAGTTGATCCGTGTGCTGTTGGCTGAAGATGTAAGCGTACCTGAGAGAGCTGAAACCATTCTGGAGGCTCGCCTGGACGGGAGTGCGAGCAGTGGAGACGTGGTGATGTTCGAGCCCAAACTTCATGATGAGAAAATTGGACGAGGGATTGCACTAGGGAAGACCTTGTTGCGTGCTGACAAATTTGTGCCGGTAAGGGTCATGAATGTCAATTATTTCCCAGTGACCTTGAAGAAAGGAACAATTTTGGGGCACTGCTCGTCAGTTTCATCTGTGATCCGGAGCGTACGAGGTACGATTAGCCAACCCAACAACTTGCCCACAGAACTAGAAAAATTAGTTGCCATCTCTTCCAAAGACATAAAACCAGCTCAACAGCCCAAACTAAGAGATTTAGTCAAAAAGTACCAAGACATCTTCGATACCGGACAAGGAAAAGGGGGTCGAACTAATGTGGTCCAGCACAAAATTGATACTGGAGGTGCTCGGCCGATCCGGCAATCAGCAAGAAGACTTCCTCTTGCCAAGAAGGAAGAGGCTGACAAAATAGTCAGCGATATGGGAAAAGAAGGAGTTATCGAACCATCTGACAGTCCCTGGTCCTCTCCAGTCGTACTGGTGAAGAAAAGGATGGATCGACACGCTTTTGTAGACTATCGCCAACTTAATAATGTCACGAAGAAGGACAGTTACCCTCTCCCGAGAATAGATGACACCCTAGACACGTTGGCTGGTTCCACGATTTTCTCGACCCTTGATCTGAAGAGTGGATATTGGCAAGTAGAACTGGCTCAGGAAGATCGAGAAAAGACTGCTTTACCATCGGCTCAGGATTATGGCAGTTCACCGTTATGCCATTCGGGCTCTGTAATGCTCCCGCCACATTCGAAAGATTGATGGAGACAGTGCTGAAGGGACTCTCATGGAACACGTGTCTAGTGTATCTCGACGACATAATTGTGGTCGGCAGATCGTTCGAGGACCACGTGAAAACTTGGAGGAAGTATTCCTGCGACTGAGGAACTCCGGATTGAAGCTGAGCCCTAAGAAATGCCATCTGTTCCAAAAGAAGTACGATACCTCGGCCACGTTGTCTCTGGGAAGGAGTAGCAGTGGATGACCAGAAGATCAAAGCTGTTAAGGATTGGCCCATCCCAAAAGACATTCACCAACTTCGAAGTTTCCTTGGTTTATGCACATACTATCGCCGATATGTGCTGGGATTCCCAACATCACTAAACCACTGACCAGGCTCACGGAGGGCCAAACAAAGTTCCAGTGGTCCGAAGAATGTCAAGACTCATTCAGGAAACTGAAAGGAGCTTTGATCAACGCACCTGTACTGAGCTATCCCCTACCCAAAGGGAAATTCATTTTGGATACGGACGCCAGCAACGTGGGACTTGGAGCTGTCCTATCTCAGATCCAGGAGGGACAGGAGAAGGTCATTGGTTATTTCAGCAAGACGCTTAGCAAACCAGAGCGCAATTACTGTGTCACCAGGCGAGAGCTGTTAGCTGTTGTAAAGGGAGTGGAACACTTCTACAAGTACGTGTATGGAAGAAGATTCCTGTTGAGAACGACCATGCAGCTCTCAAATGGCTCTTACAGTTCAAAATCCTGAGGGTCAAGTAGCACGTTGGATCGGAGACTCCAAGAATTCGATTTCGAGATCGAACATCGAGCCGGAACTAGCCATAAGAATGCATATGCCTTGTCGCGAAGACCATGTCCAGATGATTGCTCACATTGCCGGCGAGCAGAAGAGAAAGAAGCAACACTTTGTAGAACCGCGGCAATGGATGACAACTGGAATGACAGCAAGATCCAGAAAGACCAAGAGAAAGACCCCGACCTTGGCTTAGTTGTCAGCTGGAAGAAGGGCAATCGAAGACCATCATGGCAGGAAGTCGCAGGTTACTCGCCGGCTGTTAAGTCCTATTGGGCACAATGGAACTCTCTTATTCTGGACAATGGGATCCTGAAACGTGTGTTGGAGGCCGATATTGGTGGGAAGACAGAGCCAAATAATTGTTCCCAGGAATAGAAGAGAGGAAGTGCTGCGGAAATCCATGATGGAGTCGCCGGAGGACATCTGGGAGTGACGAAGACCCTGCAGAAAGTGAGGCAACGGTTTTACTGGGCCAATTGTCAAGCTGACGTCCAGGACTGGTGCAGGAAGTGCGCTGTATGCGCTGCTAGCAATGGACCTCGAATACGACCCAAGGCCCCGATGCGTCAGTACAACGTAGGCAGCCCGTTCGAGAGAATCGCCATTGACATCGCCGGCCCGTTTCCCGTATCCGACCACGGGAATAAATACATCCTTGTGGCAATGGACTACTTCAGTAAGTGGGCGGAAGCCTATGCCCTGCCCAACCAGGAAGCCATCACCGTCGCCGACGTCTTGGTGAAAGAGTGGATATGTCGATTCGGTATTCCAATGGAGCTGCACTCGGATCAAGGCAGAAATTTCGAATCAACCTTTTCCAAGAAATATGTCTACTGCTGAACATCCGCAAGACAAGAACCACGGCCCTACATCCGCAGTCCGATGGAATGGTGGAACGGATGAACAGGACGATCAACCGCCACTTGTCCAAGGTTGTCTCTGACCATCAAAGAGACTGGGACCAGTATCTTCATTTGTTCCTGATGGCCTATCGATCCGCAGTACACGAGTCAACCGGTCAAACTCCTGCTAGTATTATAATGGGCCGAGAACTGCGACTGCCTTGTGACCTGAAGTTTGGGATACCGCCAGGACAAGACACTGCGGGAGAGGACTACGTCAGCAAACTTCGGCAGAGAATGGACGACATCCACGAACGAGTCGGTTGAACATCCAGAGTGCCAGCGATAAAATGAAGAAGACCTATGACATCAAGGCCGACGCTGGAGGATTTAAGGTTGATGACCTGGTTTGGCTGTACAACCCCAAACGTCGTCGTGGACTATCACCAAAGTTGCGGAACTCGTGGGAAGGCCCGTATAAAATCGTGAAAAGGATAAACGACCTTGTGTACCGAATCCATAAGCCACCCCGAGGGAAACCAAGGGTCGTCCATTTCAACAGGTTGGCCCCTTACGCTGGAAACCATGACCAAGTTCGCACCCTCAAGCCACCGGAGGATGATATGACGTTCGAGAAGTTTATGTCCTTGTATTCAAACGGGCAGAAAGTTCTACATGGGAGTTACTAGAGAGGAGTCACGAGACCTTTTCGAGGTGCCTGCTGACTACGCACTAGCGCACTGTGTGGCAGAAGATCTTCGAATGTCAGGGGCATCGCCGTAGTGTTCTCCAAGAAATTTGGTCAACTCCAAACACTGCGGGAGCAGAATCCAGAAGTTGGTGGGGTGCTACAGTTGAAGAAAGGCCAGAGAAACATCTACTACCTAGTTACCAAGAGGCATTCCCAAGATAAACCGTCCTATGAAGATGTCTGGAAGAGTCTCACCAAACTAAGAGATACTATGGTGGACCAGAATCTGGTGGATCTAGCAATTCCAAAATTGTCCTGTGGTATTGATGGGTTGGACTGGAGAGTCATAAGAAGTATGCTGGAGGCGATATTCAGATCCAGCGGCGTCAAGATTTTGGTTTGCTGTAACCCTCTTCCACGACCGATCATGAAGACCGTGGAGTGTTACTTCCATCGAACTTCACGGTGCAGATATGGAGTCATGCAGATATCGTCACACTCCAAGGATGAAATTTCGGGACGAAATGTCTTTAAGAAGGGGGCAATGTAACGAACCTAGGCCGGACCTGTCGCCTAACGCGTTGCCATCGACAGCGATGAGATCATCCCCGGAGATATTCGAGAACCATCCAGTCGCTCTTCCGCGGAAAACAACGGTCAATATTGGAAACAATTGGAACACGCCGGTCGCCAACTGAAAGAATTCGAAACATCGAGAATTCTGTGACGGAGATAAATAGGTAGCCCTCAAGATGGCACAAACAGTCTGAACGAGCCCATACGATCGAGCTATACAGTAGCGTAGTTATTAATATAAATTAAGTTGTATATTTAAGTGTTAAATAAATTAGTAAAACCAAGTTAAGTTTATTTACGTTACAATATGTAAATCTTCGTCCTACTGATATATCGCAAATGATATTATTCTTTAAATTTCAAAATGGAAAATATCACCCACAAAGAATTGGCATTAATAAATTTGGAGCAATGGGGAAAGACATTGCTACATTTTTAAAATTACCACACTGTAATTTATATACATGTCATTGTTTTCGCCGCTCGTCGGCAACTTTATTAGTAGATGCTGGAGGGGATATAACGGCACTGAAACGCCATGGCGGTTGGCGATCAACTAATGTGGCTGAGGGGTACGTCGATGATTCCGAAAAGAATAAGACAGATACTGCAAATAAAATATACAGTTCTATAACACCTCAACCAGTTAGTACATCAACAACATATATGCAACAAACCCAAAATAAAACAATAAACTTGCATAATTCAGTCCCACATATTCAGTTTACTAGTTGTTCAAACTTTACAGTTAATTTTATTAATAAAAAAAATGAGTAATTACAATAAAAAAATGTATAGCATTGTTATAGGTAACTATTAAGATTTGTGAATAAAGTTCTTTCTCTGTACTTGTATCTTAGTATTTATTGTTATAGTCGTAGATAAAGTATACTATTCAACTTGCGGTAATGGTCATAACTCACTTGATGAATTACAACACTCGCCTGCGGCTCGTGCTGCAAACTTCATGCGTGAGTTATGACCTACATTACCGCTCGTTAAATAATATACTATTTTTGTATGTTTGGATTTCATAAGTTTGTCCCGATAGACCACCGTCGACCGCATACGTAATTGTATTCAAATAATGTTTTCATCTAGAGGCGAACGGAAAAAGTTTGCTGGGTTGTTATTTTATAAGAATTATTGGCAGATGTCAGTTGCGATATCGTCCATAAATTGAAAACAGAACATAGACTCACTGTCGTGGGTACAATAAAAAGCAATAAGAGAGAACTGTCGCAAACTGGAACACATACTAAAGATCGTCTTGTAGGCTCTTCTGTTTCTGAGTTTGGTATTCATATGATGGCATCTTCCTATGTGCCAAAAAAAAAAAGAATGCGCTGATGATATATTCGTTCCACAACAGTGATACAGTCGATCCAATAACTGGTAAACCAGAAGTTATTTTATTTTATAATACTACTAAATGTGTAGTCGATATTGTGGATAAAATGAGCTCCAGTTATACTGTTGCAAGGAATACGAAACGATGGCATGTAGTTGTGTTTTACGGTATTTTGAACATTGCAAGCATAAATGCATTTATAATTACCAGGCACAACGACCCAGATCAGAATGATAGTAAACAGAGATTATTTATCAAGAATTTGGGTTTGGAGTTAATAAAAGACCATATGCAGTCCAGAGCTACTATGTCAGGTTTACATTCCTACATTCGAAATGGAATAGACACTGAAGAAAAACCTGACCCTCCACCCAACAAAAGAGGGCACTGCAAGTATTGCAAAAAGAAAAAACTCGTAATTTTTGTAAATTTTGTAAAGCTTGGCTCTATATAAGTCACATACTATCGAGTGAGTCCGGTACTGTCATTTCGCGTCAATGCAGTTTCTGCAATGGCGCAGTAATTTTCAATTTTTTATTAAAATTTTGTTTTTTGTTCTTTTATTTTTCTGTCGAATAATTTTATCTGTTTTCATATTTTTTTTGTAACAATTAAGCCGAAAAGCATGGTTTTTGCATTTGTCAGTTTTTTTGTGTTTATTATCGAAACTAAATATATTGTTTAGTAAATTTATTGAAAATACTCTAAATCAACCTACAAAAACAACTTTTTTAAAATGTCAGAAAATTTGTGTTGAATATTTGTTATATTTATGTTGGTCCTAATAGACCACCCTCGTGTATGGATGTTAGTCCGGCTGAGGTCGTCCATCGGAGTGTTAAGGTAGTTGAATTAGGAAATTATTTTCGACGGAATCGAAAAATTTCAAAGGACTTTTCGATTTGAAACGGAAAAAAAATATTTTTTCGCCCTCCCAATCGACTCTAGAAAATTTCTTCGTTATAGAAAGTCGGCGACTCAAAAAATTGATGTCCCCGAAAAACGCAGAAAAAAAAAATTCAGACCCCCCCCATTAGAATCGTATGTCATGGGAAAAAATTATCGTCATTCGATGAAACTTTAATGGACTTTTTTGTAGTGCTCTTTTTGAACTTTTTTTTGGTGGGAAGGGGGGTATCGTTAAAATCGATGGAGTTTTTTTTTTTCGCGTTCAGACCTTCAAATGGTCCCCCGTCCTTCTTTAAAAAGTCCCCTGGCACACTCCGCATTTCTCTACGACCCCCCCTTTAGGCTGTGCGCTTCCCCGTGGACTATTTTGAATAACGAGAGTAGTTTTGATTATATCTGTCAAACTAGATGGTCAATCACTTTTGATATTTTTTTCACAATATCTGTGATATCCTGCTCTAGCTCCTCCTCGTTTTTCATAAACTTCTTAATTTTAGTACTAACGGTAGAATTAATAATGTGCTGTTTGCCTATGCATGGTCCATATGTTACGTGTTAATTGAGTCAACTTCAATTATACATATATATATATATATATATATATATATATATATATATATATATATATATATATATATATAGTTTACACGGTAGCTTGTGAAGCCCACCAAATGAACGGGTCGCTCTTGAACCCGCACTTTTCAGAATGGGCGAAGAGTATATTCCAGTGCAATGACATCATTCCATAATTTCTCGTCGAAGCACACTTAGAGGGGTAAAAATTCTCAATATTTAAACATTTGTATACTCCTTTGAAACGTTGTAGAGCCAATTATGCTTTCACTACGCTATGAATCCCAAACGTATATTGCGTATATTAGAACGGCCTCTGTGTGTCCCGGCGGCGTTGCCTCTACTGCCTCGCGCGTTTTCCAGTTCAAAATATTAATTAGGGATTTCAAATCAGTGAGCGTGCGGTGACTTGCGGAAATGTCCAGCAGAGGAGTACAGATTGTGGCGATGACCCTTCAAAATTATAACTTGAGAAAAGGCAAAAAGGTGAGCACATAATTCATATTCAGTATAATGTTTATGTTTAATAATAAGCCACTCAATTTGAAGTTGATGAATATATTTTTTTTTGTATTATCAGGTTGATTATCGTATGAGGAAACCTAATAGCTCCAAAAATGTGGATTTTTCGTCAGGTTCAGGAAAACTCTCGTATCTGGAGAAACTAGATATGTGAGAATTATGAAGTATTTCATATAAACCTCAGCGTATTCTTATTCCATCCTTAGAGGGGTGGAGGGGGAAGAGGTGTGAAAGTCAAGGAAATTGGTATTTGGGTTATCTTTTTAAATATAAATACAAATTTGGTTTTTTAAAATTAAACAAAGGTTAGGTTAGGTTGGGGTTGAAAGTTTGAACGGTTTTCATGAATATTGGAATTATAGGTCTTTGTTACAAATACATAAATACATTTTTCAGTGTTTTCCGAAATTCAACCCCTAAAGGGGTGATATAGGGGGTTGGGAATTTCTATGGGGGTTTCGTTACTTTTCAAGTTGGGATCATAAAAATTGGAATTTGAGTTGATTTGTTGAAAATATAAACAGGATGTTCATAAAATCAGATGTGGAATCATCTGCGACTGAAAGATAAACTTTAGTCACTATCTTCCATCGTCAAGATAACCTCTTGTGGGGAATTCTTGTTGAAAAGGGAAACATTCTCGATTGAATATTGATATCCGGGGAAGTAGTTGTTTTCTGTTAGACATTCACAAAAAATAACTTCATTTTAATCGTGGATTTTTCAATTCACAAAAAAATCTTTCTATCAATATTCAATTGAGAATGTTTCCCTTTTCAACTGGAATTTGAGTATTCGTTACAAATGGAGACATACATATTTCAGTGTTCAGTGTATGGGTGGATAAACACTCCCAAGTATGCAATAAAAATGAACAAATAGCACAGCAGTTCTTTGAGAGAATAGATTTTTATTTACGAAACTAAAAATAGCTGAATGAATTTCGATATTCTCAAATTAATTGTTGGAAAGATAGATTGACCAAAGATAACTATGGAATGGCCACATTAGTCGAGGGTCAAGCATTTAAAAACAGACACACAATTCCTTCAATTTTTGGAACGAGAAGAATTTTTGTAATTTTCCCTGTTGAAAATTCAAATATAACATGAATTCTGATAATTTTATCCAATTTAAAATGTTATTTGGGAACTATTTCCACCAAATATCATCGTGCTAGAGGATTTAATCGTAAAATTTCCAAAAAAATTGCGATAAAACCCCTAGCACATATGATATTACTCTCGATAAAACACAAATTAATTGAATATTGATCAGACTAGGCAAACAGAGTATTTTTCCTTGAATGTTCAACAAGGGTACACTCCTATATACATATCCTTCACTTCTTTACATGAGTCTGCATATTGCTCAGATAATTCGGAAAAATATATCATCAGCTCTTGTACTACAAAACGATTGAAGATAGTGACTAAAGTTTATCTTCCAGTCGCATATGATTCCACATCTGATTTCATGAACAGCCTGTTCATATTTTCAAGCAAATCAATCTATCATATACCATAATAGGTTTTAATTTGGGATTGCTTCTGAAAAATGTGTTTTCCATTTCTTTCGGGCTTCCTGATAATCGTGGAAGCATGAAATAGATTTTCGTCAACAAAAATGTATTGAAGGCCTATTTAATGCGATGCCTCTCTTGCATCGATGCTATAAATGATTTCTGGTGAGTACTCACTTTTGGAAAACATTTTTCTATGCCTCATTCATCTATATGAGTTTTTAATTGAGCCTGGAATAGAAAATCAAATAACTATGTTAATAAAAAAGCAAATTTTAAATTTTAGATTTTTTCTTCTGAGAGTCTTTTCAGAATATCTATCAGATGTAGTTCAATGCCCCGTGGTTTCACCGGGAAGTAGTTTTTTCTTTAGACATTCACAAAAAATAACTTATTTATCGTGGATTTTTCTATTCACAGAAAAATATTTCTAAAAAGCAAATTTTAAATTTCAGATTTTTTCTTTTGAGAGTCTTTTCCAGAATATCTATCCGATGTAGTTCAATGCCCAGCATGGTTTCAGCTGGGAAAGTAGTTGTTTTCTGTTGAACATTCACAAAAAATAAATTAATTTTCATCGTGGATTTTTCTATTCACAGAAAAATATTTCCGTTCAATATTCATTTGAGAGTGTTTTTCCCTTTACAACATGAGTACCCCACAAGAGGTTATCTTGAACGATGGAAGATAGTGACTAAAGTTTATCTTTCAGTCGCAGATGATTCCACATCTAATTTTATGAATATCCTGTTAATATTTTCAAACAAATCAATCTATCATACCCCATAACAGGTTTTATTGACAAAAAACATTGATTTCAAAGTGTCTCTCCGATAGAAATGTTTCTAACTTTCCATCTTTGCAAAGTGAGATTGCTTCCAAAATGTGTTTCATATTTCTTCCGGTCTTCCTGATGATCGTGGAAGCGTGAAATAGATTTTCGTCGATAAAAATGTATTGAAGATCTAGTGAATGCGATGCCTCTCTCGCGTCAATGTTACAAATGATTTCTGGTGAGTTCTCTCTTTTGGAAAACATTGTTTTCCGCCTCATTCATCTCTATGAGTTCCTTATCAAGACTGAAATATAAAATCAAATAATCATCTCAATGAAAGGCAAATTTTGAATTTCAGATTTTTTCTTTTCAGTTAGGGTCTTTTAGAATACCTATCAGATGTTGTTCAATGTCCAGTGTGGCTTCAGTTGGGGAAGTAGTTGTTTTCTGTTAGTCATTCATGAAAATAAATTAATTTTTATCGTGGATTTTTTGATTCACAGAAAAATATTTCTATTGAATATTCAATTGAGAATATTTCCCTTTTCAACATGGATACCTCACAAGAGGTTATCTTGAACGATGGAAGATAGTGACTTGAGTTTATCTTTCAGTCGCAGATGATTCAACATTTGATTTTATGAATATCCTGTTCATATTTTCAAATAAATCAATATTTTATTTCAGTCTGAATTGTTTTAATAATTCAAATATTCAATAAATTCAAATTCAATAAATGTGTTCTTATAATGAATGTGTTTTTCATTCAGGTGACTTTTCATTTCACGGGTTCAAAAATCATAACGATAAAAGAGGTTTTCCACTGGGTGTAAAATATGGAAAAAAAAAATATTAACACAATTTAAACTTGCAAGAAGAAAGTGCAAACACCAAAAGCTACCATTTTCATTAGTGTATAATATGGCATCAAACATTATGCTTGGTGAAATATATCATAGAAAAATCATTTCATTCAACTCGAAAACTCATTTCATATAAGATTTTTGTTCGAAAATCATCTGTGGTAATTGTTTACTTATATACTCCAAGAATGAACCCATTCAGGGGAGTTCAAGTGAGAAAAAATATTGAATGATCTGACAATAGAGTCAAATTCTAGAAGTCAATGAAGGAGTTCCTTTAAGCAACAGGCCAATCTACATCACGCAAACTTGACGTAATTCACAATTCAGCACTACGATTAGCATTAGATGCTCACCGCTAAAGCCCAATAGAGAGTATTTGCTCGAAGCCAGAACCCCTTCAAGATACCGTCGACAACACCTAAGTCTCTCACGCTTCTTCAATTGCTGCCAAACCAATGCATCCAACCGATAACGTTTTCTCGAGTCGTTTCAAACAAAATTTCTAGGACACCCGAAAACAGCCTGCTTTCTACTAAAGAATCAATAAGCTCTCACAGAGTCTAGAACTCACCCTCCTTCAGTATTCTCGAATTGTATTACCTCCTATCCTCCTTGGCTGATCAATGTCCCTACATGTGACCTCACCATATCCGCTTCAACAAAAATGAAACGCCTTCCCAAATTTTATTAAACCTCTTCCACCACAAATTGACTGAATATCAAAACGATGTAGCACTGTATACCGACGCCTCAAAAACAGAACAGGGAGTTGGCGCAGCTCTAGTAACACCTAATGGAACATTGAAATCCAAACTAACCCAATCATCGAGTTTATACACCGCTGAACTTTTTGCTATATTACAACCATTACATTTCGTGAAGAATCACCCCGATGAAAAATTTCTAATCATATCAGACTCTTTGAGCGCACTTGAGGGTATGCAACAAATATACACAGACAACCCAATCTTACTTATGATGGAAAACGAACAACAATGTATCTAAGAACTCAGGAAAAAAGTTATCATGATGTGGGCCCCCTCTCATATTGGGATTGCTGGTAATGAGAGAGCAGACATAGCAGCCAAAGAAGCAATAAACGACCATCAATCGAAAATAATATCCAGAACAACCAATTCAGACATGAAATCATTCGTCAAAAGTAAAGCAATTGAAGAATGGCAAAGAGAATGGCAGCAGTCAAGTTCAAAACTGGCGCAAATAAAACCATATGTAAAACCCTGGAGTCACCTTCCAAAATGGAGAAAACATCAAACAAATCTCTGCCGTCTACGTATGGGCCACACAAAATTTTCGCACGACTACCTATTGTCACGTTCTGAACAAACAATATGTGAAGTGTGCAATACAACAGTGTCTGTGAAACATATCCTGGAAATATGTCCCAAATTTCAAGAAGCAAGAAACAAATACCAAAATTCACAAAATCTACATGAAACTTTGGGAAGAAACTGTAATGTTATTGATATCATGTCATTCTTAACAGATATTAATATGAGAGAAATAAAGTATCAAAGTCATCTTCACAAAAGATTCAATATAAATTGAATACAATTGGTAGACCACAGGTGAAAAACAACTACTTTCCTAGCAACTACCACGCAGAACGTTGAATGATATTCACCTGAAAATCCATGCAAACTTCCATATAAATGGAAATTGATTGCAAATATTTCTTTCTGATAAGCTCGATTATGTTTAATCTATGTCGTGTTCGCCTAACAATCCGCTTACCGGTTTCAGGCTTTTTTGGCCCTCATCAGTACGGAGTAGTCATCACCCAACAAACATTATAGGTAAAATTTACGTCATTTCGACCTTCGAATAGGTCAGCGCTCTAATTGGCGAAGGTAATTATTACGTTATAATTACCTTACATTTACCATTATGGGGAAAAAAATGGAAGTAATTCAGAAGTCGAAATTTGGGAAATTAAGACATTTTTCCTTATAAGTTGAAGGCATAAATAGGTAAAATTGCCTCCAGACTAGTCGACTGATTGTAAAATGTAGTCATTTTACCTATTTCAGGTTATAAACACTGTAATGAAACAAACAACAAACAATGGCAGGTTGAAGAAGATGATAAAGTTTACTGTATATTGTGTATCTTAACCTACATGCTTATGCGTGAAAGCGTTGAAGTTGACATGAACATGGCGTATGACGAAAAAATTGTCTATAAACGTATAGCAGATAATGCAATAAGTGATGGTTTCGCATCCACACCTAGCTGTAATTTCATTTGCGATACAAACTGTTCTGTGATAATGTTGATTTTTACTCGTCTAAAACAAGTGGGCCCATCAAATTATTAAATTTGTATGCAAAAAAAACATTAATTTATGTCTATTTTGACAACTTTTTCCATCAAACACTTCAAAAACTGATTTTTATAGATGAAGTATGTGTATACATATCATATTCACCTATTTTTTGACTACCAATCATTAAAATGTGGTCGATTCGAAAAATTATGTATTATTTTTACAATGGCGAAACGGTTCAAACCGAAAAATATGGCGTAGATTCCATATGGGACCTATATGTCAAATTCCTTAAAATTTCGACTATGAGAGCTAATAGACTTTGTTCAAAGTCAGTAACCTTTATTCCTGACTTTGAAGTCCATTTTCCTTATCTTGGGATTTCAGACCCTTTCACATTGTGGTCACGTGATGAAATACAATATATGTTATTGGATGCATGTCTATACGTTTCGTTCTCTAGATGGATTGCGAATCGTGAATAATAAATTTATATTTTACTTATTCTATGTTCTGTGCAGAAACACTCAAATGTTAATACAGGGGTGAAAAAGTCAATATGTTTTGCTAATGTTAATGGTGAGGCCAAGTAACCTATAGTTACTCAGAGAAATGGATATTGACTAGAAAAACCCCGTAATGAGTGTTTATTCTGAAATTAAATATCAAATCCATCAGTAATGTTGATAATGGGACGCGATATTTATATTTCAGTGCACATCTTCCCAGAATAGAAACCATGATTAATGTTATTGTCTAATGGGAAATCTCTTTCTCGAGAAATAGCCAATCATAACATTTCAAATATAAAATGGTGTGTTGTGATTGGCTGAATAATTTTGATTTGACATTTCTGCGTTCCGCATTCGGTGCCCAGAAATATACAATTTTTCAGCCAACTGTAAATACCATTAAAAAATCGACCAATTATGATTTGCTTGATTTTGACTTTTCCGGAAACCACAATGATTGTTTTTGAAATTTTCGAAGCCATGGATTTTTTGCGTATTCAATACCATTTTTTCATCCATTTACTTCAAAGGAAGAACTTCATTGAATTCCATTTTGTCGCTGCATCATTGAAAACGTCAGCGGCTGTAGTTTACCGCTGGCGACAGGCGAGCTTTCTGAAGCAGCCCATTCATTGTTCAGTATCTCTTACCGACGTGACCTGAGATCTAACCAAAGTTTAAGGTTAACGCTTTCATGTTTTTATTTACATAATGGATGAGTGTTTTAAAATAGTTGCCGTCATAAAAAGACGTGGAGCAACACCCATAGTTGAATACTCCTATGTACCACATAAGTGGCAACAAAAAGGAGAGTGTTCTACCAACTGCTTGTATGGAGACTTTATGCGACAAGGCCCAATGTCTGAGCTCCTCTAACAATGAGAGGTTATCTTCCAAGCTTTGTGCCTTATTCCCATTGAACTCATCGTCTTGTGATCCATATTTTTACCCGGTATCATCATCGGTAAAAGCAATTTCTTACTCTACATTAATTTCTGTAGTTGATGATGACTGAGTGGAAGATGATGGCTCTGATCTCTGGACATCGGAAAGTATAGGATGGTTTCGGATGATATTTTCATTTGTTCTCATTCTGGCAGCTAATCGATAATAGTTGGTGGTATACCTGTATGGTTTACTAACTCTATTCGAATTTTTGCTCGGCATTTTATAGATTTCTAGAATGTAGGGCACAATAAAAAAATTAAAGGAAGTAAATTGTATCATGTCATCCTCATCTGAATCGACTTGGTCTTTAATATCTGATGATAGACTAAGTTACTTTGAGGATTTTATTTTAGGTAACTTTGACTTCGTTGTAGACATTTAGTCTGATTAGACAAATATTGTGGTAATCTGGCCCTCATTGTAGAGCAGTAGGTATAAACTAGGTCAAGAAATGTCCAGGCAACTCCTTCAACTTAATTGGTGCCAAAATAGGTGATAAAGACTATAAAGTAGACCTGTTTACTGACTTGTCAATTCCCTGACTATATGAACACACATGAGGTAATAATTAGGTAAATATTCACCAGAAGGTTTTTCCTGAGAGTTCCACGTATTTTGAACACATTTTGCTGGTTACCTTTAGGTAAAATTTAACCTAGTAAATAACTCTATCAACCCATGAGGCTGTGAAGGTATATTTGAAGTCCATAACAAGTAATTCCATACTACGCACTACGCCAATTAAGTTTTTGGTTTTTGAAGGAGATTTGGTGGTCTCAATTATGGTTTTTATAACTCCAATTATAACTTTGGAGTTAGTTAGTACTTGATGGTAAAATATTTGGTCAGAAATGGGTAAATTCGGACTTCTTGAAGCCGTTTTACCCCACTGCTTGGTATAATTTTCCTATAATGTTACTTGGGCAGCCAGAGATCCGGAGAGCTCTGGTCGAAGCGAGACACAACACAAACAAATCATCATCCAGCTTATAAACATCTGTGGTGCGCGGAAAGATAACTTTCAACTGGCGGTACCTAGTGACAGGAAAAACACTCAGATATCAATATGTTCCACTCAACCTAAATGTAATGTATTGTTGCGCTAATAACTCTAGTGGTTGATGCGCTAATTCTCAAAAAAAAAATAGAGTGATATATAATAATTTTTTTTAATGAGGGTTTCCATTATCATTCGCAAATGATTCCGAGAAAAAAATATTGAACCAAAACTGTTTTTCGATAATTTCAAGTTTACTCCCAAACGATATTTTTTCTCCAAAATTTTGCAATAAAATATCAATAGATGAAAAATTCTCTGAAAGTTTGGAGAATAAAAAAAAATCTGTACCTTCATCAGAAACTGGAATATTCAACTCCTTGTGTTTTCTCCTCTACAAAGAAACACCTATTACTGTTTCAGGTCGAATTTTCGGAAAGTATTTCTGAATGATTGAATCCTATTCGGCATAATATACATTATTTTTATGAATAATTCATGAAATAGCACCGATCAGAACTTCATGAGAACATAATGTAACTGCCATTCAGGGTCAAATATGGAGTAAAAATAAGATGACCAATCTCTCATCCCATTGTTTTGTTCAGGCTTTTTGTATAGTCGATCGCTTCCTTGGCGGGAAGAGGAGGAACAACAAATTCATATTACATATATTCATGAAATTGATAGTTCTGAAATTTCGGGTTATAAATATTAATTTGGAGTAAAATAGAAAAAGTGGATAATAAATTTCTGTTCAATATTTCATTAATATCAATTCTCAAAAGATAATAAAACTTTCCTATAAAAAAAAAAAATATTACTCTACGAACTGCTGCTCACAAAAATTTTGTTGATTGTTCTAGACAGTTTTCCATGGAAATAATAATTGTGAAAATATAGATTTTTTATTTTTTATGCCAAGTGAATCAGTGGTTCCATGTGATTGAAATACCCCAAAAAATATAAAGTACTCATTAGCAAATAGTTCAATATTGTTTGGTTCTGATTCGTTCCCCACATCACAAGATATCTATGTTCGAAAAACATGCACAAAATAAAACAATTGCCTACTTTCCTGAGAAGCTCAATTTTGTTATCTCTAATTATTCCTGAAACTAGCTTCCCCGATATATTTTTTCCATCATATATTTCTGCATATTTTAATTCAATCGGACGAAATATATACACTTGTTTTTAATTCTCTGTCATTTATTCACAATCGATCTCTAGGCACCCCCCGATAGTAAAATTTTTAATTTAATCAAGCATTAAAAATCAGATTTTGTAGAGAACAAATGAAAATTTCAATGGTACCCATATGGTACCACTGAACATTCAACCAGATCTTTGAATTACCAACAGAAAGATACATATTGTCGAGTTTTTACTTCACTATTGTCGATGTTGCAGCTTTCTAAGATTGAAAAAATCAATTAATGAACCGGAATTTTATGTGTATATATTTTTCCGCAATTTAGAACTAATGAGAGTAATCCCTGTTTACAATGCAGAATCTCTTTCCTCAACAGACTAATCTGGGCTTGAATTTAATGTGATGATTTCAGATGGTTCAACCTATTTTGTATAGGTGAACTGTTCTTTACTTCCCTCTTTTTTATCAATAATGTGAGTGGACTTAATAACAAAAAAAACATGGAAAGTTCTATACATTTCACTTTCAAAAGACCGCAAAATTGAATTTCAAGAAAGTCAATAAAAAAGTTCCTTTGCCTCAAAAAATTGTTGAGATTTTGATATCCAATCTTCAGATGGTTGAAATCATTATATCGCTCCTCAGTTGGAAATTATATTTGCCTAATATTCTTGGTAGACCGTCTCCCCTATATGGTCTACATCAGTGTAAATGTATTTTTATCGTTTGATGCACAAAAATTAAATCTACGATGAAAACTGAAGAATAAGGCTTTTAAGCCAATATTGGTTATTTTGTACTTTTTTCCAACCATCCTTTATGTAGATGGATTGATCGCACAAAATTCCCCTTAGAAAAAGAATTGGTAAATATATCTTCAAATATTGTAACTATTTCAAACTCAAATTCCTAATCTGAAAATGAACGATAAATATTTTTTATATTGAAATATGAACTACTCCTTGCGCTGTACAGATCCACGAATCAGCAATTCATATATATTACATTCATGAAGGCAACGATTGCGATGTCGCCAAACTTAGGGCTACACAACGCTACAAAGTTTGTGGGCTCTACAAAGAGTATATAATTCTGCGTGTATATCCTATATACGGAAAGCCCCTACAGTTCGAACCAAAGAACTATATCGCGTATGTTGGTTATGGAAATGGTATATTGTGTGTCCGATCTAAAACGTGGGAAATGATCTGCATTCAATTCTGATCACCCAGTGAAGAGATACAGGGTGATACTTTTTGAGCCGATATCGGGACTAACAAAGGTTACTCAGGCTAAGCCTCGTTCATATGCCTCACGGATTCACAATGACCGTGTACATCTCTATATATATATATATATATATATATATATATATATATATATATATATATATATATATCTGGGGTTCGGGATGGTGAAACTTGTTAAAATTTTATAGAGTTGTTCACATGTTAAAACAATCATATGCTAAATTTTAATAATTTCCTAATTCAACTGTCTCGTGGCGGTACTACCTTAATTTCCATGTCGTTAGTTCAATAACACTAACAGTTGCACGAAAAACGAGAAGAAATAAGTTAAGTGAAAGAAGAGGGAAAGGAAATCGTGTCCAGACAGGTCCGATCGTGCTACACGTGCCAACCAAAGGGAGAAAAGGTGGGGGGATCGGGCCGATCTCTGTCGGGAGGTGCGGCCAGCGTTGCCAATTACCAGGATTTTTTCCGAAAATCGGAAATTTCAACGTGTGCCGGGAATTGTGTCGGGATTTTTTACAATTGTAGAAAAAAACGGGAATTTCATTACCATTCGTAACTTTCATTTTATTCGTAACACCTACGTCAGATATGGACCATTAGGTTAATTATATTGAGCAGCCAAGCAGAAAACAGGACGGACGCCGTAAGCTGGAAACCTGAAAAGCTGCTATGTGAACTAGGCATAACAGTTGACGGTCCAACTGTCATGCCGTCATTCCTGTTTCCTGTCAACTGTCGATGTTTAATGTTTATTTGACAAATTATGAGAGCATACCCATAATTTTGTAGAAAATTTTATACCAGTCCTTTTCAACCAATCAGATGCTTTATTTAGACATTGTTACTATGGTAACCAGCAAATTTTCTGAAAATTGAGAGATTGGCAACCTCTTTAAATAAGTTTTCTTGCTCAGGATTTAATCCAGATTCTTCCACTAGGTATGTTAGATATTTTACATTTTATGGTACATTTTAATGCTGTGATTCTTGCAATTCATACGATTGAAAGTTCATTTTATTATCACTTTTCACTAACTTATGATTGTATACAATGTTATGAGGAACTTATAATGCCACAAATAAAATATTGATTGACAGGAGTAGTAAATGTCAAATCCATGGCTAAATTTACAAAATATTTTTTTAACCGCAACATACGCCAACAACATTCTATTTAGAATAAAGAATAAAATATCGATTTCCTGAATTATTTGAAAAACAAATTATTACCTAAATGAATATGAAAATATTAAAGTATATATGTATAGGTATAGTTATATATTTTTTGCTGTATATCACCTTTTTGTTTGTAGTCAATATTGACTTTCCCTAAACCAAAATAAAAAAATTATATGAAATCAATTTTTTTTTATAAAATGTATCTGATATTAAAATTTTATTTTACACTGGGCCGGAAAAAAAAAAAATATATCCCAATCAAACCCTTTAATTTTAATCAATTTTTTCCCCCTGAGCCCCAGTAAAAAAATTGTAGAAAACAATCAATTTTATAAAACATTTATCTGATATTATATATTTTATTTTCGGGGGAAAAAAAAAAATACCCCCCTTTTAAACGATCCACTTTCATTTTAGTCAATTTTAAAATTTCCCCTGAAACCTAGAAAAAAAATTTAGAAATCAATTAATTTTACAAATAATCTGATTTTATATTTTTTTTTTTACGGGGGAAGGGAAAAAATCAAAAAAATCCCCCAAAACTCTATTACAAACCTTTATTTTTGAATAACGTCAAAATAAATATTTTCATTTAAAATAATTCCGGAAAAAATTTTCTTCCAAATCCCCCTCTCAATTAAATTTGGGGGAAATTTGTCTCTACAATTTTTTTTAAAAAATTCCTGACTGACAATATTAAAAAAAAGTAAATTATCCTTTTTTCAAGGGCAGGAACAATAAACATTAAATAATTTTTATGGCTTTTAAATTAAAACGATTTGTTAGGAAAATTCCCTTTCTCCCCTACTTTGAGTCGGACTTAGAAAGTCCATTATTTAGTGGGCCGACGGCCACACCCGTCACGATTTCGAGAGACCCCCGGCCCCCCATACGGGGCCGATAAATTAAATCTGCAGCCCCCTTAAACCATTATTTCTCGAGAATCAAGGTAAACAGATTGAGATAGGGGTTATCTCGGGGCAATCTACATGCTTCTATTTACAAAAAGGCAATTGAGTAATTAGAATGAATGCAAAACCCGGTCTATTTGGGATGTTCCAATTTCCCAAACAAAAAAAATAAAGTGTTGCGAAATGAAAATTTGATGAAGGTGGAATGCTAATATGTAATAGGGGGGAGCAAGGTCAAGAAGACTGTAAATAAAATTTTAAAAAAACTAAAACTTTTGTCACATCTAAATGTAATTCGGGTTTTGGGTCAAGGTTTTATTATCGGGTTGAATCTCATTTTATAACTTTATCAGAAATCCAGACAAAGTAAAGTAAAAAAAATTTCTTGATTAATGATAAATAAAACAAATCGGAGTTTTGAATTGGATGACAAAATACCACACTTTTTTTTTTACTTATATTTGAAAATTTTTTTTTAAAGGATTTGCTCGCATCTAAAATCGACAATATATTTTCACATTGAAAAATTTTTTCCATAGAGACTTGGGTATATTTAATTTAAAAACAAATCAATTCCCTTTTTTTTAAAAGTACAATTCACGAATATTTTTAAAATTATTGTATTTTATGAACGATCTTGGTGGGGAAAAAAATAAACCCTGGGACAATGGGTTGGAGCACCTTTGAAGTGGCCCGGTGGCGGATCAGGGAAATTCTCCGTATGGGGAATTTTTCCCCGTGCCTTTATAACTGAGACAGTTTTTTTTTTTAGAAACGTAAAACTGCGGTTTTCGTTTTTAATTCAGCGGGATAAACCTCAATTAAATTGGCCCCGGGTTTTGGAATGGGGTGAACACGCCACTGCGAACATGTGATTCGCCTGTCCGAAGTGTTTACATGAATTTATTGTCAAATTGAAATGTCTTATATTTGTTATGGGCAATGCGCAACTGGGTTTTACCCATTACGACCTTTGTTTTTTTGAAATCAGTCTGTAAAAAAAAACAGCATTGTGGTTCGTTGTCGGCCGGGAAATAAAAAAAAAATTATTCCCCATACATGCGAAAGTGATTAACCAAGTGACGAAACAAAACGTATTCTGTCGAATTAGGTCCAAACAATTGATAACATTTAATAAAAAAATTGCTGAAAGATAAAAATAAAAAATTTTAAGAAATGAAATAAATATATTGAAAATATTGTTTCAATAACTTTTTTTCAATTCTTTCTATTTTTGTCAAATTTTACTAAAAAATTATTTTGAATTATTACAAAAATTTTTTTTTAATTTTTTCTTTATGCTTTTTAGATTGCTATAATTAAGTATAAAAAAAAATTTTTAATCAAGGGAAAAAATTTTTCAGAAAATTTATTGAAAAAAAAATTTATTTTTTTTTTTTTAGATTGATTGAACAAAGATTTAGAAACTTTACTTCAGAGCAATTTTTTGGCGACGAAAACGTTTTGCAGTATTTTCATCATAAAACCCCCGGGCACCCCAAACTTTTATTTGAGGTTTTTGGCTGAATCATTCATTTATTATGGTTTTCGGAGGGTCTCTTTTTTATTAAGTTTTTCCCCCAAAAACAAAACGTCTTTTTTACTTTGCGATCAATTTAAACTATCGAACTTTTAAACACCTTTTTTCAAAGGGAAACGAGATAAGGGAAATACGGACCATGCGGGCTGCGTTTAAAATTCCCCCATCCCAAAGCCCCAAAAGTTAAAAATCAATAAAACGATCAATTTTCAAACGAAACGGGACCACAACGTTAAAAGTTCCTGTAACGTTATTTTTTCCCCCAAACCCTAGATTTAATTTGAAAATCGTTCTTTATAAACCTTCTTTTTTTTCCGGGGAATTCCCCATTTTCCTACCCATCTAATCCCCCAAACATCCATCTGGACGGTTACCTTTCCCTCAAGCATTTTTTAAATCCCAATGCCTTTAATTTTTTGGTCTTCCCTTTTTTTTTTTTTTGACCACTGCATAATTACCCCTCGCCGTCGTCTCAAAAATATCCCCAACCTTCCTTTTGGGAAACCATTTTTAAAAATTGGTTGGTTAACAGGGGTTAGAATAGAAATATGCTTTTTTTAAAATCGGTAAAAATTTTTTTAAAACCCCCATAAACTCCCAAAAGGGGGTTAACCCCAAAAAAAAGGGGCCCCTTAAATCTTTTACCTGTGTTGAGACATTTTTTTTTTTACTTTTTTTAATTAAGAACCCAAATTTTTCCCTTTTCCATCTGTTAGTTCAATAATTAGATTTTTTTTCCCCGGGCTCTTTTGTTTTTTTTTTTATAGTTTCCGGAACGAAGATTTAACCAAGGAGGACAGGATTGGTTGAAGACTTTTTTTTTTAAGATATTTTTGGGGTTTTTTTTTGGATGTTGGAGGTTTCCCCAAATGCACCAGGCCAGTTTTGTTTTTTCCAACTCTTCTGTCGACTTTTTTCATTTTTTTTAACCCCCTGTATTTTTTCCCCTGATTTTTTTTATTTTTTATTCTCTGTAATTTGAGTTCATCGTTGGTTATTAAAATTTTTTTTTTTTTTTTAAAATTTTTTTCCTATTATTTTATTAATATCCGATCCAATCATCTTTTTAGTTTTCTTTTTTTAGTCTTTATTAGTGGGGTATCATCTGCCATCCCGGAATTGTTTTTTTTATTTAAAGAAATTTTGGTTTTTGGTTTAAAAAATTTTATTAAAAGGGGGGGTTTTGAGATTTATTTCAATCATCTGATTTTATATTTTTTTTTTCAACATTATTATTGCTGGACTAAAAACAATTGGGAAATCAAAAATGGTATTTGCATATTTTTTAAAAGTATCGTTTTTAATTTTTTGCCGTAGCGGCTTGGAATTTTTTTAACAAACAACTTAACATAAGGTAGTCACCCCTAATTGTCACCCCCAAAAAAATTTTCACCTCGGGGCTTATTTATTAAAAAAATGTCCAATAATTATTTGATTTTTAAGCGACATCATTAGGGTTTCCCCCCTTGAAATAAAAATTTGTCAGTGAAAACCCCTAACTAGATGTCATCGCAACCCCCTTTTTTTGAAACCCAAACAGTTATGGTGTCCTGTGAATGCGAACATTGTTAACCTTTCTAAAAAAAATTTTTAAAGGGCCCAAAATATTTTCAAACTGATAATATTTTTTTGGTTTTTGGGTGAATGGGGTCTTTAAGCATAACAGGTGGGTATTGGTATGATATCTTAAAAAAAGTAAATTTTTAAGTGTTTAAAAAAAAGGGTTTATGAGAAACCGGTGGTGACAATTACTGGTTTGGAAAAAACCCTTGTTCTAGTAGTTGTCACCGAATGACAATTATTGGGCTAGAGAAAATATGTGAAAATCTTTTCCACGATAATCTAAAAAAAGGTATTTAGCAATGAAAAAAAATTTTTAAAATTTTTCCGGGGAAACCCAAAAGTTTTCATCACATACATGATTAAAAAATTAACAAAAAATTTGGCAAACAACTCTTTGATTTAAAAACTTCTGATATAAAAGAGTTCAATTTTAAAAAATGTGTTCTATCCCAAATAACTCTCCAATATCCCAAAAATTTTTTTCCAAAAACCCATTTCTGTTCAATTTACTGAAATATTCGCGACATTAAATATTTTATCCCAATTATTTAAAGATTAGAGGTCGGGGGGTCACCAAAAGGCCCCAAAAAAAAGTATTTTCCAATTTCAGATTTATCATTGTCCACAATGTTAAAATATTGACTTGATTACTTAAAAAAATTTTATCCCCATGATCAGGGAAAAATTCAAGAACTAATTTTCGATTTATTGATCTAAAGGTTTTTAATATTTAAACCAGATTCTTTTTCCCTTTTCGCGGGTTGCGATAGGTGTTTACTGGTAGAAAAACGTCCCCGTAATACCCAAACAATACTAGACCATTTTTTTATTTTTTCTCCTTTGAAAATGTTTGGGTTTTTCTTCACTTTCGTCAAAGTTGTTCGGAAAGTGTGAAAAAATTTTTTTTCTGGACCCCGAAAGGTTTTTTGCGTATTTTCCTCATCCCCCCCCTTTTATTCCCCCCATTTTTTTATGGGTTACACTCCACCACCCTTCACTTATTTTAACTTTCGTGAGTTTTTAAATCCCAAAACCCCACTATTTCCTCTGGGAACCAATACGGTCGAAATTGCTTTACTGGGCGGTTTTTTTATATTGCGTCCAATAGGGACATTGTTGGGGATTTTTTTAGATGACAATGAAATGGTCAGTTCACTAGAGCAACTTAATTAAAAACTCCAAATATATATTTCCCACTGGGAAAATAAAGAATATTATTGGCGTTAAAAGCAATGTTATCAACTTATTATGCATTCTTCCCTCCCAAATTTCTTACGGAACAATTTTATGGGGGAAAAAGCGTGCAGAAGCTGTTGAAAATTTATTCTTCAAAAAAAAAAAAAAGAATAATCACTGGTGCTGGTTATGCTTTTATTTGTAGACCACTCTTTAAATCCCTAAAAAACATGACACTACCATCTATCTGGTTATACCAACTTTTTTTTTAGAAATTCCAAAAACAAAAGAGATCACGGAAAAAATTTGACTTTCACGTTTTCCAACAAGAGCTGTCAATTAATGGGGCAAGCAAATTCAGACTGCCCTAAGACTAGCAAAAAAATCTCTAGATGTGAATTTTCTACAACCACCCCCTATATGTAAAAAAAAAATTTTAAAAACCATATAATTATAAAAAACATTTGAAAGTTTTTTTTATTTCAAATGCATTCTATTCCCAGAAAAGAATATATGGCTGCCCTAAACCGCCCCTCAATAACCATACTATCTCAGAAAAAAAATAGGAAAAAAAAAGGATTTTTAACATTTAGTATTTTAATAATTTTAATTTTTTTTGTATTTGTTTCAATCTTTTGAAAATCAATATTTCATATATGCTACCTTTTTTTTGTTTTTAATTTGACGTGTCTTATTTGTATCTTCGCTGTACACCAAAGAGATCAATAAACTACCCTATCATTAAGGGTCACTGGAAGGCCAGAAATCGTGTTAGAAACACTATGTTTACTTTTTTTAGGCTTTTAGTCATTTTCCCAACACCCTGTTTTATTGTTTTAAGTTAACAAAAGGAGTTTAAAATTTCCCTTTTTTTCAACATTTGGGGTTTATACTCAAAATTTTTCAAAATTAAAAAATTTAAAATTTAAATTTTCTTACAAAAAAAAACTGGGGGCTTTCTATCATGCTAAAAAAAGGTATATTTGTTCAAATATAAAACCCCCTTGTTGTTTTAAAAATCATTATCTTTTTAAAATTTTGGAAATATTGTTATTTAAGGATAAATTTGATTAGATGGACTGTTTAATTAGTTGCTTGTGGATTTAAAAATTTTGTACATTTTGGTTAAAAAAGGTCTAATAATTCTTTTTTGGGATTTCATTTTTTTTTAAAGTTTGTCTCATTTTCATTATGGAATTCCCTTTTCCATTTTTTTTTTTTGAATAAAAAAAATTTAAAAAAGTGAGTTCAAAATCCCTTTTTCCCATCAATTTTGTTTCCATCCTATGGGAAATTTGGGAATGTGTTGACTTTTAAACGAAATGGATTGTAAAATTTTTTTCGTACATCTTAGAAAGAGATGGGGCTAACGTTTTTTTCTTACGTTACTTTTTCTACCAGTGAACATTTACCCGGGAAACCCCGTGAAGGCTTCGAACCAAAATGGTCTCAGTACTTATTAACCCTGTATAAAAAATTTTGTATATTGTCAATTTGTAGAAATAATCTAATATCCTTACAAACTAAGAATAAGCCCAGAAAAAATTTTCCCTCGATGTCAGTGATCAAAGCGTAAAAATATAGGTTTTCCATTCATTTGTGACTCAAACTATTGCCGCATTTCAGTATTCTTGGAACACTCCACAGTCAGATAGTCAATGACAAAATAACATTCCTTTATGTTCACAAAATTTCCCCACCCAAAAAAAAAAAAAAAAAAAATAAATTATTCTCTCAAAAAAATATTTCCCAAAAATTTTCCCGAAAAATTATTTTATTTTGTTTTTTTAAAATATTTGCTGAAAGTAACTTAAAATTTTTGTACCTTTTGCGGGGGGTTAATTTCTCCCAGGACTGGGAGAAATATGTTAAATCATGGGGGAATTTCTTCCGGGCCCTGAATAACACGATCCGATACTGGGTTAGGTTACCGTGAATCAGTTCCTCTACAATTTTTTTCTGTATGATTTATGGAAAACCCTCGATTTTCCAAAAACCTTTCCTACAAAAGGGTTTATTGCCAATTAAAATATTGTTAGACTCCCCTTTTGGTATTGGGGAGGGGGCACTGATGTTTCGCCTCTGCTTCCTCTGTAAAAAAAAAATGTCAAATGTTCCGTTTGTTTTTCATATAAATTCATAAGATATTGAATTGTTAATCTTTTTTCCCCTTGGGAAAAATTATGAATATCAGTGGCCTTGTTTCATTTAAATTTTTATACAAAAAGGGGTTAGGAAGATGATTTAATTGCTTAAATTCCCAACTTTCTAGAACTCGTAGGTAGTCTTTAAAGTTTGTATTCAAACGAAATTGTAGTAGTTTCAAAGAAAAATTCCCTTGCCTATACCAGAAGTTTTCAAATTTTTTTTTTAATAAAGTCAGGATGATATTTCTAAATAGGCTTTTCATTTAGATGACAAATGACTAACTTTTTTTACCTGTCAACCCCCCCATTGAGGCGATTTTTTTTTAAAAGGGAAAAAAAATATTTCCCAGTTTTTTTAGTTAGTTGACTTGAATTTAATGGAGGGAAAAAAAACCATTAAAAAAAAATTCGTGTACATTATTTTTCTACAATAAAATTTTTTTGGGGGTATAAAATGGTAAAAAGTAAATACAAAGAAATTTCGAACGCCAATGTATGCAGGGCATTTGCATGAAGTTGATTTTGACATAATGTGAAAAAACCGCAATTTTTAACTAAGCCAATCTCACATTGTTATTTAAAAATAACCAATGGCTATTCACTTTCCCCAAAAGCCAATCAGACGTTGGGTTTTTCCCAAAAAGAGGCATGCCCCTTTTTTAAAAAAAACATCTAAAAAGAAAAAAGGCCCACTATCGTTAACTTTTCCCGGTAAAATATGCAGAAACTATAATATAATTATCGATTGCGATAAAATCACTCTGAACTTTTAATTGATTATGGAACAAATGGCGTAACCTACGCTGGTACGCCATTTGGTCATAACAGATAAAAAATGAAAAATTAAAAGAAAATTGGAAAAATGTCGAGATACGTTCTAATGGATATTTTTTCATTTAACTTCCTGGAAAAAAATCGAACTATTACTTATTTTAAATGAACCTGAAGGCAGATTAATACATTTCGTATTCTAGACATATCTATCTACTTCAACACAATCACATGAAATAAACGGGAAATCCTGTTTCATTTAAAATGTTTTGAAAAAAATTTTTTCGAATAGAAATTATAACAAAACCAGAAAATGCAATTTTGCGAGTCTACGATTCGATATTTCACAGATTTGAGCAAACGAAATGGATTTGAATTATTTTTGAAATTAAGTAGTGTTGATCTTCTCATTTTAAACCCATCGTATTTCGTTAAAAAATTTGGGATTATGCACCCATCATTCATAGGAGTTCAAGTTGGAAAATACCCTATATTTCAAATTAAAAAACAAAAAGGTAGAACGAAACATATGGGAATAATTTGCACGTCGAAACAAAAAATATTTCTTACCTTTTCGGATTTTTCCCTTTACACTTTCCCGATCTATTGATGTTACTGTTTACCCGCCTTGGTTTCCCGGGCCCAGGAAGGATCGTACTACTGTAAATAAATACACAAAATAACCTTCAAGTAAATAAACAGCGGGGAGATAAGGCATTATCATTATCCCTCATTGAATGTTTTGCCGTTTTATTTTGAAAATTTGTATCGTCAACATTCACCATGTTCAGTTGTAATGAAGTAGGATTGCAACATTATGATTTATTTTGAAATACACCAAGTAACGTTTTTACATCTCATTATGTCTGTCAAGACGTGAACTTTATATTTTAATATATAGGATTACATTTCGTAAGTCGAATACAATATACTCAATAATTTCGATAAATACATATGCATCTCTAGTACTAAAAGCTACAGTCTCTAAAAAAAATATTGAGTGCTAGATGCTAAATTATCCATTATTTACCAATACCCGGATAATTTTTTTAAACCAATATAACCAAAAAACACAAACGTTATTTGAACGATTTATCAATAAACTTTTTTAACGATTTATCAATAAACTTTTCGTTGATTTGAGGTAACCTAACCGAAAAACTACGAATCTAACCAATTACGATTCCTAGGAGCCAGTAGCCTTTGTGTTCGTTTAGTATGGAACCCCAACAGGTGGCGATTTTTACCACGTATTTATTAACTCGATTTTCTTATGTGTTCAAGTATATATTTTTTTTATTATAGTAATTATTTTCTGTTTTTAGTCTTGTGTGTAAAATTTTGTTATCGATTTTAAACATCTTAATGAGATTAATGGCAGTTAGTCTAGTCGGGGAAGTGAGTTTCCTCGAAAAATAGTTCCAAGTCTCCAAAAAAATGGCAATAAACCTTGATTCGGATGCAATTCTGGTAGACATTTCTTTGTTTTTTGCTGACAAAAAATTTAATTTTATTAACAAAAAAAAAACCGAAAAAGGGGTTCAGTTTTTGGGATTAACCAAAACTATAAGCGATAGCGGAAATCGAGAAAATATTCTTTAAAAAGGAGGAAATTTCAAAAAGTCCCGGAACTCTATCTCCATTATTTATAGTTTTAATTTAACGCTGAAAATAGTGCTCCGCGACCACTAAGGATTGCGCGCCATTTCTAAAGAGAAACACCACATAAAATAAATGTTTTTTTAGGGATTAAATATCAATTTGAAAATTTGAATAAATTATGGAGATTTTTCAACACTTGAACAAAAAGGTCCCGTTGAAAAAAACAAATTTAGGTTATTTTCAACAAGTTAGGCAATTGTTAATTAGTCCTTATTTTCGGGAAATCGGTATTCATAAAAACGTCATAAATGTTAAATAATAGCTCTAAAATGTTTCGCATCTTGGAGCCCATCTTATATATTTACTAACAAGATCACGTTTTAAAAAATTTTTAAAAATTGTTTAATTTTTTTTTCCATGTTTGCTATTGCTGTTCTTTTTCATCGCAAAGCCCTTTTTATAACTAAGAAAAAAAATTAGGAAATTTGTTTAAATTGTTTATAAACAAATCGATTAATTTAATATTTAAAACAAGGTCAATGCCATTTTTTGTTGAGAATATAAATAAAAAACCTTTTTAAATTGTTTATAATATATTTTATAATTACATTATTTAAATATTTTTTATTCTTTAAAATCATAATTGGCATTCTCAAGAGCAAAAAAATTTAAATAAATTATTGAAAATTCAATTGTTTATTAAGTTCACAATTTGTTATAAACAAATTCCAAATCTTATCATTTTTTCTAAAATTACTAAAAATCACAAAACAACCATATGCAAACAACGTGTCGAAAAAAGATTTAACATTTTTTATAGATTTTTCTAAATTTACGGGATATAAAAAGGGAGCGCCACTTATTTTTAAGTAACAATTTTCTGTAACTTGTGAATCATTAAAAATACAGTTATCAACATTTTGAATGATTTTATAGAACATTAGTTGATCTTTAAATACACTTTCACCAAGTCTGTATCTGTCATGGTTTCCTATTTATATGCATTTGTTTATAAAAAATCCGTTATCTTCTTATAATGTTTATATCTTTTAAACTATGAAAGTAGCACTTTTGTTCTTCAAGATGATTTTGTATAAAATTGGAATTATTAAAAAAAATTATAGTCGTTAACATTAATTTTTCATGAAATAAGGGTTTATTTGAATAATGTCAACTTATCATGTATTCTAGGGGGTTAATCACATATTTGTTAATAAATACTGAAGATAAACAGTTTTTTTTTATAAAAAACATTCATTACCTGTTTTATCAACTATTTCTATAAAAATATATACCGTAATTTTAGAAAAATCTATAAAAAAATTGACACTTTGTTACATATATTGGGTTTTTGTAATTTATAAACAATAAAAAAAATTAATTTTAATTTTTTGTAATTGAGAAATGCCAAATTTGATTTAAAAAGAAGAAAACATTCTTAACTGATTATTTAAATAATGAAAATATAAAAACGATTATAATTATAAGATTTTTTTTTTGTAAAATCATTATATTCTTAGGCAACAAATGACAGTTTTTTAATATTAAACTAATTAATTTGTTTATGAACAAATGCCCTTGATTTTTTTGAATATTATTAAATACCTTCGTTTGATACAAAACAGCAATAGAAAACATATAGATAATTTTTTATTTTTTAATTTAAAATTATTTGTTAAATTTAAAATAAAATAAAAAAACTTTAAAAAAATTTTATAACGTGATCTTTATATGTAATATATATATATATATATATATTAACATATATAAGGAGCGAAATTTTTTAGAGCTATTATTTAAACATTTAGCCGTTTTTTTGAAAACCGAGGTCCAAAATAAGGACTAATTAACAAATGCCTAACAAAATTTTAAAACCGTTAATTTCGTGTAAAATTTGTATATTTGCTAAAACACTTTCGGCCTGCGGCCATTTTCCCAATTTGGAATTGTTGTAATATTGACGTAATTTTTGAGTAATCTGTATAAGATCCCGAATAAAATTATCATATAGTTCAAAATCGACGACAAAATATAAAATATACAAAGGATAAACAAAATTCAACTGACCACTTAAGGGAAAGTTGTGGTCCCAGTTTACTTGATTATCCATTGCGTATTCTGTATTTTAAAAGGTCGACTGAACGATATTCCATAATTTTACACCGTTGACCGATCACCATACAAGTTGTCACTCTAAGTTTCATGGAGAATTTTTTTTAAACCATTTTACCTTTAACCCCGCCACTTAGATGGGCTGCAGCATCAACTTCTATACCGTTCAACGGATCGCCATGAAAAGTATACAGGATATTTGAACACGGGGGATATTCCGCGCTACCCATTTTTTATAAACTCGCATAACGGAATAATGAAAACCAAACGGTTTAACGAGATAACGGGAAGCGGCAAAGTCAGGCATAACCGACGGAACAAACAACACAAAGAAAACACAGGAAACAATAAATCATACCACCAGCAACCAGCTAGGGAAATAGTAAAATTTTTGACAGAAAAAACAGAATGACAAAACCCAATTTTGAACTCCCAACTCGCTCCTAAAATTCCCATATTGATGATTTTGATGATATCTGATACCAAAAATTTATGATTTGCCCAAAATTTGGAGCCGTTATTTTCGCAATTTTTCGGTTATTCCCCAGTTTATAACTGTATAATAAAATAATAAGACTTTCAAGAAGGCAATCAGAAACCGAATCCGTTATCGATTTAGGATCAATGCAATGCTCAGAAATATACGATAGTAATTTTCAATGAAAACCAAATCATTGATATCAATGAAAGATAATCACAAGTAACATTAACAAAGCTATATTTTCAACGAAAACTGAAATATCACACTTTTTTTCATTCAAGTGCCTATCAAACAAGATATAAGATTGAAAACAACAAAAAAGTCTCCGTCTCCGAGTAGCTTATAAAATACAAAAAAGCATTTGGCATCCAAGCATTACATTACACATTTAAAATTTCTTCATCGCCATAACTATAACACGTGATTATTCACGAATCCATGGGAACATAATTGAAGGTTTTTTCGTAACATCGATGGTGATTCCATTTGAGACTTCTAAATAAACAAAATCCTCTTGGCTATAAAAAAATTCACCTGGATTTCTCGAGTTCTTTTCTTTTTTTTCTCCTTTCCAAAATATCTGCGGGTCACATTTCTACTTCAAACAATTTTTTTTGCCACATAAACCGACACCATAAACAAAAATTGCGGATATAATTTTTAAACCGACACTTTATACACCACCATAGAGAACAACTTTTCGAATTATATTCCAATCATTTTTGTGTTTGATATACGATGTACTTAACGTAACTGAAGCTGGTCAAGATAATTTGGGTTCGCCATTATCTCAATCTGATTGATTATCAGTACCAGACAAATATACAAATGGATATTTTGACTAATAGTCGTAATCAACAAATACCGCACATGGTGTTTAGCCTTTTGACATTTAAGCTCTTCCAATACTAATTATTTCTGAATTAAAATTTGTAAGTTTTTTTTGAAGGATTGTGACGGGGTGTACAGAGTTTACCTGGAGTTGAAAATCAACTGCTACCACATTATATTAGTTTTTTTTGTACTTATTTTTATATTTGACTTCTATAAAAGGCCAGTCATTTGAAAAAACTAATTAACGATAAAATAATCCTAGATTCGGGGTTAAATGAAAATAAAATAATACATTTTGCAATTTAGTGCGTGATAAGGAACACGAAAAGACAACGCTAAGAAATCAAATTCATGTATTATTCATTAAATTAAAAAGTATTAAGAACAATTCTATACATGGGATTTGAAAATTCTGCACATACAGTATCGTTTTTTTTTGAGACGCAATCTCTGAAATTTGTCAATTTTATGACTATCCTATGAACAAAATGACAAATGCGCATGAGTTTGTTGAAATTTGGATTATAAATTATAATATATCTGAAAATTTCACACGTGTTAAAATGTCCATAAGAGGTGTGGAATTATCTCTGAATTAGCGGTAATCCACCTACTATGTGGGGTTATCACTATAATTTATAATTTCCCCAGAGCATGAATTATTGCCGAAATTTTGATACATGAATTTTTGAAAATTATCACGAGTCGCGAAGGACGAGGGATAATTTTCTTTAAAAATTCATGTACGAGACAAATTTCCCGCAATTAATTCAAGCGGGGGGGATTGGTAAGAAAATTTATACCGGAATTATATTTAAATAGAAAAATTAAGTAAATATTTATTTTGACGTTATTCACAAATAAATAGAAGGCTAGAAGTTTTGGGGAGATTTTTTCTGATTTTCCCGTTCCCCCAGTAAAATAAAATATACCTATAATATCAGATAAATTTTCATATAAAATTGATTGTTTTTTACAATTTTCTTTCTGGGTTTAGGGAAAAGTCAATATTGATTAAATGAAAATGGGTGTTCAAAGGGATATTTTTTTTTTAAATTTTCCTGTTAAAACAAAAATTTAAATACGAAATTTTTAAAA